>VZRL01001595.1:0-91860 GCA_013397895.1 Origma solitaria | reverse complement strand
GGCGGCTCCTTCCCTCCGTCCCTCCCTCCGCCTTCCCCGGGCTCCCCCCGCCGCCCCTCGCGGGGAGCCCCGCGCTCAGCCCTCAGCCTCCCCCGCTCTTGTTTTGCAGTGTTTCCCGTGCGAGGAGAAGTCCTGGAGCTGGAATCGCTCACATAACCCTTAAAGATGAAGGTAGGCGGCTCCGGCGGGAGCGAGGATCGCCGCCCTGTTCGCCCGCAGCTCCGGAGATTTCATTTTTAATCGCTCTCCGGCTGGGCACGGCTGCAGTGGGAGAACGCGGGGTTCGGTGCGTGCTGGGAGTGCTGTTCCTGCTCCCCAGCGAGGTGCAGGTGATTTAAAGCTCTCACCGCCGTGCAGGAGCGCTCCGAACATCCTCATCGCCTCTGAATTGTTGTTGTTGTCCTTCGGGCTCCCGTCTTTAAACGCTTCCTGTATCAGCAGCTGCTATGGCAAGTTTGCAAAACCACAGCTTTTGTCCCGCCTTTGCTGTTGCCGGTTTGCTCAGTACAAAGGCTCAACAATTGCAGTATAATTTACAAAACTTTTCTTTTTGCCTTCAGAGTTCAAGGAAACATGAAGTAAAAAAACCCCAAACCATACATAAATCCATTTTATTTTGGATTCTGCACGGATTTCTTGTCTTCATAGACATTTTCAGTGTGGTAATTTTGTCCTTGTTGATCAGTTGCAATGAGCACAGTAAATGCAAGGTTGCAATGCAGAAATGTTGAGTATTAAAGTCCAGATTAAGGAAATCTTGATGGATATTTCTCTTTAAAAATGCACCGGCAATTCAGCTTTGATAAAGGCATTCCAGGAAAGAAAAATACTTGTTAATAGCTGTTTGAAAGATTGCAACAGATTTCTCTAGAGGTCTCCTTTTAGTCACCAGGAAAGAAATCCTATATATAGAATATTATAGACTTAATTGTAAGTGTTGGGATGACACCAATCTCAAACGTTTTAAATAATCTGTGCCATTGGATTTCTTATGGCTGAAAAAATAGAGCTGCCTGTTATACTGACCTTTTGCAGTTGAAATATTTTCCTTTTGTGTAGAAATTGCTTGAATTAATAGTCACTCCTTTACTTTGTTGCCCTTTTTATAAGGAGATGTCTGAAATATCAATGAATACCCTCAAAGACATTTCTGGGAGAGGCTGACAATGAATTGACAGGAGGAGTGTGTCAACATCAATGACAAACTCAAACTTCCTGTAACTTGTTTGTTGGGGTTTTTTTTCCGTTTGAAGAACTCTCTGGTGGCAATCCCAAGTATAGCCACTGTTTATCAATTAAAAGTCAACAGGTTTAAAAGTCTAGGTGTAATATTAAACATATAATCAAGCAGCTGTAACTATAAATAGGAGCTAAAGTTAGTTTTTGTGGTTTTGTTTCTCTCCAGGCAGCAGATGAGCCTGCCTACCTGACAGTGGGGACTGATGTCAGTGCCAAGTACCGTGGTGCCTTCTGCGAGGCAAAGATTAAGACGGTGAAAAGGCTTGTGAAAGTCAAGGTAAGTGTGCTGAGACTGCTGCTGATTTTAGTAAAGTATTGTGCTGAAAGGGCTGTCACAGGAGATCCTAGTCCTGAAGATTAGGAAACGTTCATCACTTTACTGTATGAATTTTAAACAACGCTTATGTGGTTTTTTTCATATTGTTATTGGATTTGAGGCAATTTCTTTTTCTGCTTTATTTTTTGGGGGATGTTGTTTTTTTATTATATTTTTTAGTAGGATGCTGAAACAAAAATGAGCTTTTTTGCCGCTTCTTTCCTGACCGCATTTGTCTTCTGTTTTTGAATGCATCATTTTCCCAGCAATAAGTTTTGATGTCATAAACAGAGGATTATGGCTTTACATGGCTAATAAGGAATAAGAGCAACCTCTTCAGAAGCAAAAGTTCCATTTCATACCAACTGTCACTCTCACTTTTCTAGCTTGGAACTGAAGAGGAAATGCCAAAATAAGTCAACAGTAAGAGAGATGGCAATAATTTGTTTCTTAGACCAGGGTTTAGCAATGCTCAGGGCGATATTTAAGTTTTGAGCATCTTGCTGCTGCGTCTAAAGCAGTGTTCCCTTGCTGTAGCTGAACTTCTGTGCATGGATAGTACTGGCACATAGTATTCATTCACATTTGCAGGGCTTTTGCCAGAACAACCAAAAGAGAAAGTTGTCATTGTGGTGTTGTCAGTACTGTTGTAAATGCCACTATGTCAGAACAAGAATAAAACATAGTTAAATGCAAGTTAAAATTGAAAGTAAATATAGAAATTGTTGTTCTGCTTTGTCTTGTCAAAATCTTCCTGCTTCCCACTTCCGTGTCTGCTGTCCAAGATCTGTAAATAAAGCCTTAGTGACCCAAAATCCACAACATATTGAGGTGAAAGCTGCTTTTTGTAACTACACATCCAAGCTTTAGCATGATTTAATGCTTAGATCAAGTAGAACAAGCCATCAGCCTCTTCAGTTACGTATATAGATCATATCACTTTATCAGAGTGTTTTTCATCAATAGAAAAAATTGTAATTCAGATATTGGAGTCTTTTCCCTGTTCTTAATGAGTACTTAGGGAAACTTGTGGTGTTCTTTGAAACCCTTGTTAATGAGGAGCTCTGTAGGAAGCAGCGTGCAGGTCTGACAAGCTTGATTTTGTCGGCACCTTTGGTCTGGTAGAGTATTTAGCTTGTTAATAGGTAGGAGTTTCTTTTTCTCATTAGAATCAGATGCTTTATTACTCCACGATAAGATTTGGAATTACATGAGGCTGCTGTGACTTGGTGGAAATTCCTGTCGCTGGATCTCAATTATATTACAACAATAGAAGTTTTAACAAGCTAAGCCTGATACTGTAATTAAGAGTGTGTAGGCACACCCTGGCACGCTTGCCAAGAGTGCAAAGAGTCCAAAATGTCCGGTAGCCTTTTCCTGAGCAGCAGGACAACCTGTATTCATCCCTTGCAGTTTTTATTTTAAATTTTATATCAGCGTAAAGTGCATTTTTAACCTGGATGTGTGTTAATACCGATGCTGTTTGGTATGCCACTAGTGTTGTGTTTATGAATACAGCTACAGTGTAGTCTGTGCTTGGAGGATAATTGGGGAGTCAGAAAACTGGATGTCATATGTCAAGATGCTCCTGGAACTTTTGGTTCCTGAAAAAAAATAGAAATTTTGGAATTTTTTTTAAACTGCATAGGCTGATGTTCACTCTGTCTCACCACCGTTCCCTTCTAGAACGTAGGATTTTAAAGGGAGAAGCAGAGTTTACTTACACTGTAACTGATTCTTATTTTCATCACACTTGAAGGTTTCACATCTTTGCCATAAAAACTTCCTCTTGCTCAAGGCAGTAGAAGTGCTGATATTACAGTCAATTTGTTGCTTTTTTGATACATATTTGTTATAGAGAGGTTTTTATTTTGGTTGTAGTTTAGTGTTCAATGTGTTGTCAATGAAGTGCTACAGTTGAAGTAGAGAGAAGGAAAAACCCACCTGTTTAATCTTTCCATCTGGCAGCCCAAATCCAGGTTTGCCCTGGATTGTGTCCAGTTCTAAACTCACCTAAAAATGTATTTTCTTTGCTTTGGAATGACTGGTGTTTTATTTGATCTGTTCTTTAATGATGATGTTTCAGATTAAATATTAAGTGTGATGCTTGGGGCTTCCTGTCAGTAAAACTGGCCATGCCAAATGTTTTCTGTTCTGTAACATTTGAATCTGTTTAATTGATAATTTTAATGTGGATAATAAAATTTTTATATATATACATTTTCTTCTTTTTTTTGTATGCTGTTAAGAAATCAGATGCATACTGAAAAGTTTATTAATATCTTTCAGGTGGTCTTGAAGGGGGATAACTCAACTCAGTTAGTGCAAGATGACCAAGTGAAAGGACCTCTAAGAGTATGTATATTGTATGCCTTCTTTTGATAATAGCATAATTGATTTCTAAAACTCTAAATTTTGTTGCTGCATAGGTGGGTACCTGTTCTTCGTGAGTGAAATCAACGGAAAGAGGCTCATCACATTAGATGAGATGGATTCTGAGGAATTAGTCTTAATTTTTGTAGCTTTGTGGGCTATTTATGCTTCTCTGTGTAGTGTACTTGATACACAGTTTTGCCTGCACAGGGATTTTTGTATCTTCTCAAAAGATGCAAAACTTCTTATAAATAATGAAACATTGAAACTTCTCAGAAGTAATTAATAAGTCAAGTGGAAAGCCATGTTCAAGCCCATCAAAGAGTAAATACAATTACTCAATGTTTTAGAGTAGTTGATGTATGTTATGTAAAAATGTGTTTATTTGGATTTTCATTCTGTGTAACAGTTGTGTGCTAAAATGCAGAGCTGTGTTATAAACACTGAATGCAAATAGAGCTCTTCAGAGAAGGTCATCTTTCTAGTATTTGTCTTTTCTCTGGATCTCCTGCAGGAATGCCAAGGCTGCTACTGAAATTCTGATCTAGCTGACAGTAGAACTGTGTTTAACATATAGAAGTAGTAGTAATTGATTATCAGCAATAAATTAATGACTTTGGATATTTTTTTCTGTTTGCCTTCTATTTGTTGAGGTGATGAAGTCATGCTGAATTTAGATGTTCTGAGTTTCTTAATGCTTTAGTGTGTACTTGCAGTTCAGCCTTCCTGCTGAAGGAGCTTTGTTCTTACCTGCTGAGTAACTAAACTTTCAAAGCAGCAGTTAGCTAAACTGAGTCTTGAAAAATAAATCTGGCTTGCTGGAAGGATCACTGTGTTTTTCTCAATTTTCTAAATGTGGGCTTCCATGTAACCTTGAGCTGCTCCTTGTTGCAGGTTGGAGCAATGGTTGAAACCAAAATGCCTGATGGATCTTTTCAGGAAGCTGTTATCAGCAAGCTGACGGATGCCAGTTGGTACACTGTAGGTGAGTGGCCATGTTTCATTTATGGGCTGTAATCTCTGGACAATATATTCCTAATTATAGGTAACAGTGTCAGTAATTACATCTTGTATTGCATGATCTGAGATAGTTTTTGGAGGAGACTTTTTTTAAAGTTGTCCACATCTTGACTCCTTTTCCATTTCAAATAGGGTAATAATTAATTGATGTTCAGGGAGGTTTTTGCATGGGCAATTGCAGGGTTGAATAATCAAGTTTTATTTGACACAGTGTACCTATAGTGATAGCAGTTGCACTCACTGAAATTCAGAATAATTTTTGCAGATTTTAAGACGTAAACCTTGTAAAATCATTCTTCCAGCTGAAAACCTGTGGCGTGAAATGAATGACTGAAATATGAGCCTCCTTGCACTATATGCAAGCTTGTACACAAGGAAAACATGGGTAGTATCAATAGAAGACACAATCTATTTGTTTTTAAGAGAAGAATCAACAAATCACACAATAAAAAGATGAGACATTCATTTACAATGCGAATAGATGTTTCCTTTAATAAAATTTTCAAATAATGATCTAAGGTAAAATAGAAAACTACTTTTCTTCTCCTGTTGGAGGCTCATGTCGTGTTTAGTTACTGAAATAGAAAGTTCAGAATACAGGGTCAGCGAAATGTCAGTGTTGAGCAAGAATTCATTGTAAGATAAATTTCCTTATTTTCAATAATTCTCATCCAGATTTTTCTGAAACAGCTTTAATAACAGAATGACAAAACTCAGCAGCATTCAAGTAATAGTGGACCAGCAAAGAAAAAAGAACAGTATTTGAATCAGAGAGCTTTGCAAGCACCCATCCTTTTTTTGCACAACTTTCTTAGAGAAGTTGAGCTTTATATTCCCTAATAGTTGCACAGAAGGAATATGCTGCTGTTAATAGTCCTGTACATGCTACTCTTGGGCATTGCTTTGGAGATTAGTACTTGTAAATTTAAACTCTGTGTTTCTCATTAGCTGCCTTGTGTACTAAATGTATTCAGCTTTACTTCATATTCTTCCATCCTCTCCTGAGGAGTCCTCTATCCCATGAACTCTTAATTATTTTGGTTCATTAACCCTTTTTTGAGATTTAAATAAGCTATTTTCAGTAATTCAGTATTTCCTTTGCAGTAGGTGAGGTTATGTCATCTTTGGTGGGATCAGGATAAGGCTCTGCAGATAATTTGGAAGGATTTATTGCTTTTTGATTATTATTGTTAGTGAGGGCTTTAACTCTAAGCTGGCTGACAAAGCTCACTGTTCTTTGCCTTTTTCTTCAGGATTATAACATTGCTGTAAAATTGTAGTGGATGTCAGGTCAGGGAGGAAAGGCAGGATTATTTTGGAGTGCAAAAGATTTAAAATCTACTTAGCTTCGTACTGTGATGTGACATGCTTGAGGTAGAACACTGGACCTTTAACTTCTTTTTATAGATTTTCAGAGGTTCACCATTCTGTTATAGAAGTGATAAGAAACACAGTCTTGCACTAGCAATTTCATGGTTTGTGAATTAGCATTTTAATTTTAAAACTCCTACCTTATTTCAGTTTTCAAGTAGCACTTTCAGCTAATTCTGTTTGAATTTGGACCAGAAGATGTATTTGTCTTCTTACATTTGACATGTGAACTTTAAATCCCCTGTTTGGGGGATGAGTTTTGTCTGGCTTTTCATTTCTTTTTTCTTTTCTTTTTCCCCCTTTTCTTTTGAGCAGTGCACTTCTGCCAAAAAATTTTCACTTGATGAGCAGGAAATTTGAACAGTGAATAAATGCTCTGCCCTGTATTAATGGATTGTTGTTTATATTTAACAACTTTTTGAACTCTCCCCAATAATGTAAGAGAGATATGCTATGATTTTTACTTCATACATTTATTAAAGTGCAGTTCCTCAGAAACTCAAACCAATGAATTAATTAACTAGTGTCATTTTCTTTCCCCCAAAAATATTTTTTGACAGGCAGAATGGAAAATAAAATATGTTTTCCATATGCAAATGTATTAAGACTGCTAGGATTTTGTAAAAATTTGGAGCTCGGGGGGGATTTAAGTAATCATATGGTAAGTGAACATGCAGTGCTGTAATATGGCACTTTGACTATGAAAATACACTTGCAACACGTTGGGTTTAGATCTTAGGAACATTTTTGTGAGTTTTATGTGGTGGGTTGCTTGATGTTGAAAGCACAGGTAACACTGACCAGTGTAAGCAGATCATCAAGTTTGTATCATGGTTCTTTTGCAGTTGAAACTGGGGAAGTGTTCTAGGTTGAGTACAGGAATATTGACATGTGAAAAATAAGCCTTTTTCCTGCTGCTTCCGTCGTGTCTTTGCAGAAAGTTTTGGATACATGTGAGGTGTATTTTTATGTTGCTGGTAAAGCAAACAGTTGAATTGGTTGCCTTTTAATAGATGGTGGGTGTGCTGCTTCACAGCCGTCCTGACTGATGCAGTCACAGCTGAAGAGCTGAGAGGGAAGTGGATTAAACAGACTCCAGGTTCACAGAATGCCTTCCTGAATGTTTAGAGATGGAAAGCACAAGGGAAATCTTGGATTTCAGTAGTTTGTGCTTTTCCCTTGCTATTTATTTTCTGTGTTATCTAGCATCTCTTTCTCAGTGATCTAAAAGCAAAGTGATCTCTTACTAGTGAAACCAGCAATATATACAGACAAACATTTCAAAGTGTTAAGTACAGATATGTAAAAAATGCACCAAAGCAAACTGCCTGCATGTCTAGTGAGAAGTGGTGATGTTCAATTTTGCATATCAGGTTCTCTGTTTCATGTAGGGATCTAAAGGAGCAAAGTCACCTGAAACTTTGCTTTGATCAATAAATTGAAACAGTGGAAGTGCTGAGTTTGCTATAATAGGCTACTTTGCCATCACTATAATGCAAGAGCCACAGTGATGATCAGTTTGTGTATTTTAACAGTATCTCCTCTCTATTAATGGTGTTCATGTACCTGGAATAAACAAGTATTAATTTTTATTGCAGCTTCAACAGAATCACTTTTTCACTTCTTTTTATATAATAATGATGTTACTGTAGCCATGTAGTTCTAATGAACTTTTCAGCTGTGATTTGGAAATACTTTTGAAATTACTCTCAAGACTCAGCTTTTCAGTGTAAGCAGCTGAAGAAATAAAAGCTGTTTGGAATGGAAGTTCAACAGTGTCTGGGAAATGCCATTGCTCAAGGCAGCCCTCTCAAATCCAAAGTGGTGTGACACTAATAGGGGTTTAAGTTCTTTGGTTAACAAATGGCTCATTAGGACCTGATGATCTTACTAAGTGATTCAATGATTTGATGATGTTTGTCTTTAGAATGCAGTTATCTAAACTGAACTTCTTTAATTTACAAATTACGAAGTGCTGCATTGATGCTTTTGAAGTGCTGAATATATTGTTAGGTGATAATTGCATAGAATTAAAATGGTCTGTCAGATCTGCTTTTAGCTGAACCGGGTTTGAATTACAGCTTACTGAGCGTACCATCTACCTGACTCTCTGATAACTTGTAAAATACTTCAGGTAAATACTGAAATAATGTCTGAAATGACTGAAAAACAAAGGAACCACAACCCAGACCACATCTTGCAGTGGTGCGTAGTTGTATTTTCCTTCTCTCACACTTTGCCTGGAGTCCTACAAACATTACCAGAATTCAGAAAACAGAAATCCTTATGTAGCTGTTCTTTAAGGAAACACTTTTGTATCACTTCTGCACAGAACTAGAAGTGATGTAATAGCTATATAAAAGTGAGAAACAGTATTTCATTTGAGCAAGTATTCAAGAGTTGCCTGGTTTATATTGCCTGATGTAATCTCTTCTTTGACAAAACTCAGGTCAATAATCTGTATGTTCTTAGTTCTCTTTTTATTGTGTAATAATTTCTATGACTTTAAACAAGATTAAACAAAACCAGATCAAATACATTGAGCCTTGTATTTTGGTAGGCAAAATAACAGACGAGTGTTTCTAAAGAAAGAAATAAAAAACATGTATTAACTTTCAGTAATGTTTCCTCTGAAATGAGTAGGAAATGGGGGAGAAAAAACCCAAACAGTGAGAGACCTTTGCAGTTTCTAGCAGACCTTACTGTCAGTGTTAGGGTTTTTGTACCTTTTAGAGTGTAAGGGAATGCAATTCCTTATTTTTTGAGACTTATGACTTCCAGACACACTTCTGAGGTACCTCTGTGAGCCCCACAGCTCTGCTGGTGGCTTCTTTCTCTCATGTAATCATGGTGGCAGTTTCCGGGAAATGCTGAGTGAGTGTGTGCTGAGAGGAGTTAGAGACCTGAGTGCTTGTTCTGGGAATGAAGTGCAGTCTCAGCCACCAACTGCATCACTTCAGGTTACTGTGGTTAGGTCACGGAAATTCAAGATACTGAGGATTTGGTTTTAGTCATGTTTTATGTTGCATGGATTTTGAAAATTCCAGCTCGTAATTCTGTGGATATTTATCAGCAAATGAACCAGGCAGAATTTATGTCCTGGGACTTGCGGAGCAGGGTTGCTAACAGGAGCTATTTATAGTCACATTTTCCTGTTTTTAATAGAAGTTTGCTTCTTGTGATGCTTTGTGGAGATATTTATGCTTAAAGGAAAAATAGGTTTGGTTCTGGGTACAGTACAGCTGTAAACTCTTATTCCAAGGGTGACAGAAGCTCTCGGTGCCCGCACAACCAACTGAGTCCATCCATGCCAGAGGCCTGTTGGTTTGTCCCTTCAAACCTTGACCAGCACATGTCCTGTGGTGTGTGCCAGGCCCTGGTCATGTCTGCAGGGCTGGTTTTACCAGTTCCCAGCATCCTGTTGAGTTCCACGTGGCACAAGCATCATCTCTGGGCTGTGCGTGTGTCATCCAGGAATCCAAAACCACAGGTGTGGTACGGGGACTGTCCAGTTGCCTCCACTGGTGTTCTCTACCACCATGACCCACCATAAATTTGTTCTTTTTGTCTTTAGAATTTGCTTGCTTGAATTTTGTGGAAACCCTGTATTTGCCCAGAGTCCTTCCATGGGATGTGTTAGGTGTACCTGACACCTAAAAATGGTGAAATAGCTCTGTTGGTTGCTTTTTGAAGAATCTAGGAAAAAAGAACAGCACCGTGTTTTGCGTTTACACGTGTTCAGGCAGCAGGTGGGTAGAGGAGCAAGATTTTGTAGTGAAAAATAGTATTTCAACAGTAGGACCTTGTTACAAATCAACTGGATTGAACCCTTGGTTGTAAAATGGCCTTTGTTAAAATGTGAACTGTTAACAATATTTTAAAATTGTGTACCAACAATACTGTAGGGGAAGCAAGGAGGTAGTTTTTTTTCTCTAATCTCTTTATGTGTAGCAATAGTAAGATTAACATTTCAGAAAAAGCAGTTTCAGGCAGCAGGCTTTTGTCTTTGAGGTGATAGTTTTCTATGACTAGTCTCAAAGGCCACTCGAACTTCCCTGTTTTCAGGGATATTTCAGGGAGTATTTTGTAAGAGGAACTGGGGCTGATTTTAAATCATTTAAAAAACAGTAAATTGGTGTTGTGTAGTCTCTCAGTAGCACTGCAGTACTTGCTCTTGAGCCCTCTTACAGTGATGAATCAGTAGTGTAGCCCTTGTCTACAAGGTCATTCAACAGGCACTGCACAGCTCTTGGTACTTTCTGTATTGTTTCCACAGCTGGAACCCAAATATCTGCAAAATCTACACACATTTGTTGAGATATTCACAGATAGCATCTCTTACAGTTCATAAATTGCTACTTTGTCAGGCAGCCAGTGAAAATAATTCAGTGTGCAGTGACACTGGAGCCACTTTTGCTTTGTGGTATGTACTTTCATTTCATTGTCTTGGTGATTTAGAAGTTTCTGAATGGGTTGGGAAATGAGACAAAATTGTTTCCTTGCAGTGCAGTGTAGAATCTCTCCTGGTTTGGGCAGCAGCAGTAACACAATTTGTTGGATTTGAAGTTTGCAAGATGCAGCCTTGAGGGCTGTTTTCTCTGTACACTTGTGTGTCACAGAACTGCCTTGTTCTGGTTACACTGGCAGCTCTGTGTGGAAGTCATCTCGTAACTACTATGAGGATGTTCTCTCTAGAGTTCTGCTATGTTCTCCTTTTTCTGTGTTTTTTCAATCTATTTTTAATATATCTATATATATTTCTAAACAAGATGTAGTCAAACTGATCTGCAGTGTTTTGTGACAAGCTTCTTCACAGTTCCTAAAAATGATTTTGATTAGTTGACTTGTTAATATTGTATATTTAAATACATGAAAACCAATGTTGAGACAGCCTTATTGTAAAGACAGGGTTAGTATATTTTTGCTGATAGTATATACAGGTCTGTTACAGACAGGAAATGAAGATACCAGCTCATCAATAGTGAGTTTAAAGTTGCACTTTTTAGTGCATTTTTGAGGTACTCGACTTTTAGTCAGGTTTTTTTTTAAATTCTTGGGAAGTGTTGTATTGATTACTGCTGGGAAGTTTGTTTCTATTTTTCTGTCATAGATTAGGGGTCTGTAAATTTCCACAAACAGAAAAAAAACTATTCTGTTTTTTTCCTGTTATCATAGACAAGGTTGGGATGCAGCAAAATTCTGGAAATTTCTATTTTATTGTCGCTGTTTCAATATGTTCTGTATGGAGCATATTGGACTCTGTTCTTGGGACTAGACCAAGCATTATGGCAGAGACTGTTCCTCCAGGTTGTTCTGCTTACTCATCTTTTTTCCCCTTCTGTCAGTGTTCCTCATTAAGGAACATGTTTGGAAGAAAGGGCTCTGCCCGACAGAAATGCCACTTTCCTTTCCTTCATTCCCCGTCCTTCTGTTGACTGTTCAATAGCAGTGAGCAGTTCCCTGGCTAGTTTGTATCCTTCCCTTCCCTTCCGAGTAATCAGCTGCTGCACTGTTTCTCCATCAAGCCCCTGCCCACTGCAAGATGAGGCAATGGTAGACCTGAAGGGCTTCTGCTTTTTCACACTTGTTTCTTTGGAAAGACAGGACTGTAATTTCCTCTGTTGAGATAAGTATCGTGACTGTAAACACATCCTTTGGTGACTTCACTGTGTGTGTATGGGGAGATGTCTCCCTGGCTTCTGTTCCTGTTTCCTGCCCTCTCCCTGCCCAGTGAATTCTTCCTAAAGAATACAACCTGTAGGATTTTTGGTGTTGAAGAATTTGGAGTTGTAGCAATAACCTACTGAAGGAATGAAGTAATCAATACAAGTTATTCAACATTAATTTACAAGTTTTTAGTTTGATCATTAGTTCTAGGCATTTTAACTGGAGTTAAACAGCCTTACTTCTGGATGAGATTAAAAAGAGGAATGAATTTGCAGCTTAGGGTGTATTAAGTTCTTTCTGACATGACTGCCATCACAGCTTCAAAATATCTCATAGCCAAAAACTGTGCCATCTGCCTTACTGCTTATATTTACAGAATCCTTAATATTTGATACTGTGCCTTGGAAAGACATTCCCTTAAATCTTCTAGGACTAGAATTAAAAAGTCATGCACAGGGTGACACGAATATGAACAGTTCTTTGGTGTAGCAGATTTTTCTTAAGAGTTAGATGGAAATCATGAGGCCTACTTAAAGAAAGGCTTATATTTTTGAAGGTGCTGAGTTTATCAGTGTAAGTTTCTGATTAACCTTTCAGTAAGGCACAGTCAAGTGTTTTCCCTAGAGGAGAAGCAAGTTTGAAGTAGCTACTATTATGAAATACTCCAAGCATCATGATTAATTGGAGAGACTCCTTACTTGGCCCCACCTTAGTAACTCAAGTAATTGATATTTTTGTATGACAAATGGTGCTATCCTTTCTCATTGAAACTTAATAAAGTGATCACTAATTTAGCTGAGGAATTCTTTCTGCTCATGCTGTTCTTTTACACTTTGTTGTTCTGCAAAGATGTTTTGTTCCAAACAGAGCAGCCACGCTGTTAGTTGCAGGTGCTTTGCACGTGTCCACAACATAAATTGTAACTGAGTGATCAGGGAGAATCTAAAAACTTACATGTTCAAAGAAAGTTTTGGTTTATCCTTGAAACAAATCTTTCAAATACCAAAAATATCAGTGCCTTCTGCCCCTCATGGTCCTTTCACCTTGCCTCAGCAAGACAGAAAATTAAATGTAACTGTCACTTTTCTGTTAATCACTTTAAAAAAGCAAAGTATTTTTAAGTAATGATAATTCTGTGGTGTTTCCTCCTATATAGCAGCACTCAGTTTTCCTTGTTGTGAATTGCGTTGTAATTGTCTTAAAGCACTGTCTGTACTGAGCCGGAGATATCTGTAGGGTTACTACACACAGACTTGAGAAAAATGTTTGGTTTGTTGTGTGTATGTATTAATGTATACTTACTCAAGACTCTTGGGGCATTGGATATATTGACTATTCATTCTTCTAATGTGAATGAGAGGTGGGGCAGAGAGAAACTTCAGTCTTGGAAGAAAATTTCCAAGGTAAATGGAACATATTAGGCTTGATTGCATTGAAGGAATCACACACTCTTAGTCTGCTGTGCATTTCCTTTTCCCCGTGGCTGTTGAACAGAGATACTTTTCTACACTTTTATTTAATGGTTATGCCAATTCCTTGGCCTGCTGCAGTTCAGGAAGGAGATCTGAGAATTTATGCTTCTCCCTTCCTTTCCAGAAGTTGTGTGATAACTGCCTCTCAGATTATGGAATAAAGCACTCTGTTCTTTTGGACACGGGTTTTGCTTTTAGGGCTGGGAGAGGAGTTTCAGAAGGGACTTCAGTGAGTTTTTTTGTTTTGTTTTCTATTCATCTCCCTGTTTTAGTTCTGGAAAATGTAGAGCAGCCTAGCGCTCTGTCTTTCCCTGTATGGCGAGGGACAACAGCTTTTGTTAGAGCAGGCCAGTTCTGTACCTTCAGCTGGAGAAAGCAGAGAAATTACAGAAAAAGGCATGGCCTAGACCTGTCTTAGTTCAGGAATGAAGTTGGGAATGGAATTGTAACCTGACTGCCAGGCTCTGAAAACACAGTATAACACTTTCATGTCTCTGGGTCTGAGGAATGGTTAGGAAAAGTTAATTATTCAGCATGATTTACTTTTTCCCTCAGTGTTGTTTTGTCCAAGGAAGGGAAATAGCAATCTGTGAAGCTGACATTTCTGCAGTTGCATATTTTGCAGTCTGTAATTGTTTCATATTGGTCAGGCATATCTAATTGTGATTTTCTAAGTTAACTTGCATGTTTGTTGTAATTGAAGAAAGCTGAATATCTCACACAGCTCTTAATTGTCATAATTTCCTTATGTGTCTTAATTAGAGTTTAATGTATTCTACTGAGGGTATTTTACTTAACCCTCAGTATTTATAGCATATTATCTTTTAAGGATAAAAAACTGTTATATGTCATCGGGTTTATGAATAGTTTGCTTTATTTATCCTTCTACTGGACTAGCTTTAAATAAGTTGGGTAGAGCTTCCAATTTTGGAGATAAAAAATAAAAAAAAGCAGTTTAGTTTTACTGTCAAGTATCAAGTTCTGTTTGCTTTTCTTCAATCAAGTTACTTATTGCCAATCACTAGCTCTTTGTTCCCTGAAATGATTATTTGTGAAAATTTAGCAGTTTGAGGTTTTTGGAGGGAGGACAGTTAATTGTTTTGTGTGTACAAGTGTTCTAAGGCATTAAGATAATTCAGTAGTGGAGCATACCACGGCAGTATCTGATCTGAAGACGGAGGAGCCTTAAAGCTTATCTTACCAAATTTAACTAATTTTATAAGGATGCCAAAATTACCATACTGATATGCACAACACTTGAAACCTTCTTCTTTCCCCCCACTGAGTTCACTAGTGGACAAAGCCTGTTGCAAGTAGTTTAAATATAGAGCAGTGTTCTTCACTTTGACCCCATGCAAATAAACTTGGACCTTGCTGGGGATTCCACACTGTAGCCACCTGGGCTCTGCTCTTTGGAGTCAGGAGGAATTAGAACTTTTCTTTCCTTCTCTTCAAGGAAATTTTCATGAAGAGGTTTTATTCAAACTGACTGAGGAGTAGATACTTCTCATGCAAAACTTGCAGTAGCCTTGTAGCATTCCAGCTTTCTGCTGTGTATTGATGGAAGTCGATGGAACTTCCGATTCATGCGATGTAACACAACAGGATGTCTACTAAATATTCCTTATAAAGTGGTCAGACTTGGAATTGCACGTTTCCAGTATCTTGATCTTTAAGACAGCATTGATAGTTTAATAAAAAACTATTAAACACTTGCTTTTCTGTCCATTGATCTGTCTTTTTGTGGGATTGCTTATAGCAAGAGGGAGAAGAGGTACGATGTTAAATGGAGGTATAAGTAAGGAATAAGTGGTTAGGGTGGGGAAAAAACCCAACAAGACCAAACAAGCCCCAAAGATTGCTAGATAATAGTAACTGGTGTGCAGCCAGTGTCTGTGGTTTGAAATGTGCTGTTGTATTGATAAGAAGAATATCTAAATTACACTGAGGCTTTTGCATCCAGAGCCTTACGTTGTACTGGCTTGAATCTTTGTGTGAATATCTATTCTCAGATTGAATCCTGAATACTGACTTTCCTTTTGCTTGTGAACTAAAGGATGAGTAAATAAAGGCTTGAAAGTCATGTTTTAGAGAATGTTCTTGATTGTGAGATAAACAGTAGGCTTGGGATTGAGGTCTGATCAGCCTGTGCTGATGTGTTTTCTTGGCTTCATCCTAGTTTTTGATGATGGTGATGAAAGGACCTTGAGACGAACTTCATTATGCTTGAAGGGAGAAAGGCACTTTGCAGAAAGTGAGGTAAGACAATGGACATGGAAATAAAGCTAAGTAGTTAATTCAAATCTTTTTTATAATAAGGTATTGCAAACTAATGTTTCCCTCCTTTCCATGTAGACACTTGATCAACTGCCACTAACCAATCCAGAGCACTTTGGAACTCCAGTTATTGGGAAGAAATCTAATAGAGGGAGAAGATCTTCTCTTCCTATGTGAGTTTTGAGAGTGTTCTGCTTTTCCTTTAGTGTCCTTTGCTAAAACTGAAGCTGTCCCATTGAAGCTGCAGTGGTCTGAATGCTCTATCACCTGAATTGTGTGCACAGCTTATAGACTTAAATATTCAGTTCTTACAGACTTATGGTCTTATGCTGGCAATGTTATGAAAATGAAGGGGTTTTTTGCTTCTTTAATAGGAAATGTAGAATTTATAACCTTCTTTATACTGCACACAGTAAAAAAAAAAAAGGTGTGTTTTAATTTTTGGGGTAGAGACCATTTCTCTGTTTCATGTCTGTGCATAATCAAAACATGAGTCATGTCTCCAATTCTAACGTGATGCTGTTGTAAAATACTGCTATTTGGAAGGAATTACTACAAAATTCCTCTTACTAAGTGTGCTTAATATTTAAGTATGTTTCAAGCAATTTCAACTCTTAAAATTCTAACTGTTTTTTGAAGCTTTGCAAAATAGGAAGAAAAATCTACTTGTAATCTGGTTGTGCTTTCAAGCAATAACTTAAGACAAACTTTAAAATATTGTACATTTTGATAATATAGTACTGAAGATGAAAAGGAAGAAGAAAGCAGTGAAGAAGAGGATGAAGATAAGAGACGCCTCAATGATGAATTGCTTGGCAAGGTTGTGAGTGTGACTTGTAATTCAGAGAAGGCAGACTGGTACCCGGCTTTGGTGAGTTCTTTTACAGAAAGCTGTGAATGTAGTCAAGTTAAGCTCTACTCCCATGTTTGCTAAAAATACAAGTGTTTTGCAGTATCTATGAAGAGTAAGAAAGCAGAGATTAACATTTAAGTTACAGTTTCATGGCGTTAAAGTGTTTTACAACTGCATGCAAAATGATCAGTGTGTATTGATACTTTTCTTCTAAAAATAAGATATGTTAGGACTTGTACTCCCAGGCAATTTAAGAGGATCTAGATTTGTGAATTTTAATTACAGTGAGATTTAAATTATTTTTTAATGTAATGATTGTCTTTTTCTTTAGACTCTAAGTTTTATGAAATACTCATTTCTTTGATGGTTGCATTTGCACCAGTGATCAGTTAATCTAGTAGATATTGGTGGTTATTTTTATATGACTGTCAGTAAATGATACATCTGTTCATTGCCATTGCTGATAATACATACACATTAAATAAATCCCAATCCAAGTAGATTTGTACTGTAAAGGCAGACACTTCGTAGCTTATTGATACACACAGAAAAGTTTACATATGCATATTAAAAGTTGCTTTCTGTAGGAAACTTTTTGGTATTGTCAGCCATGGTGCAGTGTAGGGTGCATAGTTGACACTGGCTTATCCACCTGTATGTACCTCAATTTAAAATGTGGTATTGTATGTGTTCTGGTTATATCTCCCTTTATTAATGACAGATTTTTATTTAACATGGTTCTTGACTAGTGTATTAAGTTCCTGGAGGCCATATATTTGCATTTAACATTTCTGCTTGTATGTGATCTGGAGCAAAACATAAACTTTGTCTATTTGTGGTAATACAAATACTGCAAATGCATCTTTATCAATATTTTAGACCCAGAGATGACACTGCTGTGGAGGGATGTGCTGGATTTCACAGTGGTTTATATTATCCGCACCTCAATAATCAAAACAAACCAAAAAACCAACTTATGTCCAGTTTAAATGCCAAAAATCAGAAGCTGGTATAAAATAAGTGGGTTTGTGACTTTATTTTAAATTGGTGCTTTTAAAAAATTTTGTGTGAACACAAATAAAGGAATGAATGAACATGATCCTGTGATGTGACCTCAGTAGATTAGTTTTGAGTTTCCAAATGAAATTTTAAACTTTTTGGCTTGTACATGATAAGTCAATAGTTTGGGGTAAATTGCTTCTTGTGATTTATTGTTGTTTGTCTTAGTTGTATAAATTGGAGTAGGTTTATTTTCCCGGAACTGGAAATGTAGTTACTGAAACAGGAATACATCCATTTTCCTGCAGCCTATCTTTCTTTCCTTTCAAGATCAGCTTTTTTTTTTTTTTATTAAGAAATGTTTTATTTAAATTTTCAGGTTGTGTCTCCGAGCTGCAATGACGATGTCACCGTGAAAAAGGACCAGTGTTTAGTTCGATCCTTTGCAGATTCCAAATTGTAAGTGACAGCTCGTTTTGATTAGATGTCTGTGGGAGGAAACTGAGAAACTAATCACATATTGCTCCTAAAGACATTATTTCTTCCTAAAGGAAAGGGTACAATTTTCTGTAATCCTGCATGGACACATTTGGCATTTGCAGTCCATTTCCTCACCCTTCTTTCTGTTGTGTGTAGTGTTAAGAATTCACTGAATCAAGAAAATTTTTGGTGCTTCTTCGTTTAAAAATATCAACAAGTTAAAAAACCAGATGTTTTTAATTTGAATAATTTCTGTCCTTTGAGGTGCAAGGTTTTGTTTTAGTTATTTCCCTTAATGCCTTAAATGCCTTAAATTGCCATCTTTGTGGGTGTCTGTTGTAGTAATTTGGGTATCTGACTCTTTAGCTCCAGTGCCCCGATGTCTGTAGTTGTTTAGATACTTTATAGGGGTTTAATCTACTTTTTTTTTTAATAGAAAAGAGAATTTAAATAGCCTTGTTAATTCAAATGTTTACAGAATTTGAACAAGATTCCTGCAAAAAGAGAGAAAGGTCCTGTTAGTCCATCCTCCACTCCAAAAGGGAGAGGGAGGAGGGAGAGAGAGAGATGCGTCTTACATAATAATAATATATTCATAAGAGCATGAAGAGTATTTTTGGGTCTTTTTTAAAGGCAGCTCCCCTTTATTTCTCTTCATTGTTTCTTGCATTGCATCTGTGTCTATATATTGTAACTAAAAACTTCCTGCCAAAAGCCACTTGTCACCCTTTTTCTTTCAAAGTGAGCAGTTTTTGATTTTTGATAGTCATGATTTTGAGTAGGTTGCAAGTAGTTGATTATTGAAATGTATCACAAGTACCTGAAGACTTAGTGTTCATTTTGGCCTCTTAAATGTAGAGATGTATCATCAGCCTTCTGGATAAGCCTGACTCCTATACTGAAAGTTGAATGTTACTGGTAAAATCTAGACTTGCACTGTTTGGCTTTTTTTTTTTTTTTTTGGTCCCCAGAGCAGTGTAGCTTTAAATTCAGAAAATGGCAGCCTCTAATTCCTGAGGTTTTACTCCAGATTTTCTGAAATAATGAAAGAAGGAAAAAAAAGTGTTAGACTAACTGACGTGTAAGGCTTTCCCTGCAGATTGGTTAGCATTTCTCTTGTAATTCAGTGACTGGATATCCAGTATGACGTTGGAACAGAGCAGCTTCCCTACGTTTTGCTGTGAGAACACTTCTGTAATTTAAAAATCAAACTCAGCTGTCCTTCAGTGCAGATCTGTGAATTGGCTTCAGTGTTTTTCTGTGCTAGTAGAAAGGCGTTTTGAAAATAGAGGACTTGATTCTCTCCTCTTAGTTAGATCCTTGTTTTGGAGAGCATCTGTTGACTCTTGTGAATATTTTCAGTTCAGAACGTCATTTTTGCCAATCTGTTTTACCTTTGCAAATTTGTGCGGGTTAAGCATTTAAAATAAAGGATATTTACAAACTTTTCTTAATTACTTAAGGGTACTTTAATGCCTGAGTTTCAAAGAAAGGTTGGAAACTTACTCTGGGTAAGTTACTGTTGTATTAGGACTTACAATAACACGTGCCTTGTGCAGTTCATTGTTATTGTTAGCAAGTACCTTGCAAGTGAATGATGAATCTTGAAAATTTCAAAAATTGCTGTTTTTCTAAGTCTGATGTTTGCTTTTTATGATGTAAAAAAAGTCACAAACCCTTATTCTTTTACAGTTACTCAATAGCAAGAAAAGACATTAAGGAGCTAGATCTTCAAAACTTACCAAAATCAGAGTCCTCTCCAAAAAAAGGTAACTTAGAATCAGTTCTAGGTGTTCAAAAGAAGTAATTTCATACATAGGTGCTTTTACATTTGCAGATAAATGATGACCTGTTGATTTGTGATAATTGCTCCTGGATATTTCACGAACCATTTTAAATGGGATAAATTAGAGAAACTTTGGATATAACAGTGTCTTAAAATAGCACCTCGTAGAGATCTTCTTTATTTGATTTTTATTTCATTCTTTTGATCCAATCTGAATTTGTGGAAAATGAATAGAATATTTTCAAGTTAGTCTATTTGAAATGTCAGTGAGCAATGGAATATATAGTTACCTCTCCTAATGCTGAAGTTTTGTGCTATTGCTCAAAACACTGTGGTGTAAACAGCAAGGTGTAAACTTCATAACAACAGTCTGTGATTAGTATTTGATTTAAAAGTATAATTACAGAATTGGATGGATGGATGGATGAATGGATAATGTGACTACCACAATCCATCAAAACGTGAAATGTGTTAAAGAGAAATGTTTAGATTGTATTTATTAAAAATTATAATAAAAAAATCTCATCCAGCAACAAAAAAAGTCCCCACTCAGCAACAATATTGGGTTTGAGTATAGGTGTGGAGCAGCTCCTTAACAAGTCAAGATTTAAAATGTTTCAAATGAAAGCTTGAGGTGGTTTTGATTGATTTGTCTAATTCTAAATGATTTCTCTTCTACTTTGTTCTTAATCGCTGTTTCACAGTACAAGAACTTTAGAACAGCCAGAAAAATGATCAGATGCCAGGTTTGAGATAAATTGAAGAAAGGGACTTTTTTCCTGTGCAGAACACAATTGAGTTGTGACATTCCTTGCCACAAAGGGGATATTTTGGAACCAAAGGTTCTAATGGTTTTAAAAAAAAAGAATTGAGACCAATGTCTGGAGGTTTTTCTATCAGCAGCTATTAAAAACTGGTGCCTTTTCTTCTCCAGTAACACTGAAACAGTTCATTGCAGTATATTCTTCTTTTGGCTGTTTTTCTGACTCCTTTATTAAAGTCTTTTATTGCTACTCAGGGGGCAGATTCTGGGGTTATCTGGGTTTGTTTTGTTTTGTTGTTTTCCACTCTTGGAGCACCTCTTCAAGGAAAAGAATTTGAGGTATTTCCATTGTACAAGTGTGACTTTGCCTTTCCCATCTCTCCTTTGCTCACTAATGTATTTTCCCTCTGTTCCAAACATTAATGGCACATCTCTTTAGGCAGTGTTCTTTTTTCCCTGTTTTTTTTTCTTTTTTATCAATCGAAGACATGATGATATTTTGGAAAGAGCAAAGCCGTGGTGCTTGATCTGTGATGGATTCATTGCATTTAGGTTGGTGTTGTGATTTACAAGAATGTGGAAAGGAAATAAAAAATGCTTTGTGACTGTGAATGTTGCAGATGAGGTAAAGCCAGGGCCCTTTCTTCTGTAGGGCTACAGGAGGCAACCACGTTTCTCAGCACCAAGGGTGTTCCTCGGAACTGGAAAATGGACATCAGTGAAATTCTGGAGTCCTCCAGCAGTGATGAGGAGGATGGAGCCACTGCAGAAACTGATGAAGAGGAACAAAAAAGAGACGAGAAAACTGAAGAAGTAGCGGTGAGTCTGGACAATTTCAGTCATTCTCCAGGGTTAATTTAATAACTTGCTTGCCTGAAAATCCTGTACTTTCCAGCATTTTATTCTGACTTAGCTCACTTCAATGTCTTTTCAGTGCCGTTCATCTTCTCTCTGCTACAGTTGTCTTTATTAGGTTATGAGAGCAGTGGCAGGGTGCCTCCTGTTATCCAGTGCAGAAATTGGAGACAAATCTCAGAAACTAGGAATTCAAGGCAGAGAAGAGTGATAGATTCTGGTTCAAAAGGAAAGGCTAAACTGAAACATGTATGTTGAGCCTACTAGTGCTAATCCCACCTTAAATACAGTGTATTTTTCATTTGTAATTTCCTTTTGTATTTTTTTTCATATGTAGGTTGTATAAAAAGTAAGTAATTTCTGAGAAGAGTGCAATTAAAAAAAAAAGACAAACTGACAAACTTCAAGCAAAAGCAGTAGGTTGGTTGACTGAAACTATGAGCTAATTCACAGGGCAATAAATGCTATTTAGAGCAGTACAGGACTGACCTTCATGCGTGCTAGGCTGGGAATCATAGAATGATGTGGTGGATGGACTTTCTGCCTAACGTGTTGGGGCGTGTACAGGCTGGGAGAGGAATTCATGGAGAGCAGCCCTGTGGAGAAGGGCTCGGGGGTTCTCATGGGTGAAAGGCTGGGCATGAGCTGGCAGTGAGCGCTCACAGTTCAGAAAGCCAAACATGTCTTGTGCTGTGTCAAAATGGGGATTCTCCCCTTTACTCTCCTCTCATGAGACCCCAGTGGAGCGCTGTGTCCGGCTCCAGGATTCTCGGTGCAGGAGAGACATGGACCTGTTGGAAGCCACTCCGGAGAAGGCTGTGAAGTTGCTCTCAGGGCTGGACCCAGGCGGGGAGAGCTGGGGTTGTTCCCCTGGAGGAGAGGAGGCTCTGGGAGAGAACTGAGAACCCATTCCAGGCCCTAAAAGGGCTCCAAGAGAGCTGGAGAGGGACTTCGGACAAAGGCGTGGAGTGACAGGGCAAGAGGGAGCGGTTTGAAAGGAGAAATTTAGGTTAGCCTTCAGGAAGAAGTTCTTCCCTGAGGGTGGGGAAGCCCTGGCACAGGTTATCCTGAGAAAGAGACATGGACCTGTTGGAAGTCACTCCAGAGAAATCTATGAAGTTACTGTGAGGGCTGGAGCCAGGCAGGGAGAGCTGGTGTTGTTCTCCTGGAGAAGAGGAGGCTCTGGGAGAGAACTGAGAACCAGGGCCTAAAAGGGCTCCAAGAGAGCTGGAGAGGGACTTGGGACAAAGGCATGGAGTGACAGGGCAAGAGGGAGTAGTTTGAAACTGAAAGAGGAGAAATTTAGGTTAGACATCAGGAAGAAGTTCTTCCCTGAGGGTGGGGAAGCCCTGGCACAGGTTATCCTGAGAAACCGTGGCTATTCCATCCCCAGAATTGTTCCAGGCCAGGTTGGATGGGGTGTGGAGCAACCTGGGATGGTGGAAGGTGTCCCCATGCAGGGAATTAGAACTGGATGAGCTTTAAGATCCTTTTAAACCCAAATCACGACATGTGATTCCTGATTCTGATATTAACAGCAGTACTTTTTTTCCTGCATTATTATATTTTAAGTGGCTCCTTTTCACAAAGTTAACCAGTTTCTTCATGTCATCAAAACCGTGTTTACAGAATCCCCTTCTATTTCTGCTCCGAGGTTGTAATCTGGATGTTGGATTTAGAAGCATGGGCGGAGGTGGGGGGTGGGGCTCGGAGGCACTGCGGGATCTGTTTCCCCACCGCGCCATTCTCACAGTACACCCTGAAAACACGAACCATAAACCCCAAAGTGCGGTCTGCGTGCCGGGAGGAAGGTCAAACGCCGCTTCCCTTTCCCCTTCCCTTCCCTCCCCGCACGGAATGGCCGATGGCGCTTGGCGGCGGCCTCGGCGTTCCCAGGGCAACGGGAGCGGGCGCGGCGCAGGCGCGGGGAGCGGCCGCGGGAGCCGGGGCTGGCCGGGGGCTCGGAGATGGGCTGGCCCTTCCCTCTGCCTTTCATCTAATGCCTCGCGTTCTCCTTAGCGTTATATTCCGTTTCGTTAATTCAATTTTTTTTTTTTATTTTTTTTTTTTTTGTACGGAAGAGAAATGTAAGTAATGCCGGTTAGCTGCGGCCACCGCGCGGGGAGAGAGAGAGCGAGCGTGAGCGAATATTTGGAAGTCAGGCTGAAAAATATGTCCAGGCAGTGGGCAGATTAGATAGAAAGGAAGTAAAACCATTTTACGTTTGAAAGAATGCAGCTCCTAGGTAAGGATCGTGGGCTTTAATCTGTGATGTGAGCGTGGTGGTTGGGGATGGGGGTTTGACTTCGATTTCTGAGCTGGGAACTGTCTGGTGGAGCTTGCAGCCAGGGGAGATCTTTCCAGGTAAAAAAAAAAGACAATAAGAATCTATTTTTAGGTGTGAATTTTGTGCTTTGGTATCAGTGTTTTGGAAAATGGGGTAGATGTCTGTATGAGAATAATGGTATGATAAGATAAATCTAAGATAAATGTGTACAGAAATGTAAAATCCTCTGGGTTTTTTCCCTCTGTTTGCAGTGAAAAAGACTGAATAGGCCACATTTTACAGGGTGTGAACTGTTGCAGTCTGTATTGCTCTGTCTGTTTTAACATTGGTTAAAATTGCAGGGTATCAGTCACTGAAAATCAAGGATTACTGTACTAGTTTTCTAGTATCCATTTTTATTATCATTTTTCATGTCTATTGCATAAAATGCTGTGTGTTTCAAACAAAGAAGGGGGAGGGGGAAGCTTGGTGGTTTAAAAAAAAAATTTAAAAGGCATTCCTGTAAAAGAAATAGAGATTATTTTTAAATAATGATGTTAATGTAAAAGAGTGAAGCAAAGGATTCCAGACAGGTGGATGTGCTGATAGGAGAAGCTGTGGAATCCATTATTTCCAGGTGACAAGTAGGCATGTAAGGTGAGCATCTTCATGCTGAAGCTGTGTAACAGAGGGTAGATATGAATCTTTTTAGATAATGTCAGAGCAGAGCTGTTAGGATGGCCCATTGAATCAAATTCCTGATTCAGCTGTTAGAATACATATTTTTGTTTTAATTGTGGGCCATGCTAGATATTTCAATAGACAACATTTAGGGAATTTAAGGAATTTCTGGGTTTTTTTTTCCCTTAGAAAGGCAGTAGTACTGGTTGCAGAGAGAATTGACAAGTGAATGATTTGGGGGGTTTTTGCCTGTATTTGAATACAGAGGTTGAATTACTGAAATTTTACGTTTTGTATAGTGCTCATTTTTATTAATCAAGGTCAAAAATAGCTTCTGTCCATCCTTTCCCAGAATATTCTCAGTGGCCTTTCTGTTTTAGAACTGTAATTGGTTATATTATTAGAGAGGGGAGTGAGATGATTAAAAATACCTTTTTATTTCCCCCCATTCCTATCTTTTGAGATGCACAACAGCTTTCCTGTCAGGGCCTGTCTAGCTGCTGCCCAGCCATGATAGGCCATCATTAAATAATCAAATGGACACAGACCTACTTAATATATAATCACAGAATAAAGTCAGTCAGAAAAGTCAAATTCTGGAATGGAAAGGATCCTGTTTTTCTGAAGTAGGATCTTTTGTAATGGTAATGGAGCAGAGAGATCTGCTGTAGCTGGTGACATTAGATCCTGCCATTTTTCCAGTAGCTGGGTTAAAAATCTGCAACTTTGTTTTGACAGAAACTGTCTTTCTAACTGTGTTGCCTTTTATGATGTCTTGAAGAGATGGTAGAATTGGTACAACCAGGTTTCCAGGCTTTGCATGGCTTTTGTAAGCTAAGGAGGGGGAACAAATATGGTGTTGGTTTGGTTTGGTGCTCCTCCTCCTCATCTGTGGTGACTTGTGTGGTCCAGAGCTGACTGGGAAGGAGGACAATGTGGAAATTGCTTGTCATTGACTCTAGCAGGGATTGCATTACACAGAACTAACTGCTCAGCATGTTCAAATTGCTGGAATTTTGGTAATACGTGGTGCAACTCAGGATTATTTTCCATTAACAATTAAGGTTTTAATAACACATTTCATAAAAAGTGAAAAAATCCAGTGGTATTACAGAAAAAAAATTACTTATCCAATGAAAATTAAAAGAACCACTCAGTTATTTTGAATCCAGATAAAAATCTGGATATTGCTTTTGGTTCTTACTCAATTTTCAACATGTCAGAATAAGATAATTAACTGTTTGCAGGGTACATTTGGCAGTCTATGCATTGCAGCTAGAAGGAAAGAGAAGATCTTAACTCCAGTATCTGCGCATAGAAATAAGAGCTTTTGATACATTACTGGATTTTTATTCAAAACAGGTTGTAGCTGCTACTGTATTTGCTTGTATTTAAGTCGTTCTGTCAGGGAAGAAGAAAGAAGAATCTAATCCAAACATAGAGTAGTGAAGCAAAGGATTCCAGACAGGTAAATGTGCTGGTAGGAGAAGCTGTAGAATCCATTGCAATCCATCATGTTTGTTTCTCAAGCTTAAACATTCAAATACTCCCTGATTTACAAGGGGGTTTGTAAGCAGCATTTGGTTTTGGCTCTCAGTCTCCATGTGAGCCATTCTGATTCCATTAGAATGAAGATCTTAACATGTAGCTATTTGAAATATCTTTTCAGTACATGTTCTTTACAGATACATGCACTTAATATCAGAGAAAAAGACAAGGAATTTCTTCAGAAAAAAAATCCAGCTAGCTGGTCTCCATGGCTCATTGAGGGAAGAGTTGTAGCACCTCCAGGTGTCTGCTTAGAGGGATTTTCTTCAAGGCTTATTTCTGACAGTCACCTGGAAGATGTATGTGTAGCATTGTCTCGGTTTAGAGACAAGTTTTGGGAGCAAACACTCTGGAATGAGTGTTTCCTCTAAGAAAAAGGTTTTAGCAATCTATTCCTACCGACATGAAATGAATATTGGTTGGTGAAAGTGGAAAAAACCCCAACTGTTTATTTGACAAACAAGTTGCCTGCATGGCACTGGAGAAAATGATAGATATTGAACCATCAGAACTTTACCCCCCCACCACAGCAGAACAAACCCAAAATTCCAGGGGAAGGGAGAGACTCCACCAGCCACGTGCTAGGGAAAAATCAACTGGCGGATGGCTTTGTCTTGGGGAAGGAGGAAAAAAATCCACAAAAAATCCATGCTGCAGCTCAGGGGAAAAGAAGACAGATGGGAACCTGTGGACCTCCAGTGTTGGTCTCCACTGCAAACGATAGCTGGTGGATTTAGAGTCCTTTCTTTCGTTGGTTCAGCTTTTCCCAAAGTCTGGGGCCTGAGTCGCTGTCTGTCTCCCCGGGGACCGCTGGATCTCAGACCAAAAAAGCAAGCGGAACAGTCCAAGAAGAAACAACAGAAGCCGCAGAAGAGTTGCTACTGTAGTCCGGGGAAAAACTTCTTTTCTAAGCTAAAACGAAGCTGGCTGAAAGCAACAATGTAGCCTCCAATCTGCCTGGCAAAGCGAGTACAGGGGAGTGAGAGCTTGAACCAAACCTGCCCCAGAGGTCTCCCGGCTCCTGCCCCTGCGCTGGACCCAGCTTAAAGCTGAAGGAACCATTCCTGGGCATAAAGCAGATGATCAGGAATAGAGTATGATCATAAAATCACCTCAAGACAAGCATGTTTAATGGGATGCATTCATTTATCGTTTTTAAGGTTCTTGCATCACAACGGCATCAGATACATTGGTCACCATTGCTTTATGTTGTTGAAAAGGAAAGATGCCAGAGGCATTTTCCAATGTTCCTATTCTGCAAATAAGCAAGGATTTCAGTTCTCATGATAAGTAGTTACCATATATTTTATTAGCATTGAGTAAAGGAAAGATGGGAAATAATAAAGGAAGGATGAGAAATCCATTATGTGTTTTAGGAGGCTTGAGATTCCTACAAATAATCAATAGCCAGCTATTAAAATATTTACATTTTCCTTCAAAAGAATTCTTGTTCCCTGTGTAGGTTTTGCGCTAAATAACTGTGGGAGATCACATAATATCATACCCAGGTTGCTGTGTCTGTTGCAACCTATTTGTATTTTAAAATAGCATTGAAAAAGCTGACTCTAGAAGTTAAATACAGGAAGACAGTAATTTCAAAGTTAATGAAGCATGGTATCCAGAAAGAAGTGGTTTAGTAGATACTAAGAAGAAAATATTCCCTGTGAGAGTGGAGAGGCCCTGGAACAGGTTGTCCAGAGAAGCTGTGGCTGCCCCTGGATCCCTGAAAGTGTCCAGGCCAAGTTGGATGGGGCGTGGAGCAATCTGGGATAGCGGAAGATGTCCCTGCCCATGGCAAGAGATGGAACAAGATGGTTTTTTAGGTCCCTTCCAAGCCAAACCTTTCTAAGATTCTATGATTTATGTATGTAAAACGCCCTAAGCAGCTGTGATACGTAATGCACCGAATCGCCTTTAAAAATAGCTAAACATTGATCAGCTAATCCTCCTTCTCATGCATGTGTGTGTTTGTAGGAGTTCTGGCTGCTGTGAAGCACAGCCTGCATCATACCATGCACAAATGTTCTTTAAAGACTTTCTTGCTCACAGTTTTATGCAAAGAGGCGTTCTCAGAATGTCACTGCAAGGGAAGTTGCAAACTGAGGCGAAGCTCTGGACTGAGTCATTGTTGGTTTGTGGAATTTCTGGTTCTTGTTGGTACAAATTAACATTTTAAGACCACTCTCATCTCCACGTGGTTTAAAGTTGTTAACTTGTTGCAATCAGTTTAATTCTTGTGATTTCCTTAATTAGTTTTCAAGCTTTTCTTTAGCAAATGTGCAAGTGATGAAATAGCATTGAAGTACTCTGAAGCAACAAAATTACATTAACTGTAATTCTGGCAGCTTGTCTTGATCATCTCCTCCTCTGAACTCCAAATCTTGTGTACGCAGTTCTTCCTCTTCGCCTGTGTTTCTTTCACAAAAGAGTTGATGGCCTTGTCAGTCTATTTATAACATAAAAGAAAGATCTGTCCCTGGTAGCTCCACCTCATATTGCCCGAGTTCAGGGTTTACGTGCTTGTAAGGTAGAGATTCATTCTTTCTGTTGTAAAAGAAACTATTTCATCCTTTGTGCTCCCACTCAGCTCTAAAGGTTGGCACCCACAGAAGCTTTAACATCTTTCTGTAGAGTAAATGATGAGTCAGGATAACAGAGCCACATGCTTGTTTAAAATCATGCTAAGGACAGAGGCAAAACTCATGATGGATTAGGTGGCTGGAAACCAAATGAAGCAAAGCCAGTTATAAGTTTTCTGCACATTTCTGTGTGTGTCATGTTGCTGGTTCTTAGTCTCAAAATAATTTTACGAAATACATGAATGCTGATGGTGTAGCTTGGAAGGCAGTAAGAAATGGAGTTGGGAAAGGAGCATGTCTGTTATACGAAAGATAATATTCATTGTTGATGTTATTGTTTTACTGTTTCCAGTGTTCTGTAGCTGATGTGGCTTGCTCATCAAACCCATAAAATTTCACTCTTTTAATTAGAAAAAGGGCATCTTTGAGATTTTTATTTAAATGAAATTCCGCCTTTCATCCTGAAACTAAAAAGTTTTTCTCATGTGGAGTTTAGTTGTGGGTATTGGATGAACAACAGAAAAGTCTCAGTTTTGAACTCCTGCAACTTAAAATTTTCATGTTTTTTGCCTCTCACTTGGGCTTGCTGTTGGCTACCGTCTCCCCTTTTTTGCAACATGTATATAGGAAAAAATGAAATGGAGAGACAGGATTCTCTTAAGTAACTGGGTTTAAACAATTAGCTTTGTGAGCTTATTTATGCCCAGTCTAAAATGGGCACAAATGCCTGGAGAGCAGCAGTCAATTTTGGAGGGCAGCATTGTCACCCTGGTTCCTGCTGGAAATTGATGCTGGGAATTTCAGCTCTCTGTTTGCGCTCTGATGGTAATCACAGGTTGTGGCATCAACATTTCTCAGGTGTTTTCTTGACTTTGGGTGCAGATTTCCAGCAGCTTAGATGAACCCCCAGGGCAGGGGGCTTGGGACTAGATGGTCTTTAAGGTTAGTTCCACCCCAACCCATTCTATGATTTTATGATGGCTGATGTATTTAAAGTAAAACTCAGCTCTAACTTGTAGCACTAGATCAACCTGGGAATTCTTTTATGCCCAGTTCCAAGCAGAATATCCTGGCAAAAAAATGAGATCTTATCCTCATGTTGCAGTAAGTATATCCATGAAGGGCTGGTCTTTCTCATTTTGGCCAGAAGCAAAAGAACAGCTGATCCATGATTTATTCCATGGTGACAGTCACTCAGGTCTTACTCAAGTGACTTCTCAGAAGGATCTGGTGCCTGTTGTGGCATCAATGCCAGGCACAGTTCAGACTGCCTCTGTCAAGGGGCTCATGCACCATCAACAGAGGGAAGCAGGTGCAGAATTTGGGATGTCTCACACAGGTGGATGAGTATTGCAGCCAGGTTTTAATAAGGGTGAGGGCGTCTTTCCTTTTTGCTTTTCTTCAGCGGAAAATGCATGGTCTCAGTGAAAGAGTTAAATTCTGGTTGCGAGATTGCTATTTCTAACCTACATTTCTGCTGTTCTGACCCACAGTTCAGGTTTGGCATTGTGCCCACACAGAAGAAATGGCTTTAATTCAACTATTCTGAAGTATTTCTGAATGTTTACTGTTATTTAGATGTATTTAGTTTGCACAGTTTGAGCTGTGTTGCCTGCAATCAGTAAACATTACAGTAGATGGTAGAAATTTCTCGATCTTGAAGTTATTTTGCAGTCTAGATGGGGAGAAAAAAAGCTGTGGTTTCTATAGCAATACTTCACTTGATAACCTGGAAGAGCATGCTAATTCTATAGATAACTGTTTCTCCTTATATAATGCCTGTAATGTGCTGAGCAAATGGTAACTGATGCTGTACGGTGTTGTGATTACGCATTTAATTTCCTCCAATTATTCCCCAAGAAAAATTAGGAAAGTAAGACACAGATATTGTCTCTGCCTGATTGTAGGTGAGCCCTGTTGGGCTCAGAAGCTCAGAATTCAGCGAAGCAGGCAAGGCTGGAATTCATTCTGATGCTGGGCGGATTTGCTTTCTGGTTAGCAAGCCACTAGCATGTACATCTCCATTTCCCTGCCTATCTTCCTGCCTCGAAGCTTAAAGTTTACAGAATGCGGAGATGACAGAAATCTAAATTGTTGTTCTGGTTTCCTTCTGGAACTGCTTGTCACTTGCCTGTTATTTTTAATAATGTAATGATAAGATTTTTTGACACGTACTGTACGTCTTTCCTTTAAGACAGCTGCAGCCTTCCTTGTGCAAACTGCCAGGCTGGCAGGAAGAAAGTGGCATGCAGAAGGCATTGCAGGGAAAGGTTTTTTGGTTTTTTTTCCCTTTTTTTTTTTTTCTTTTTTTTCCCTTTTTTTTTTCGTGTCTGGTAGAATCTCAAAATTCTGTGAAGATATGTAGACATAATTTCTTCTCCCTGCCTTCTCCACCCCCCACTAAATTTATTTTAATGATTTTCACTGGAATAAAAGAATATCTTTATTTCACACTGTGGATTGCTTGCCGTAAAGTTAGTAAGTGTCTTTAAAGGTGTTTCCAACTATGAGCTAAAATCAAGCACTGGAGCTTAATTACAAACCAAATACTGTCTAGAACATCAAACCCAGGAATGACTGGAGAAAGAATTGTTCTGCAACCTGAGCTAAATTTGGGATCAGAAAAACTAGTGAAGCAAAAAAGCCCCAAACAAACAGAAAAAACCCAACCAAAAAAACCCCTGGAATTCCTGTGAATTTTTTCAGTCTTGTAAATACCAGACCTCTTCTGGGTTAGGCAAGTATGCTAAGTGTATTAGTGTTTTCATTTTGCAGGTCACTCATTCATTCTGTCGTGGACTGATGCTTCCCCTGACCTGCATTTTCCTTTTTTCCTCCTGAGGTACCATTTCAGTCTTCCTGTGTAAATTTTGTTTTCTGCATATTTCACCATTACGCAGGTTCAGGGCCAAATGGGAAGAAGTGGTTTGGGTTTATTTCTTGCTCTTAGGCTTTTGTAGAAGTAAGTTGTTACTTTGCATATTTGCTGTTTTCATTCATTACTGCATTTATTTTCACAGCCTGAGGAAGAGCTTGATCCTGAAGAGAGGGACAACTTCCTCCAACAGCTTTACAAGTTTATGGAAGACAGAGGTAACACTGAATTTTCTTCTTTTTTTTAATTTATCTCCAGTCCACTTCTTTAACGGCACAGCACTCAAAGGGAACTCAAATCCTCCCTGACATGTTTTGGTTTGATTTTGTTTTCATAAAGCCTTTTTTATGTTAACAACCCCTGTTAAATAAGCCCTTGGTTGATTTCTGGTTGTGACAGCCATGGCTGAGAGCTCTGCTGCTGTTAATCCCAGGCTGGAAGCTGTGAAGTCTGTTCATGGATGGTGAAATCCAACCAGCAGAGAGAGAATGGAGTTGTGCCATCCTCAAGTCTCCTTGCAGAACTGTCCTCACCATGCCCAAATGGAGCAGTGATACCTGAAGAGACAACTTAAAAGATTCTACTTTATGCTGTAGCTAGAACAATAAAACAGTGTATTTTAAATGTCTGTCTTTACAGAATGAAGTGAGACTCAATAAATGAGCGTAGTTGATGTCTTGGCTTCAGAGCTCTATCAGAAGTGCAGGTGCTCTGTATAGGGAGCAGGATGTACCTGCTGATTGGGACAGCTGCTGTTACATAAGGCATTTACATCTGCAGTTGTGATGAGACTGACACTAAAATGGAAGGGTTTATGCCACTTTTTAAAAAATATATTCGAGCCTGCAGACAGTTTTGTCTTTTAGAGTATATTGGTTTTATTTGTTTTACTCATGAAGTCGCCATTTCTGTCCTGTATTTCAAATACTGTGCTCATCCTGCAGTGTCCTTGACGTGGAGGCAGATTACAGGTGTAACTCCTGCCCTTTTCCCTTTCTTTTTTTTCTTTCTTTTCTCTTGACAACAATTACCTGATTGATATTTCCATAGCAGCATAGCGTACAGCAAACGTTGATGTATTTGAATTTGAAATAGCCAGAGCTAAGGATAAAACATGAAGTGCTTATATAGTCTGAGTATTTCCCCCTTTCTTTTTTTTGGGGGGGTGAAGGTTGTTAAAATTAATGGGGAAATCAAGCTGCCTTTATAAAAGAGGGTCTGTGTCCCTTCTAATGAGGTGTGTTGTAGACTGCAGAATCAAAAGAACAGTTCAAAAGCTGTTCAGTATTGCCAGTACTTACCCAGATTTAGAAACTGAGCATGTATAACAGCAAAGTGTTCTGGAGCTCATCCAGTATAACTTTGAGGCCTCCTGTGTATATAACCAGTGTTTCTGGAGAATAACTGCTTTAGGGGAATTAAAGGCTAAGTTGGGGGGGGGAATCACTCTGCTGCTGGGCTAATCCACAATTTTGCTTTCACGTAGCCTGATTCCTCCCTCTTTCCTGTTTTCCTTCTTTCTCATTCCTTTCTTAAACACCCATAGATTGCAAAACAAGGAGGGATGTCAGGAGCTTGTGAAGGCAAAAGAAGAAAGCATTTGTGTGCTGAATTTAAAGACTCAGTCCAAGAAATATTCTTAAAGCCAGTATGTGGATGGAGCAATGTGCAGGACTTTCTCAGGACTGGGACTTTCCTCCTGCCCATTTGCTTTTTATTTTCCTTTTCTGTCCTTATAGCAAGATTTCTGTTCCCACCACATTTGTTCTACATTGTGTTCTCTCAGTATAAATGCTTTGATTCATGGAATCATGACAGTATTCCCAAAGTCCTATAAAATTATTTTAATGATTCCAAATATAATTGCATGAAGATGAAGGAAGATATGAAGCAGCAGGGAAGGGGTTTGATATTCTTCCTTGCTGGGAGGAGGATTATTGTCTACGTATGCAGCCACTTGCCCTAAGTCACTTCTGCTTTCTCCTTTTGCAAATAATTACTGTTCTTTATGTCATTGCCACTCAGCTGATTTGAGTTCTTTCTTCTCCCTGGAACAGTTCCAAATATTCATATCCAGTTAGGGCTTTGTGCTTTTCCACATCCTGACAATTTGCCTGAATGTCTCTTCCTAATCCAACCTCTCTGCTTCTTCTGAGTTCTTTTCAGCCCACAATGTTTTGAGTTCATCTCTTCACACATTGCTCTATTCCAGCATTCTTCAGGTGCTCTCTGGAGCTCCCTGCAGTTCTGGCTGTCCTCCCTGCTCACAAGAGGAGCGCTGGGATGCAGCCAGGTGGATGGGGTCTGTTAATAAACTTGGGAGGCTGATAAACCACCCAGAGCTAAATGATGCATTCAGAGGAGGATGAAGCCTTAACTGGTGATTGGAAAAAACTAGCTGGGGACATACCTTAAACCAGTACAGATTATAAAATGCAGAAATACATTTGTAATCAAATGTGTGCTGAAGGAACAGAAGAGGCAATTTGCTGTTCTTTGGGATAACTTGTTTCTGTTTGTTTTATTCAGGTACTCCTATCAATAAACCACCAGTTCTGGGCTACAAGGACCTTAATCTCTTCAAACTTTTTAGACTGGTTTATCAGCAGGGTGGGTGTGACAATGTAAGTGTTGGATGTTCCCTGAACTACATATGTCTACTCCTTCATATCTGTAAATTGTTATCCAGGGAAGCTGTGGCTGCCCAATCCCGGGAAATGTTCCAGGCCGGGTTGGATGGGGCTTGGAGCAACCTGGGATAGTGGAAGGTGTCCCTGCCCGTGGCAGAGGTTGGAACTGGAGGTTCTTTAAGGTCCCTTCTAACCAAAACTGTTCAATGATTATAAAAGACTTTGTCTTGTGACTCTGTTAGATATTATTCTTTAACATTTTTGCTTAACAAAACCTGTAAATTGTCTTTTTTTCTTTTTTTTTCCCCAAAAGATTGAGAGTGGTGCTGTATGGAAGCAAATTTATATGGACCTTGGCATTCCTATTTTGAACTCGGCTGCTTCCTACAATGTAAAAACTGCTTATAGAAAGTAAGTTCTCATATTGGATAGTGGTGAAAACACTTTTCTTTTTCCTAGTTGTAGCACGTACAATATTCAAGAGATTTTTTGATAGTTTAGAGACAGCAGTTGACATTTTTCAGTTAATGAACAGTTCTGAGCATTTTCCAGTGCTGATGATTGGAACAATGGAGGAAAGGAGGAAGTGCTCAGGGCTGTGTAAGTTCCTGTTGCTCCAAGACACAAGAATTCTGCTCATGTCTTGTCAAGGAACATTCACTTTCCTCATGGGCTGATACCATTTCAGAGGACAACAATAAAATTTATAAAATTAGCTTTGGCAGATTCAGTTTTGCAAGTTAAGGGAATTAACAGAAACAGACTTCTCAATCTCTAGATCTCATTTGCATTGAGGAGAATTTTATACCAGTTGCTTTAACTTCATGAAAGGTGTTCATTGAAAAAAGACATGTTTCAGATTGTATATTTACATATAATCTCTGCAGAATTTGTAGAATAATGGCTTTAGAGCTTAACTGTGTGCATTGCTGTGGTGGATGTGACAGTTATTAAATAGTGAAATCATTACTTGTAATGAACAAATGCATAAATCTGTGTTCTACTGACCTCCTCTTTTCAGCTGTGTTGTAACTTTTGAATTGGAAACCTTTTTGGAATGACATTTTTCAAGCTCGTTTTCTAAATAAAAATTATTTTTGTTATTTATCCTCCTGGAAGTTTGACAAGAAACAATTGGGCTTTTTGAGTAAAAGGGAAGAATGAGGTTCTCTTGACTCGAACCTAAGGAAATTTGGAAATAGGGATGACTAATGATTCAACTCATGTTAATGTTGATGAAGATGACAGTATTCAGACTATCTTCAGTGGGATTTGAACTGGGCACATGTTTAAGGTCTGTATTTTACAGAAAAGAGTGTTTATCCTAGAAAGAGTAATTGGTAAATGTGGTTTAAATTTAAATTGGTTGCTGTTATGGTAGAAATAATGATGATGTTTTGGACACATGAAAATGTGTTGTGACAGTGATAGTGTGTTGTAACTTGCATATTAATTCTTTGAGGAATAAGCTAATTCATACTTCTCTCACTTTTAACTGGATCAGAGTGTGCACAGGCAGTTCCCAGAGAACAAGCTCATGCGTGGCTTTATTGTCATGAATTCTTAATTGGATGGGGATGAAGTTAAATATGTGGGAAGCACCTGTGTGTATTCTTTTTCACCGCTTGACTTGTGTGTAAAATTGTTTCATTTCAAAATCTTCTCTGGCTTTTATATTTGTGTTTGTTTGGGTTTGGGTGTTGTCCTTTTTATTTTTTTTTTTTCCTTTCCTGAAGTTACTGAGCAGGAAAATAGGTTTTATGTACTTAAATAAATATAGAATAAAACATGAAATATAAATGGGACCTTACTTGTGTCTGTAGGTATCTTTATGGTTTTGAAGAGTACTGCCGTTCTGCAAACATTCAGTTTAGGACCATCCATCACAATGAACCAAAAGTGGTAGAAGACACACACAAACACGTGGAACCAATGGAGGAAAGTGTGAAAGAGGAACAAAAAATGCCCCCAACTGAAGTTAAAAAAGAAGGAGAAGGAAATTATTCCAGCAGTGAAAGTGAGAAAGAAGAAATTGAACTGAGATCCCCAAGGGTGAGTGATTTGAGCTGATTTGTATTTAGTCCTTAACAAAGCCCCTTTGTATAGGGAACAGTTTCCATAATGAGTTTTCCGTGTGGAGCAGTTGCACGTTGGAATTGGTGCACTTGTACAGGTGTGGAGTTCTGTGAGTGTTAACTAATTAATTATGTTCTACCTGGAAATGGAATCAGGTTTGACTTTTTCTTCATATTCTACACCATCCATGGGATTTGCTCAGGCTCTGTTGGATATGCTGTGGTTCAGGGATGAGTTGGGAGCTGCTGACAGCTGAGTATCATCAGAACAGGGAAACACAGCAGGACAGTCGTGGTTGTGGGTGAGGATTTCCACAGGCACATGGAACCTGGAGCTTTCTGGCAAGAAACAGGAATATCAAAAGCCTGCCATGGCTTGAAGAATCAAAGGAAGATCCATTTCTCTGAGTTGGTTTTTATCACAGTCTCACTGCTAATAAACACTCAAATTTTACAGTATGTAGAGAGAACTAGAGGGAGGAACAGTTAGGTTTAGCCTTCATTTGTCTTTAAGGGCTGTAGAGATGAGGATTGTGTTACTAGCTACATAGATCAGACCAGAGTCCTATCAACTGGAGGATACTGTACACCATGGGGAATACACACAGTACTTTGGAGGTACTGGAATATGACTGTAGCACCCATTTAATTATGTTAAAAGAACATTTTGTGTTCCTTAATAAAGCATGACTACTGAAGGGCAAGAACTGCTGCTTTTAAATTGTCCAAGTTCTAAGGATTCTGTTTGACTAAAATGTCATTCTGTGAAAGTACTTCTTGCAAAGCAGCTTTCCAAGCAAATATATAGCCTTACAAATTAATAGATGAAAAGGACATGGTGTAAACACAAGTTGAGACTTCTATTATGTATTATATTTCTGTCTAAATGAAAGTGGTTGTTCCAAGTGGCATCAGCCTCAGTGAACTTCCTGACATGACATTGGCTTTGTTCTTAGTTTATTCATTTATTTTTGAGGTGGTATTTCTTTTTGAGAGCACTCAATAAGAGGATAAAGAAATGTAAGAATTTTATGTCATTTTAATAATTGGCTCTCTGTTCTAGGAGACTTTTAATAAATCAAATGATAATCCTGTGCTAGATCTGCAAGAATCAGTTGCAGATATTCACAGGCAGCAACTGCCTGAGTACTCAAAGTGCCTTTTAAAAATGCGGTACTTAAAATTTTTGATAGCTGACAAATTTCTGCCTGTGATCTCCACAGGTGACTGTCAGGATTGAAGATGCTGAAGGGAAAATGCCTTCTCTCAGTAGTCCTATACAAGCACTTTAAATAATGTTATTGCTGTAGGTGAACGAGACATTTTGGTTCTTTCTGTCAGAGCAATAAACATTACAGGTCCAAACAAATGTACTGAAATCCTCCAGCAGTTATTGAGAAACTCATCTTCTTTATTCCAAATGAAGCAGATAGAAAAACTTTGATCTTAATGTTTTAGAATATTTAGGGGTTTTTGTTATCTCCGGCCTTTCTTCTCTACGGGAGTTCCATGTCTCACCTTTTTGCTGAGTTTTAGAGAGGTTATGGAATAAGCAAGTGACAGGAGTCATTGAACCGATCTTATTTCTGTTCCAGGGACGAAGAAGACTTGCCCGTGATGCAACCCCTGCTAAAAAAGATGGTGAAGAGGATAAAACACAAGACAAATTAAAAGACAGTAACAAAGAAAACAAAGATGTAGAGGAAACACCTGAGAATGCAGAGAAGAAAGAAAATGAAACTCCACTAGGGAAGAAAAGTACACCAAAGCAAAAGGAGAAGAAAATTAAAAAACAGGAGGATTCTGATAAAGAGTCAGATGAAGAAGAAGAGAGGCAGAGGGAAAGGTAAACACTAACTTCTATCACCTTCCTGTGAGTTTGTCTGTGCCATGATTGAGCTGTTCTCCAGGCAGGAGGATACAGACTTGGAGATCTTACTAAAGTGTGAAAATCAGAAACCGAATTCACTCGGACAGGCAGGGAGGGGAACATTTATTTCGAGCTTGTGGCAGCATCTTTTAGTGGTAGATGCCAAGCAGTGTTTTTCACTGTCATTTTTTCTGCCCAGGCTGTGTTGGTGTTTTATCACACCACTACCTCCAAGTTGGCCAGGCTGTAAGTCTGCCAGGTGCTGTGAGGATGGGAACAGCTTGGAGATATTTCTCTGGGCAGTTGAAATAGAAATAGCAAATCCCTCTTCTCCTGTGCTTTTGTTTAAGTGTTTGCTGATGGCTGGTGAAGCTAAAGGCTCCTTGTTTTTATTGTATGTCAGATGATCAAGGCATCAAAGAGTTTTCTTTAAGCTCTGTGGGTGTTACTTGTCGTCTGAATTGTTTGCCACAAAAGATAGTTGATCTTTCACTGAAGGCCAGCAAATGCATTTCATTAAAAGCAAACCCATAGTCCTTTTCAGTATTTTCTTTCTTGGTGAATTTTTTTTGTAGTTTAATTTCTAAATTATGCTGAATTCTCCCTTAAATAGGGAGGGAATTATAGCTAAAAAAAAGTTAGATTTTAGTTTTTGAAAATACATTTGAGTATAATATTTAAATACTAGCCATAGGTAATAAGAGGTGGATGTAGCTAATGAGAGCTGTGCAGACTCTTTTGAGCTTGACTAAATACCCTTGTGATCAACTTTTTTCCCAATGGACTGGTGTTTGTATCCATAAGAGGATCACTGTGATGACAATTCAAACTTACATGAGGTTAATAAATTGTAGCCTGTTAAGAAAACTGTAAAAGAATCCTTTTTTTATAAACAGTGTGTCAAAATCAAGTATTTTAAAAACTCAAGTTATTTCTTCCTATCCTATTTAGGAGACAAACACTGAGTTAACCTTTTTTTTTTAAATTCCTCTGTGGACCATCAAAGTATTAATTTAAAAAATACTCTCTAAGCTTTGAGGTAGTTGTATACTTAATAAATTGCGTTTAAATTTTAATATAACTTTCTGGATATTTTTGGCACTTAGCTCTATTTTCCCTAAGTCCTGTTCTTGATTTAAAAAATCCATTTCTGGGCAAACTTCAGAGACAGGGCAGGGTGCAGAAAATTAATCTCTTCTTTTCTCACAGCCTTTTTCTACCTTGACTACTGTCTTGAAATGCTAAAACATGATTGTCACTAATGAGTGGGCATTTTAAATACATTTTACTGTAGGGAAGAAATTGAGAACAAAGGAGATTCAGAAGGTGAAGAGGATGAGGAGGACACAGAACCCTGCCTGACTGGAACCAAAGTGAAAGTAAAATATGGACGTGGAAAGACTCAAAAAATTTATGAAGCCAGTATTAAAAGCACAGAAATTGATGATGGAGAAGTTTTATATTTAGTTCATTACTACGGTTGGAATGTAAGGTGAGGATAACAAATTGCCTTTCATTTCTTTGTTCAGAGGCTTATTTGCAAAAGAAGTTTTTGTTTTTAAGAAAATAAAATGAGAGATGATCAGTGACTTGACTCCAAATTGAATTATCAACCTAACAGGCTCAGACTCTTTCACTTTTCAATGTTGGTGATTTTGTTGATGGTATTGCATTGGAATGTCAGAATATACTTGTATTTTTCCAAGTGTCCATCTACCTTAGTAATCCTTGCTCCTCACAGGAGTATCCCTGATATTTATTGTGTCTGTCAGTGTTAGCACTAGAAGACTTTCCTTTAAGGGAGTCATTGATAAAGGTGAAGATATTTTCAATTAAGTGTACTGGAATTTTGGGAACAAAATATATTCTTGTATTGAATGTTAACTGTGGTTGTAAAAATACTTCTCCCGGCAGCCAGTCTTTATATTCAACCCTGCTGTGAAAAGGGTTTGTTTTGTTATTGATTTTAAGAGCACTGTAATTATATAAACAAAAATATCACTGAATTGGTAATTTTTAAAAATACAGCTCTTCTGGCATATAAATTGAGAAGTTCCAAATCCATGTATTTCTAACTAAGCAAATTTCTTTTTGTGACAACTTAAAGTTTGAGTGTGGGTAGCTTCCCCAGGCGTCTCTTTACCTTACTAATACCTCAGGAGATATTGAGGAGCATTAGAGTATTTGTGCTTTTCAGAATCTCGTTCAGTTTGTTGCCATAGTTTATAAACCTTACCTTTTAAGAAAAAAGTTCATTTTCCTGCTGAGGCATGGTGTGGTGAAAACTGGCTTGGGTATATGATGTGAAAACACTTCAGAGCTGACTCAGTCTCCTGAGTTTCAATGCTTTGCTGGTGGGAGACAGGGAAGTTTGTACCTCATTCCTTCATCCTGGAATTTTTTTTCAAAGACTAGAAATGGCATTCATCTTTCTGAGGCCAGATGCTGCCTGTGTTCATAAATACACGCTCTGCTGTCTTGGAATGGTTTGGTTGGAAAGAACTTTAAAGCCCATCTCATTCCACCCTGCCATAGGCAGGGACACCTTCCACTATCGCGGATTGCTACGAGCCCCATCCAGCCTGGTGTTGGCCTTTTCCTACCTCATTAATAAATATTTTGTGTAATTCAAGTCTTTTAATACTCATATTCAAATACCATTTTTATGTGCATTGACAACAGCACGTTGTTATTCCCTTTCAGATATGATGAATGGGTGAAAGCTGATCGGATTATCTGGCCTGTGGAAAAAGGAGGACCAAAGAGAAAACAGAAGAAAAAAACAAAAGTAATGATTTCAATAAGTTCCTTGTAGTACAGTATTTAATGGCTAGCACTGTCCCTGTTAAAAAAAAGAAGTTACTCAGTCCACAGTCTAGTTTTTAATAGAGCAAAAAGTTTGATAATCAGCAGTGAGATGTTAATAGAAATCCATTGTTTCCCCTGCAGAATAAAGAAGATGGTGAAAAGGACGAGAAGAAGGATGAGGAGAAACAAAAGTCCAAGCGTGGGCGGCCCCCTCTGAAATCCACTCTTCCATCCAACACGTCCTGCAGCTTACCCAAAACGCCCAACAGTGAAGGTAAATGAGGCTCCAGAGGTGCAGGGAACGGCGTGTGCTCCCCACCATTCCCGGCTGGAGCCCAAGGTCCCTGTGGAGCCCTCGTGGTGTTATGGCCTGGAGCTGCATGTGAGCTCTGAGGTCCCTGCCCTGCCCCTCGGGCCGGCACTGCCACAGCACAAACGCTCGTTTTGCTCGATAAAAATTAATTCTTTCGATTTTAATTTTAGCAACACCTCGCAGGCAGACGAGACGTAGCTCAGGAATGTTTGATTCTGATAGAGGATCAAACGGTGAGTGATCTCAGTCCTGTGTATGCTTTGGAGGTTTTTTCAGTACCTTTTTGAAAAGAGGTTTGGTTTTTAGTTTTATTTTTTTTTAACCACCTTTTTTTTTGTTTTTTTTCCTTTCTCCTTGTAAATTTTATTGAGGAAGTAGTTGAGCTGACTCTGCTGAGGAGCACAGTTTGCTCACGGAAGAGCGGTGACTGTACAAGTCATTCCATGTTCTTCAGCCAGAGCTTTCAGTCCTGAACAGACCAAAGCCAGTGCTATGATGATAGTCTTTATTGTGCTAATTAAGTCTCAACCTCAATACTACATCATCCAGCAGAGTTGTTAATTATACACAAATGGCAGCAACATCTTTGGTATTTCTAAGCCTCTTTGAACAAGAACTGAAGTGAATTCACTGTCTCCTTTTAGCACGGGTCCCTGAGTAATCTTCTGGTGATGTACTAATGCCTGCTCTCTGTGTGATGCATCATTTGTACAATAGTTAGCAATGAATTGTCCATATTGGGTTGTAGAGGGGTTTTTTTTCTGGGTTTGGGTTGGGTTTTTTTCTCTGCATGGAGGGGAGGAGTGTTGTTTTTTGGTTTTGTACTGTCACATGGGGAGGCAATATCCATGGGATAAGGGGAATCTGTAAAACTATTTTTGCTGCTATAAAGTGTAATTTATTTATATTGGCTTATTTGGGAAATAGTAATAGGAGAATCATAGACATCAACCAAATCATCAGAGCAAGAGCATCATCCAGCTGCTCCCTCAACTCTGACAGTACCACTACTATTGCAGTTTCATAGAAATTTTAGGTAAAAATAAGGAATGTAGCAAGTGTGTTGAATAATGCAGGATTTTTTAAGTTTTAAATTACTATTGTTAACTGATAGATTACTGAAAAGAGGTTTTTATGTGAGGTTCGAATAAGAAGTTGTGTTGTGATTAATTATTTAGGGTGCTGTTTGCTTCTTTTTAAAATTTTTTTTAGACTCTGGCACATCTGACAGTGAAGCAGATGAGTCATCTGAAAAGAATTTGAATGAAGAATTTTCTCCAGAAACTTCAGAACTGGAAAAAAGCGACAAACTCCGTGATGAGAAGCTGGATGAGGAAAACCCAAAGATTTCTCATGCGCTGAAAGAAAATGACAGGACTCAAGTACAGCCACTAGAAACACTGAAACTGGAAGTTGAGGAAAGTGAACAAATCGTTCATGTTTTTGGAAATAAAACAGATCAAATGGAAGAAATCAAAAGAGAGGTTGAAAAATCACCTAAGGGAAAAGGGAGAAGAAGCAAGACAAAAGATCCCTCATTGGAGAATGCAAAGATTGCACCAGGAAGCCAGGAAGAGGTGGCAAATGAATCTCTTACGGAGCCTGAAAGATTAGATGTGTCTTCCTTGGACTGTAAAGACATTTCCAGCACTACTGAAAGCGAAACAGAACCTTCCACGAAAGATAAGAAGCTTTTGAAAAGGAAAACTTTGGAACAGGCATCACCTGAGAAGAGAAATCGGCGAGAGAGTGAGATGGAAGTGCCAAATATTGTATCTGAAGAGAGGACCAATGAATGTACTGGAGCAGAGGAATGTAGAGGGCTGAACACTGAGGAGTCCCTCAGAACTGAAAATGAGGAGATGCCATCCCTGGTGGCGGAATCAGCACCTCACGGTCCAGAGCTGAGGAATGACAACTTCCAACGTCCGGCCGAAGCAAACGAGAGCATCCCCATGAAAGAGGAGGATGACACCATGCCTCAAATTGGTCCTGAAACTTTGCTGTGCCATGAAGTAGACCTGGATGACTTGGATGAGAAGGAGAAGAGCAGCGGTGAAGACACAACAGCAGAAAAGCCAGACCCTAATGCTTCCAACTCGACCCCCTCTGCCTTACCCCCCACCGTCCCCTCGAGCTTCCCGGTGGCCTCTCCTCTGGCCCTCAGCCAGGACGAGTCACGCAGCATCAAGAGTGAGAGTGACATGACCATTGAGGTGGACAGTGTGGCAGAAGAGTCTCAAGAAGGTCTCTGTGAGAGCGAGTCTGCCAACGGATTTGAAGCCAGTACCACGTCCAGCAATTGCAGCATGGCTGGGCAAGAGAGGGAGATGGGAGAGAAAGGTGAGCATTTCCTGGAGGAGTCACTCCCTGCTGTAATCACTGCTGAAGGTGTCTTGAGACTGGTGTCACTTTACTAAAAACTGTGTTGGTTTGTTTTGTCTTCTGGTTATGGAGTCCCAGACTGGTTTGGGTTGGAAGAGACTAAAGATCACCTATTCCAGCCCTGCTGCCATGGGCAGGGACACCTTCCACTAGGCCAGGTTGCTGCAAGGCCCATGCAGCCTGGCCTGGAGCACTGCCAGCGCTGGGGCAGCCACAGCTTCTGTGGGCAGCGTGGGCCAGGGCCTCAGCAGCCTCAGAGGCCAGAATTCCTTCCCGATATCCCATCTAACTCTGCCCTCTGGCAGTGTGAAGACATTGTCCCTTGTCCTGTCCTTCCAGGCCTTCATCCAAAGTCCCTCTCCAGCCTCTCCTGGAGCCCCTTCAGCCCCTGGAAGGGGCTCTAAGGTCTCTCCAGAGCCTTCTCTTCTCTGGACAGCCCCAACTCTCTCAGCTTGTCTGGTTTTAGATTTCTTTGTTGCTTATAAAAAGAGCTGTTTAGTAGCAGAAGTGTTTGAGGTGTCTTATTTTTTGTTTTTACTTGATTTTTTTTTTTCCTTCCTCTCTTGTAGGTCAAAAAAGACCCAGTGACAGCAATAGTGGAACCCTGGCAAAAAAGCAAAAGCGAACTCCAAAGCGAACCAGTGCTGCAGCCAAAAATGAAAAGAATGGAACAGGTATATGCCTGGAGGGGGAGGAGGGGGAAGGTTATCCTGTCCTGTAAACGTGTGGGAGAACCCACTGTTCTCACTGTTACACAATTTCCTGTGGATGGGGTTTCCCTCTCAGCATTTTTCATTTTTATTCATTGTGATTATTGGTGATAAACTGGAGAGAAGCTCTACAGTAGCAGTGTAACTGGGAACTCCCTTGGCTATTTTATATTAATTAGGAGAAACTTTTAAATTACTGTTTATATTAGCAGTTACTACATATTTACCATTATGCTGGTTTTTATATATTGGATTGATTATGAATTTGGGAGAGGGCACATTTAAAATCTTAAAATTGGTGTTTCTCATGGGAAAAAATTAACCATTATGAAGTATGGAAAAATGGTTGATGCTAAAGAACAGCTTTTCATCCAAAGGAATCTTGTCTAGTTTTTCTCTCAAGCATGTGACTATTTTATAACTTCCTATGGAAATCTGGATTTTTCTGTTTCTTTAGCTCATTTTTCAGAGAATCAGAGAATGGTTTGGGTTGAAAGGGACCTTAAAAATCATCTTGTTCCTGCCCTGCTGCCATGGGCAGGGACACCTTCCACTATCCCAGGTTGCTCCAAACCCCATCCAGCCTGGCCTGGAACACTGCCAGGAATGGGGCAGCCACAGCTTCTGTGGGCACCCTGTGCCAGGGCCTCCCCACCGTTATAGTAAAGAATTTCTTTCTAATATCCCATCTATCCCTGCCCTCCTTCAGCTTAAGGACATTCCTTCTTGTCCTGCCACAAAATTTTTGAGAATAATTTCGTGAATGAGTCAGTGTTTTTGGCCCTTGTGGCAACATTGTTATATTTTTAAATATCAAACTAAAATACTAATTCTCTGACATACAGTATTGAGATATATTTAACGTGCCTGTGGAAAACTTGGCAGTTATTGTGGGAATCTAAAATACTGGAATACATGAGCTGAAAATTTTCTGTTAGGTGTTAAACTTCTGTTGTTTTAGTCATGTTTCAGAACTGTTCTTTTAGATGTGTAAAGCAATTTGATAACTATATACAATCACATGTTACCTACCAAGAGTAATGCAGATTTAAAATTTTTAAGAAAATGGTTTTAGTGTCTTCATATTAGAAAGCCAAAGAGGTGATTTAAGTTAATCAGCACTCTACTATTCTAATTTTGATATGTTCATTTATTATTTCTGTAAAGAAATTTGACTGTCACTTTTTAAGTAGACCTAGTCAGCCCTTGGATTCTCCTGCATCAACCACAAGTACATTTGAGAGTTCAGTGCATGTTGTGTTTGATAAGGTTATCCATGGAATCTGAGATCACTGTTCCTTGGGTGCATTCTGGGATCTTCTGAGCAAGAAGCAGCAGTTTTTTCTTAAATAATTTTTTTTTAACTATAACCACAATTTTTAAAATGTCAAGTGAAGGTTTTAAGTCCTGATTTAATTCTTCTTCCTGCAGGACAAAGCAGTGACAGTGAGGACCTCCCTGTCCTGGACAGTTCGAGTAAATGTACTCCTGTCAAACACATCAATGCATCCAAACCGCAGAAGATTTCCCGTTCCCCTGCCAGAGTGATTTCCCCTCACATCAAAGATGGAGAGAAGGATAAACACAGGGAGAAGCACCACCACCAGAATGCTTCACCCAGAGTGTACAAATGGAGCTTCCAGCTCAGTAAGGATTCTTGAAATGACTTGATTATGGGGAATTTGTGAGAAAATTTGTTCTGGAAGAAAAACATGCAAATTTTGGGATTCTAAATTAGGTGTGGGCCTTTTCTGGCATAGTTATGCAAATGTGTTATCTTTCATGCTGTATCTTATATCCTCTTGAGAATTGGATTCATTTGTTTAAAATCGCCTTGAATAAGCTATTTTTTCTTTTCCTTCCGCTTACAGATGAACTGGACAATATGAGCAGCACTGAAAGGATCTCCTTCCTACAAGAAAAACTACAGGAGATACGAAAATACTACATGTCCTTGAAATCAGAAGTAGCAACCATAGACAGGAGAAGGAAACGATTAAAAAAGAAGGACAGAGAAGGTAAGGTTGAGATTTACTTTATGATTCCCATGAGGAATTAATTTGTTTGAAAATGCGTAACTCAAAGCAACTCGACTTTAATTGATACTTTTGAAGAAAGAAAAGTGTTACCATCTGTTTGCATACATTTTTAGAAAGAATATTTGTGCCTTTTCAGAACTTAAACCTAACAGAAACATTTGCTGTCTATTTTATAACTGTATATTAGAAACTTGGACTTCCCAGTGCAAGTGTTTTCAATTAGTTCAATTAGTAATCTGAGTTACCTTTTCAATAACTGGGTAAGGCTAATCCTGTGTCTGTGGATATAGCAGTGAAAGCAATTGGCAAAAACTCTGTATCAGTTTTTTGTGCCTGTGCTGCTGCTTTGACGTCTTTTTAAACAACCTAATAACCAAGGAAACCTTCCTTGTGTGCTGTGCTTTGCTGACCTAACGCTGATCTGCTGTTCTGTGTGTTCAGTGTCACATACAGGAGCATCCATGTCATCTGCTTCATCAGACACTGGAATGAGCCCCTCGTCATCCTCTCCTCCCCAGAACGTGCTGGCTGTCGAGTGCAGGTGATAAACATTTCTCTGCCTTGCCAGCAGCTTGCTGCCATGGACATAAACCCTGAAATTCAGCCACAGAAAGCACTCAACTGGTTTGACATTGCCAAGTATATCCTGTACACACTTCCACTGCTGGACTGTACCTGTTCCCCCCTCCTACCCTCTTCTTTTGTTTAATTTACTGTTCAGAGAACTTAAGCTCATTGGTAACTGAAGGTTTGTAGGCACAACGTGACATCCTTGTCATTGTGTTTGTTTTTGTTTCTTGTTTGTTTTTTTGTTGGTTTTTTTTTTTCTTAACACAGAGAAAGGGCACTTATCAAATTTGAAAAGTTATGTCCAATGAAGCATTCAGGTGTTCTAGGGTGATCTTAAAAAAAAACAAAAAAAGCAAGTGCACCAAGCAGACATCAGAGTATTGTCCAAAAGAACTGAGTAACTGCTGCACTTTCACCAAGCTATGCGTAACTCTTGGTGAGTAGTTCCTCTTTGTGGAAGCACTTGCTATACAGAACTGCCAAAGTATGTGTTCAGCAATGTGCCCAGTTTTAAAGCTGTAAATGGGACAAAATAAATTGTGAAAGGAAGTGTAGTTGACTGAAAACTACAGTTGTAATAAGTCTTCCACTTTTTATAGGATTTTTGAGCACACAATTATGCAAATGTTTTAATGTTTATTAATGTTTACAGTGGAATTGTGAATAGGTTTTCAGTGGACTATCTTATCCCTTGACAAAAATATTTTGTCTTTTTTCTATGTAATTTCAGAGTTTTTATTTTGTTACAAAAAGACGAAAAATGAATATATAACAACAATGAAGTTATTTAACAAGATTTCTAAAGCTGAAATTTTTGTGTAAAATAAGGTATCTTGCAACTTGTTAAATATATTTATTCAGACATTGGATGTTGTATTTTTATGTATTTTTTAAAATATTAATAAAATTGGAAAAAAAAAATTCTAGGTTAGTTCACTCTTTGGACAAAACATCCTTATCAGTTCTGGCTCTTCTGGAGGAGTTATCCAGTAGCCAAGCCTGTACTTCCAATGGGTCTGTCTACATATCCTCCACCACACAGATCTGCCAGCAGGCATCTGGGTTAAACTAAATCTTTATTTGGAAGCTTTGGCAGTCCTAGTACTTAACCTTGTTTGGAGGAACAAAATTTATTGGGTTGCCCTTAAGATGCTTTGTCACAAGTTCTTGTGTTTGCTGTACTGCCGAATAAATTTATATCTCCCAAAGTTGAGATGCACCAATAAAGTAAAGCAACTGTGTGTGCTCTGCCTGTGGATTGTCCCACGGGCAGATGCAGTTTGTAAATAACTCTTCCAAACCCATGTATTTAAAGCAGTTTGCATATACATTATGTATAAAAAGTGATTTTTTAAATCAATTTTTTTATTCATGTTTGTACATTGAAAGGGGGCCTGAACCCCTTTTTCTGTGTTTAATATGCTGTAGAGTAATAACATAGATGCTCTAGACTGTATATCAGGATATTCTGGTTCCACACGGCAGAAGGTCAGGAGGAAACACTAGTGATGGCGTAGCATTACTAAAATTGATGTTTCTTGAAATTTCATTTTACAACATTTGTCAACTTGTGATTCCAGTTCCTTCCATTTTCGCAGAAAATTAAAGAAAAAGTACTCTTGTAAATGCACTTTTTCCGTCTTTTCTTAAGCAAAGCAGAACTCTTTCAATGTAAGATAAATATGGAGCTCACTAGACAGCGCTAATAAAGGCCATGTTTTAAACATAGGCTTTATATTCTATTTTTATTTAAGTGATTGTTCTTGTAAATGTCTGGACTTTAACCTAAATAGGAAAGTTAATCTCCATAAATTACTGTAAAGACCTTTTTCAGAGCTAACTTTTACTGTTAATCTTATAATAGCTATGAATAAAAAGCAATACTCATTTAAAAGGAAGTAGCACGGGTCACATGTTTAATATTTGCAGAAGCAGATCTAAAATCTGGGGAAATAACAGGATTAATTACATGTTGTGCAGATCTCTGATATCTAACCTGTGTGCACACTGTGAGATCTTGAACAGGCACAGAGGATGGAGGAGCTCCTGCCTGGGCGTGGATGTTCCCCACATGTGCTCTCAGCTGCCTGCTGCTCCCTGTCTCTTAGGAATGTTTAAAGCACTGCTTGGAAGGCTCAGGTATGCTCCCGTGAAACATGGAAACCCATTCCGACCCACTGACAGAGAGAACTTCTCTCTTGCTTCCTCTTCCCTTGCACTGCTCACCCCAAAAAGAACTGGCATTATTCTGCACTAAACCTGCAGGAAAAGGAGGACTTTCTCCCAAGCCACTGCAAAGCCTCCTGCGTGTCACTGATTTCCTGGTTAGGAGCACATCAGGTTATTCAGTAGATGTTTGCAGTAGTTCTCTATGATGTTTAAGAGTATCACAGGGGAAAGAAGATTTTACTGGTATCATTGTGAATGTCCTGGGTTAAAGGTCAAATCAAAAAGAAACCCTAATAAAATGTAAATTTTCTAACGCTGCAATAATCTCCTAATTGATGCTTTGTTGACATAAAACAAATCCCAAAGGTGTCTTGCACTGAATGAAGGATTATGCTGTTGAAGACACGATAATTATGATTATACAGAATTGAGATTATTTTAAAATAAGATATTAGGTATCATGTCAAAAAGCAAGCAAAAATAAAACACCCTCATGGCAGTCTTTGTGCTGTTCTCCTGCCCTCTGATCTACAGGTTTTCCTCAAAATGATACTTGTTATTTCAAGCTTCCTTAGGAGGAAAAAAAAAAGTGGGATCCAACACTGTTAAAAAGAACGGGGTTGTAAAAGAATCACACTCTTCCCTCATTTCCTGCCATTGATACAAAGAACTGGCAGATTTCTGGTAGATCTCTTTATTTTTGTATTAGCATATATCTGAAAGATGGGAAAACTTGGAATGTTTCCATGCAATGGCATAAGGTAAGATTCATTTCCTTCCTTTTTTCAGTTTTCACTTTCTTTCCATCCAGGGTATCAGCTACATTTGTACTAATGAGTTTTTATTTTCTACCGTGCAAGTTTAGCAACACCCGGTTAAATCCCTGCTTGTTTTTGGCTCCTCCATCAGATTGCTGGTGGCTGAGAAAGTTTCTCCTGCTTAATCAGCCTGAACAGATCAGGCAGGAGAAGCAGAATTTCCAGAACAATAATAACAAGTCATTGTTTTGACAGAGGTTAAGCAGATTTTCAGTAGTAATTACCAGTGAAAGAAAAGCATAACAAGGGCAAAGAAATGTGTGTCTTCATGAAGGATGATGTATCTGACCTTCACAGGCAGCAGCAGAAAAGGTGATTAAATCACTGTTCGTGCTTTTGTGCATGTTTGAATCTTATTTTTTTAAAGGTGCACTATTAGAATAGACAAATTTTTTAAATGGGTTTATATTCTCTTTTTTTTTTTTTTGTAGGGGGAGCCATGCAGTAATGGCTACCAAAATGACTCAGGATGGCTTTGATGTGGAGCTGGGGAGAGAATCTGAATCTAAGGATTGGCAACTCCTGTGCCTCAGTCAGAATATCCACTGCTGAGAGAGCCTTCTCTCTGCAGACAGGTTTGTCAACCAGATGGAATGTCACATTAAAATTAATACTTTTATGACATGTTCTTCTTTTCCCCATTAAGAATATTCTTGGATCGCTGAGGCAGCCAAATGGATTTTTTGGGCAGCATTTACTGGAATTCTTTCACAGCAGTAAGTCTAAGAAATACTTTTGTCTTCTTTTTAACAGAAGAGCAAATTTGGTCTGATGTCTTCAAAGAAATCTGACATGAGCCAGGAGTCAGATTTACCATCTGAAATAAGAGATAAATGTATTCATAAAAGTATGTTGAGCTGTTTACTTCACTGTGCCCCTGCCTTTGCAGAAATTAGGCACTGAAATCTTGGTTATTTTTCCTTCTCTGTTCTTGGGATTTTATTATTTGCTGCAGTGTGCAGGATAAAGGCTCTGAAGATATGGGAAACATAATAAAATAGTGGAACCAAAGGGGAGGCTGACTCACTGTAATTCCAGGGCTTAGGAAAATGACGGTTTATAATTAGCTCACACTGTTAAGCTATTGCTGTCAAATTTTGAGAAAATCTGTCATCTCCCATATTACCTCACGCCAAATAAAATGGATTTTTAAGAGGTCTCAGAGTTTAAAATTATTCACCCTTATCAGTTACCACTGCGTAGCTGGGATTTATTTGGAGTCTTTTGTTTGCTTTGGAGATTTGTGAGTTCTCCAAATTTGTCCTAATGGACAAATTCCATTAGTCCCATCCCTTGCTTTGGAGGAATATGTAAATTCAGTTTTTGTGTTCCAGTGCTTTTGGTCTCAATTTGTGCTTGTTTTAATGCCACTGAGTGGTTTTGTGATCAGCCACAGCCCAATGACAAATGCTCACTGTGTTGTCATTTAAAGAAAACTGGAAGGCTAAAACTGTTAATTGTGAAAGCAGATTTTCTAAGAACAGGACTTGTCTGGTGTTGTCTTTGTTTTGAATTATCTTCGCTATTTGTGCTGCCATTCCTGCTCCTTCCCATTGCAGAGAAGCTCTAAATTCTGGCTCAGAGCAGCTTGGTTCTGCTTCAGCCCTGCAGCTGTTTACATTGGTTAACACCCTGATGGTGTTGCTTATCCCATCCCAAGAGTTTTCAAACATGTCAAAGTGTCTTTGTTTGACGCCACTTGGCTTTAATGCCCCAGCACAGCTCACTCAATGCAGTAACCACGGAAGCTTTGCTTTACTTTCTCTGTTTCAGTGTTTGCCAGCAGAGAAAACCTGCTCTGGAGCTCTGCTGCAGCTGTGACAACCTGCAGTGGTTGTCACTTGTGTGTTTAACTCTCACCCTGAGCCTTTTGGTGAGGGATTGGTGCTCTGGGTTGGTTGCTGTGGCTTTGGTGGTATCTCTCTCCATTCCTGCTCTTCAGAGTAACCCAACGGCGTTTCCATTCCAGCGCTGTCGGTATGTTCAGCTATTCCTAAACTCCTCCTCTAATCCCTCATCTGGGTACATCTTGACCTAATTTACCATGCTCCTACCAGCTATGCTAGTTTCTTAAGGAGGGGTAAGATGTGGAATTTGTATGAAATACTTTGTTATATTGCACAAGAGTGTTTTTTCTTTCTGTTTTTACAAGGCACTTGTTTATGTGTATGTGTAGCTTAAAACCATCTCTCTTGATGCTCCTTTATTTCCCTTATGAATAAATAAAGCTATTTTAAAGGAAAAGAAGAAAAACACCAGCCCTTGATTCCTTCTGCACATGCTCTGTTTCCCACCCTGCAGGTGACCACTGTGTGCCATCCCAGTGGCATGGAGGGGCAGAAGCTTGGGGGCAGTGGCTGCCCTCAGGTGGGCAGAACAATCCTTTTCTGATAAGGAAATGTTTTGGCAGTGGAAGTAGTAAGAAGTAAAATTATTTGCTGGTCTGTGCAGGTATTTTGAGTGTGGTCAACTCAGTATGTGAGAGCAGCCCCACTTAATCCTATGGGAATAATTATGGAATAATGTTATCCACGGGCAGTACAGGAGGGAGCTGATTTTTGTGACTGTGGTTTGGCTGCTGCTGCTGCAGTTCTCCTCATTTGCTGCTTTTCCTTTGGAGAACCCTGAACAATTGGTGAGAATGTGATTTCTCTCTGGCTCAGAGACACTTTGCAGCATCCCTGTGCAGGCTGACACCTCTCAGTGAACCTGCTGCTCCCTGACACCAAAACATGAAGAAATGTAAAGTTCAGGTAAAACATAATTTAAAAAAACCCTTTAATATTAAGCTGAATTGTAACTTTGGGGCTTCTTTTAATGATGTCCTCTGGAGATTCAAGGTGCAGGCATGATGCAGGTTCAAATGGCACAATTGCTTTTACAGCTCTCAGGAGTTTGGGCCAGACTCATTCAAGGAATTTTGGAGCTGAGCTTAATGGACTTCCTAAGATTTGAACTGGCTTACTCAAATGCCATGTGCTGACTTCCCAACCTAGCTAAGAGAAAATGCTGAAAAAAGGACTGTTGCTAAGCTCCAGTTCCCAGAGTGGGGTATGTCAGAGCATAGAGGATTTTCTCCTTGCTCTGAAGCCACAGCCACACTCAGTGTTTCACCCACACTCCTGACAGAGCACTGCAGTCATTCCTTTTCTTGCCTTCCAACAGAGCTCAGTAGTTGAAGCTCTCAGCAGGGGATTACATAAATTGGGGCTTTGCTTTTATCCTGGAGAGAATTCAAGGAGCCTCTATTATAATCTTCCAGCTGATTGATCTGATGGCTCTGCCAGCACTGCTGCTGTCCACGGCACTGTGGAACAAGGCTCTCATTTGACCCTTGCTGCTGAAATGGTTCTGGTTTCTGTGGGCTGCCGAGTAATTGTGTGTTTCCAGAAGGAAGGATCCGTGCTCCTGTCGCTGCAGCAGTGAGCATCTCCTCCAAATGAGAGTCTGTTTACCAGCTCGGTTTCACTGAGCTGGGTTTTGGCATGCTGCCCTCCTGCTCCCTCCCCTCCCACTTCCACTCACTTTTTCCACAGCTTTCTCAGTACTCCTTCCTCAGCAGCATTCCATTTTTCACCCTTTGCTCCTTCTTCCCTCAGAGCTGGGTCCATTCTTGCAGCTATTGTGCCTCAGCAAGGTGATTCACCTCCTCTTGACACCCCTTAAGGGTATTTAAGAAAATGCTCTTGTCTTTCTGTTAGGGTCCAGAGTAAAACCATAATCCCATTTTTATTATTTATTTTTATCACCTGGATGCTTTAGTTACCTGGATGCACTTTATTTCCAAGCTAAAATATATTTGTATCATCTGTATGGAACCTGTCACCTGGATTTGAAAGATCACAACTTTTTTTTGGAGTGAAACAGAACTTGGACAAAACAGGTTATCCAAACCTGAAAGTGGTTAATTTATTAACTAAGTCCCTCTCAAACTTGCTTAACCTTTTGTTCAGGAAATCTGTCTTAATAAATAGTTAAATACATTCTTACCCCAAATACTGAATTTTTTAACCCCCCTCACTTCAGCCCCAAGGTGCTTTGTTCAGAAGACATGACAATCGTCCACTTCCATCAGTTAAACTCTTCAGGCACTTTTCTGAGCAACTCTGCTCATGAAGCTCCAGTGGAAGATCTCAGTCATGGATTACTTTCAAATGTTTAACAAAAAGAGAGCTTCTTTAAGGAAAGCCTTCAGTCTTTACTATGGATGTGTTGATTCTAATTAGCTACAACATTTGTTGCCTGATTGTAGCAGACAATCTGTACCTTTGCAGCCTGATATTCCTTGAAAAAACAGGGCATTGGAGACTTGCTGCCTTATTTGGGCTGATTTTTAGCCTTCCCTATTTCAGAGTGAGTTCTTACCCATCTCCACGGTAACAAGGCACAGGCAAAGTAAGGAAGAGCTGTGATACAGTGAGTACAAAACACAGGGGTGTGAGACGGAAGGATCACACTGGATCCTTCCACCTTTGCAAGCACAGGAACAGGGACTCCAAGGAGAGCTTGGAGCAGCTTTTAGCAACAGCACACAGAGCAGTGCGCAGTGCAATGGGCAGGGGCATTGTGCTGCCCTCAGGGCCCAGGAATCCATAGCCTGGACAGCTGAGAGTCTGAGTAGTAATAAAAAAATGGGGAGGAAATTACTCCTTCAAACTGCTGCTGGAAGTAACGAACATGAGAAGGTAACAAGAAGAGTCTTCCTGCCCTTTCTGTTCCTTGCTCTTGCCTCTCTATAAATAACAGAACCTGGCAGATAGCATGAAATAGCTTTAGTTCACCCTCATCACCTGAAATCTCAAACTTGGTGATCCTGATGTTCAGTTCAGTTGATTGCTGTATTTCGTCAGTTAGAACTGCAGCACAGGGTGCCTGTTCACTGTCACTCCCCTGCACCAATGCCCCGACTGTAGGATTTCAGCTGTCAGGATCCTTCCAAAGCACTGCTGTGTTTCCTAACCCAATCCAGCTGCCTTCCAAGCTTTGCTCTGGGCTCATGCAGCAGCAGAGCCAGACACTGCTGTGCAGACCCCGTATTTCCGCATTGACACAAAGGAGAAAACTGCAGCAAGCTCAGTGTTTGGAGTGCATCAGGCCAGGAAGTTGGGTTTGGAGGACCTCGTGGGGTTCCCCAAGGGAAACAAGGAGTGCACGGGAGCTGCCTTAGGCAGAGTGCTGCTACTGACACTGTGCTCTCTAAATGACAGGGTGAGGCACAAAGCAAAGATAACCTGGGGCAAGGCTGGCAGGGCACCCCTGCCTGAGCTCCCTCTGGCATCTGTCAGCTCCTGAAGCAGCAATGAGCAGAGCTCTGGAGCAGCCGAGCAAAGAGCCCCTCAGCAAACAAACACTGCTTTCAAACAGGGTCCCCAAAATGGCTCTTTGGAAAGAACACACACATGTGTATGGCTCCCATTGATTTTATTTTAATTAAATAAAAAAGTATATTCCCCATAGCATATTGATTCATCTCAACCAGTCTCAGCAAAAGGCAGTTGAGCCCTCCCACCACCCCTGAAATTCAGACACCAGTCTGGGCCCTGGGAAAAGTTATAGCTGCATCATTCCCTTGTGGAAACAAACTCCACTGCCAGGCCACCACGACTGAGCTCCTGTTTAACCCTTCATGGCTCCCACTGCCTGAGCAGCACCCACAGCTCTGCTCTGAGTTGCTGGACACACATCCTGACAGTAGGAATCCCCAAATGTGTTCTTGCCCAGGGAACACTGGCACAGCTTGAGTCTGAGAACAGTGCTCTGGTCTAACGAGGTTGGCTGAGCAGTCCTGCCTTGGCTGCCAGAGCCTCGTTCTGCTGGATGTGGTACTCCTGGAATCTCATGGAGATCCTCTGTGTCATCTTTAGATACTTCTGCAGGCAGTTATCTGAGCAAGTTATCTACAACAAGAGGGAAACAGAAGGCTTCAGACAATAATTAAACCACTTCCCCAACCAGGACCCAAAACATAATATACAGGGATAAACAATCAAGTGAGTACATCTCATACTGTTAAGCCTCAAGATGAAGGCAATAGAAAGTGTGAAGTTTAGTTTTTGAGGTATGCCTGAAACATCTACTAATATGCATTCTCCTATTAAAGTCTCCATGGAAAACACCTTGGACCTAGGAGATACCATCATTTTGTCCTTGGGTTCTTCTTGTGGAATTGAACTGCATATTTTGAAATAAATAATAAATCTATTACATTAGTATGTTTTGTTTTGATTCTGTTTACAAATGCATACTGGTTTTGACAACCAAATAAGATCTACTCTCTGCTAGCTCAGTTTAACCTTTTTTTGCCCTTGTTCCCATTGGCTCTGTCAGTCTGCTGGCACCTGCTTGGTTACCCTTCAGCGGACCCACCAGGGTACATCAGTCAGCTGGACAGGAAATAAATACTGGGGCCTATTCCATCCATAGTATTTTTTAAATTTAAAGTGTTTTTTTTTTTTTTCTTTAGGTGTAGAGAAAGAGTTGTGAGATTATTTCTGACCTGCAGTTCTACCAATTGGGTACTCTGTGCCATGGCTCAAAACCTTGCTATCACTGCAAAAGGTAAAAATTCAGGTAGAAAGGAAAGCTGATGGCTTTGCCTGAGAAAGCAGAACTTGCTTTGGTGCTGCTGAATACAGAGGGGTGTGAAAAGCAGAAGGGAAGAAAACGACAAAACCCCAGCAGCTCCACACACCAGCCAGCACCTGCCCTTCTCTGTCCTCGGCCTGGCACCAGCTACAGCCAAACCTGCTGAGCAGGAGTGAAGTCTCCCTAGGAAACAACTTCTAGAACTGCCCCAAGCCTCTGCTGCCAGAGGGAGTGGTGCTCCTGACATGGTGCCCAGGAAGTCCAGGCTTGCAGTGGGACTTGTGTAAGGAAAGAGCTCAGAAGCTGGGTTTTTTCAAGTGTAGAATCCCAAAGGAGATGTTATGGAGGTATTAATCTCGATTATTTAATAAGAAACTACAACTTTAAAGAGGAACATGGGAATTTCCACACCAGATAGACCAGTGTCCATTTAGACTCATGTCCTGTTTCCAGGGACAGGGTCTCTGCAAAACATCCCATAATGGATAAAATGGGCAGAACTTCCTGTAAGAAAGTTTCTTCCTCGTTCCACTGTTAACAGATGCCTCCTGTGCTATTAGACACAGACCCTCTGCAATCCAAAGAAGCAAAAAAAAAAGCAGGTCACAATTGAAAAATGGTTTGGGTTGGGAGTGACCTAAAAATATCATCTAATTCCAAGCCCCTGCCATGGGCAGGGACACCTTCCACTAGACCAGGTTGCTCCAAGAATCTAAGAATACTTTTTGGACCTAAATAATCTTTAATCCAGAATAATAATGACCTGTAATAGAATTCCTCTAAAGCAGATGCAGAGAAGATTAGGGAAAGAAGAAATCTGCCTCGGGAAGCTAAGAGAGCTTTGTTCAGGGCAGCAGAACCAAAGCTGAAAGGAGACATGAGTTTTGCCTGCAGTGAGGAGTAGAACTCCAAGGAGGCAGACAATGCTCAAATGGTTGGTTTAAAATTTTAGAGTTTTTTCTTTCTCCTACCAGCAGAGTCAAGCAAAGGTTATTAGATTTTTAACCAACAATATGATTAGGCTCTGAAACAGCCTCTCAACAGGCAAGGAGAAGCAAAAACATGCAACTAATCTTATGGAGAGCTTAATCTTTTTTGCAGATGACGACATGAGGGAGCTCCCCACAGTGCAGGGAAGTGGATTTAACAGCCAGAGCTGTGTTCCCATGACTCACTGCAAAGCAGGAACGTGGGCAGGTAAACAAATATTTCAGCAGGATTCTTCAAAGAATGAGATGCAGGCTGTAGGTGGGCAACTTCCATGTCCACGGAGTTACTATCGATGAGAAGCTAAGGCACAAGAACCTCTGCTGACAGCTCCGGGAATGAAACACACAGAATTGCAATGAGCAGCCAATACTCAGTGGAGACTGGGCACACTCTGTGTGTGTAGCACTGACAACCACTTCTAGAACGGTTTTAGTGGGAAGGGACTCTGAAGAGCATCAGTTCCACCCTCCTGCCATGGGCAGGGACACTTTCCACTAGACCTGGCTGCTCCAAGCCCTGTCCAAGCTGGTTTGGAGCACTGCTGGGGATGGGGCACTTACTTGGAAGCAATGTCAGACACCCACACTCCACTGAAGGCTGCTGCCTGGCTTTGTAGCCAGTTGAAAGATCAAAACTTAAGTTGCTTCTGAAATAGGAATGCTGCATAGCAATTCTACCAAAGGGTCACTAGAAGCCATTACCTACCTCTTCTGGTTTCACATCTCTGCTAGTGAAATCCTTTATGCAATCCAAGAAGCAATTTTCTGTAAGTTTATTGTACGTGCCAAGAAACTCCTTGAACTGTAAATAAAAATTGGACAATGAATATTTAAAAAAAAAAATCTGTGTTAATTTTTCTTACACACAGCTGCACGGGCCAGCTGGTGACACTAAATCTGAAGGACAAGTCACTAGAAAAATTAATTGTCTCTCAGAAATTTCAGAACCAAAATCTGCTAGTACTCAAAACATGCTGTTTGTCAATGGTCACCTGTTTAAATTTTGGTTGTGCTAACTCAGGTGGTAATTCAGAGGTTCTGTCCTTCCCTCTACCCTACACCTTTCACTCTGTGTGACAGAGCAGCACAAGACTTTCAAAGCCACCTCTCACAAATTCAGCATCTCACCTGCTTGATCTGATCAGACTCCGATATTTGTCCAGCCATGTTCCACCGCCTGCGATTCAGTCACCTGAAGGTGAAGATAAAAGTCAAGTTTGAAATAAAAAACATAAACTGCAACATTTTACATCAGAATGGAATTTTATGCATCCTTAAAGGGTGTTTAAATGCAACTTTGTTAGCATTTCGCTCAAAGGGAAGTTATCTATTGGGAATGTATTTAGTTAAAAGACCATCCAAGATAATTCCAGGTATGAAACCTTACCAGATCCACGTATTAACTGCTGTCCTTTAAACATTCGTAGGGCATTTCAAACAGCTAAAATGACTTATAAAATACTTATTTTTAAGTGCTGTCAAAATTACTAAATTAAGGCAGAAGCTGGGGAAGAAGCAAAGCCACAACACTTTCTAGCCTTCGAGTTTCAGTGATTTTAGATGCAATCTGTAAAAAGCAAGGAAAAAAGGCAAATATAAACTGGCAGTCACTGAACAAATGCAGCACAAGGTGCAGGGCCTGGTTTCTGTGTAGCTGCACCAAACACCTGAACTATAGCAAATGTTATGGTCATTGACTGCAGTGAATTAAATACAAGAGAAACACTGAAGAATGAGAATGGCCTTAAAGGAATGAAACAGACAAAGAAAAAGGGAAGAAGTAAACAGCCATGGATCCAAGAATTTAAGCAAGCATTCTCAAGGAAGACTCGTTCCTAATCCAATACACTGAACAAGTTAAGGCTTGAAAGCATCCCTGCAGGTTTCCTAGAATACTGAAACCTTGTCTTCCTTTTCCCTTAATTTCCATGTTATCTAAGACCTATTATCACAGATGATAATGCAAACTAGTATCACGTGTTGGAAAGAACAAGCTCCTTCAGTTTAATTCAACTTGTGGAAGAAAAATGAGCACTGAAGTGTGATCACTTGGGGAAAGAAAAAGTTCATTTAGCCCTTTAGCAAGGGCTACTTACAATTAATCTTCTATTGTGCTTTGCCAATTTTTGGGCAAGACATTTGTGGTTTAGAGAGCTTTAGCTATTGCAATCTCTCAGCAGGGGGAAAGGAAGGGGTAGACAAGCTGCCTGAACATGAACAAAGAGACAGTGACAATTATTTCTACAACAGAAAGAAAACGAAGCAACTAAAAATAGCACCAGGGAGCTCTCACCAGCATGAACTCTCCCTACACCCCCTCCCAGCAGCACAGCGATTGTGACATCTGCCTTTTAACATCACACATCTTAGCCCTGCACAGGGAGCCAATTCAGGAATTGGAGGCCAAGGGCACAGATGATTCTGGGATGTAAGATGCAAGAATTCCTCATGGGCAGACAGGTTGCACAGGTTATTCTGAAGAAGAACCTACAGGATATAGTGGTTAAGAAGAAACAAGGTTTCATTCAGGTTGTCACTGGATCACAAACTGGTTTCAATTGGAAAGGACCTTCAAGCCTACCTCATTCCACCCTCTGCCATGGGCAGGGACACCTTCCACTAGCCCAGGCTGCTGCAAGGCCCATGCAGCCTGGCCAGGAACACTGGCAGGGATGGGGCAGCCACAGCTTCTGTGGGCAGCGCGGGCCAGGGCCTCACCACCCTTACAGGCAAGAATTCCTTCCCAATATCCCATCTAACCCTGCCCTCTGTCAGTACAAAGCCAGTACCCCTTGTCCTGTCACCCCATGCCCTTGTCCAAAGTCTCTCTCCAGCCTATCTCCTCTATCCTAAACTTCTAATTTGTTTTAGGAGAATGGACATGGCCATCACCTGGGATAACTAGTGAGAAGTTACGGCAACTCCACTCTCCCATTTCTCTGCCTGTGAGAAAACAAGACCAGTGACAATTCTCTCAGATCAGGTTATGTAGATAATTAAACTGAAACTGCAGGGAGCAGGAAAGATTTCTGTCCTCTGCCAAATGCGGCAAGCTCAAAGCTTCAACTGTTGGTACCATTTTCTCACACTCAAGAGTTGCTTCATGATTTGTGTTTACAGCAAACCCGATCTCTGTTTTTCTGTGACTAATTTGGCAAGATTGGAAATGGCAGATTGAAGCTGTAGTTTCACAAAGCTCTGACACCTGGGAAAGCCTCTGATTTACATCAGCACTAGGGCACCATCTGATCTGAAGTGCCTGGAGCTCTTGTTCCTGTACAGGTATTTCACACATTCCACAGTGCAGGCAGTGCAATTACACAGCTCTGCTGCACCTTTAGCTATAAATCACAGCCTTACGCCTAAAAATGATCTACTGAACATTCCCAGGAATGTGCAAATCTGGTTCGTTCTAAAGTCTGGTAAATGTATTATTTCAAGATTTCCTGCTGCTTCTTCCTTTTCCCTCCAACTCTGAAAAAAAAAAAGCTTTAAAAAGGGTGATGAAAGAGCCCATTCCAGAGCTCAACACCTCGACCAACCCACCCCAGACCTTCCTACAGAGCTGTTCACACCACTCCTGCACGGTTCAGGTTTAATCCTACAGAGCCTGGAGGACTTTCCTCTAGGCTAAACATGATTTAAAAATTCAGCACTGCCCTTCTAAACAAGGATATTCACACTGCAGGAAGCAAAGATCTCTGAATAAATCTCTGCTGCAAGGGCCACATGGTCTGGGTGTGCAAGAATAAAAATATCAAGTCAAAAGAATTGTGTGAAGGTAAACTCCCTGCAGCCTCCGGAGGAAGTTCTTTTATCACGGGGGATTACTAGGCTACAACTAGATTGACATCAGATTGAAAAGAAGCTCAAAGGAATAGATTTAAGGAGGGCAGAGGCATTTGATGAAGTGAAAAAGACAGGGTGAGATGAGAGAAGGGCTGGTCAGGAGTTGAATAACCAGGTGTAGCTGGTGCACGGATTGTTATCCTTCACTGTCTCCTGGATTTGACCTGGATTCTGCCCTGAGGGCAGTTAGAGGTAGAAATCGAACACCAAAGGTGAGTTACCAGAGTCAGCCTGACCTCAGGCACCACGGGAGCCTCTCTGAGCACACTGAGCACGTGTATGAGCGTCTGCCCTGTGAGACAATACACATTTTCCCATCAGCACTCTCCTCTTTAAGTGAAATCACACCTGGCTGATGCTTCAGACCCAATAAAGTCAAAACCTGAAGATAAAACAACTTCATGTCGAGCTTTACTTTTTTTTGTCTTTTCATTTTACTTCATCCTCCAGGTCTCCCTTCCAAGGGCACCTTGAGTTGCTCTCCCTCAGGAGTCACTCCCTCAACCAAGCCCCGGCCCAACACCCGTCACAGAGAGCCCTTACCCCCACCGAGCCGCCGGCACCGGGAAAACCCACGAGCAAGGACGGGATTTCCCCATCCAGGGCCCTCGGGAGCGCTCCCAGTTCCTCAGGAACGCTCCCGCTCCCTCACGGGCTCTCCCAGGCCCCGGGAACGCTCCCGGTCCCTCAGGAACGCTCCCGGTCCCTCACGGGCTCTCCCAGGCCCCGGGAACGCTCCCGCTCCCTCACGGGCTCTCCCAGGCCCTGGTAACGCTCCCGGTCCCTCAGGAACCCTCACGGGCTCTTGCAGGCCCCGGGAACGCTCCCGGTCCCTCAGGAACGCTCCCGGTCCCTCACGGGCTCTCCCAGGCCCCGGGAATGCTCCCGGTCCCTCAGGAACCCTCACGGGCTCTCCCAGGCCCCGGGAACGCTCCCGGTCCCTCAGGAACCCTCACGGGCTCTTGCAGGCCCCGGGAACGCTCCCGCTCCCTCAGGAACGCTCCCGGTCCCTCACGGGCTCTCCCAGGCCCCGGGAACGCTCCCGGTCCCTCAGGAACGCTCCCGGTCCCTCACGGGCTCTCCCAGGCCCCGGGAACGCTCCCGCTCCCTCACGGGCTCTCCCAGGCCCTGGTAACGCTCCCGGTCCCTCAGGAACCCTCACGGGCTCTTGCAGGCCCCGGGAACGCTCCCGGTCCCTCAGGAACGCTCCCGGTCCCTCACGGGCTCTCCCAGGCCCCGGGAATGCTCCCGGTCCCTCAGGAACCCTCACGGGCTCTCCCAGGCCCCGGGAACGCTCCCGGTCCCTCAGGAACGCTCCCGGTCCCTCACGGGCTCTCCCAGGCCCCGGGAATGCTCCCGGTCCCTCAGGAACCCTCACGGGCTCTCCCAGGCCCCGGGAACGCTCCCGGTCCCTCAGGAACGGTGCGGCTCCCGAGCACGCGCCCGTTCCCCCCTCCCGCCCCCGCGCTCGAGGCCCGCGCGCACTCACCGCCCCGCGCGCCGGCCCCGCAGATTCGCCACACGCGCGCGCGCGCGAGGGCTCCCCGCCCCGNGCACCGCGCGCTTCCGGTGGCGGCGGCGGGAGCGGCTTCCGGTGCCGGGCTGGGAGAGAGGGAGCGGGGCTGGGAACCGTGGAGAGAGGCTCTCTCAGGGACCGCAGCCGTGCCCGCGACGTGTGAGGGAACCGCTCCCCGGAGCCTTCAGACTGCTATACGAGCCGCCGCAGCGCCCGGCCCGCACGGACGCCCCTTTGATCAGGCGCCGCTCGCCGAACCCCTCAGACTTCCCCCATGGAAGCGGAGAGCAGCTTCAGCCACAGCGAGGACTCCCTGAGCAGCCTGACGGCGGGCGATGTGCTGATCCGCTCCACGGGAGTCCGCAGGGAGAAGCCCCCGGCCGGCGGCCGCGGCAGGAAAGTGACGGTCGCTGTCCAGAAGCTCCGTGATGGGGTCTCTCCCTGCCCGGGGGATTTGGCTGCAGACGGCGCTCCCCGCGGTCCCCCGGCCGCGGTGTCAGCCTGGGCTCCGTGCGGAGCAGGAGCCCCCCGCGTCTCCCCCAGCGCCGCTCCAGGTGCGTCAGTGACCGTCGGGTTCAGCTCAGGCTTGTGCTCAAAGCGCTGACAGGTGATTTCAGCCATGGAGGAGTTCTGTAATTTAGGAATCTTTGTATCCTCGTATTGCAATTGTCAGCGCTCTTAGTTTTCCCAAACTGTTTGGCACACGGAAAGCGAGTAGTGCAGGCTGTGAGGCCCTGGCACAGGTGCCCAGAGAAGCTGTGGCTGCCCCATCCCTGGCAGTGTTCCAGGCCAGGCTGCATGGGGCTTGGAGCAACCTGTTCTGGTGGAAGTTGTCCCTCTCCATGGGGGAACGGATGTTTAATCCCTGTTAAACATCCCTGTTAAACATCCCTATTTAGAGGATGTTTAATGATGTTCTGTTTTCCAGCGGTTTCCCCATGCTGTAAATCAAGTTTCTCAGACACTCATTCAGACTCACAGAATTCATTGATATTTTTAAGCTTCAGCTCAATCTCTGCGGTCATTTGTGTTATGAGGGTCATGATGTTTAGGCATTCAAAGATGAGGGAAATGCGGAGCTGTACAGAAAAAGCAGCACAATTTTTTCTGACCACAGTAAAACTGCTTTTATTTTAGGAATCCTAAGCACAAAGGGATATCCACAACGTCTGCTTCCAGTCGAAAACTCAGAGCCCATGTTTTTATCCCAAATGGTAAGAAAAGCTGCTGTTGCTTCCTGCAATCCTGAACTAAGAGAACAATGTTTTCCTCAAAAAGCTGTAACCCCTCTAAAAGCAGCACAAGATTTTGGCTCAGCCTCTGCACCACAACTGTGCAGCTGCTTTTCCTCTTGGTGTTGCTGCTAATGTGGTGTTATTGCTGATGGTTTTGGAGGGGCTTTGTTTAACACTGAGTGTTAGCAGTGCTTAATTCTCTGTGTGTGAGCAATCCTGAATTGTTTGAGATTAGCACCTTGGCTAAACTTAAATAGGTGTAGTTTCACTTCTACTTCTTTGGCCACAAATGTGGAGAATAAACTGACTGAGCACCTAGAATGTATACTTAAAATTTGAATTGTGTTTCTAGAGTTTTAGTCCCTAAAATGCCATGTGAGTTCTTGACAGGAATGTCCAGATGATTTTGTGGTAGAGGTTGTCGCATGTTTTGTGTCAAGACCTTTGTGTTATTGTGTGCAAATGATACCATTTGTGTGCTCAGCAATTTCATCTGCCTCTAAAATTTTGGCTACTGGTGGCAGAGGCTTTGATCTCTGCTTTTTCTGCTCTTGTTCTGAAGGATTATCCTAAAGAAGCTGCAGCACAAGATGATCCTTCACTGCTGCCGGAAGATAGCAGAGGACCTGAAGGTAAGACACATAAATCTACTGCTGCTGTCCCCTTTTTTGTAAGAAGACTCATTAATTAAAGGAAAGTGGAGCTCTTGGGTACTTTTCTTCATTATAGAAACTTCTGAGTGAGAATATTCAAAGGCTGCTTCGATAGATGATAATTGTAACAAACATTCTTAAATTTTGCAAATTTTACCTTATTCTTGCGGCATTACTCTTGTGATTAACTGAGTGGGACTTCTGCCAGTGTACCAGAATGTTGAGATTTCTTTTGTTAACCAAACTATTCATGTCTCTGAATAGACAATTTGGGGAAGGGGCTTGTTTCAATGCATTTTGCTCTTGCGAATAATTGCACCACAAAGGCATATTTTTCTTCAAGAAGCCTAGACCAAAAAGTGTATTTTTAATTCTTAAGAATCCTAAGAAATCACAAGGTCAGCGTTTTTTCCTTTAATTTCTGAATCTATGGATTTCAGTCAGATTGAGGGAAGTGAAGGCTTTTAAGGAAGATACAGTTCTGCAGGTTTCTTAGATATTTGGGGCTGTCTAGAGGGAATAACACAAATCTATAGATTTGTGACAAGACATTGAAGGACTATTTAAGAGCAAAAATCAATACTTTAGTTCCCTCTTTTACACTCACAGACAGCAGCTACCTGACTTATCATCATTTCTTTCCTCTGCCCAGCAAACAGTGGGTGAGGGAGAGCCTGCAATCCTTTTAGCATGATTTGCAGCTATTAAGAAAAGTTGTTGTAATTTATTATGATGGTAGGGAAATACTCATATCAGTTTCTGATGTTTTCTTAAAATTTTTTTCAAGTTAGAATTTGCAGCATTTTATTGACTGGCTTGTCTGAGCTCAATTTACCATTTAGACTTTACTCACCATTATTAGACTTTATTGGTACCATCATTAAATGTTAGAAAAATTGTGTAAAATGAAGCCTGCTCTTACGCTTATCATTACTTAAGTTTTGTGCTTACTGAAGGGAAACAATTTGTTATTGCAATAGATGATGTGGTTTTTGCAGGCAACAGATTTTTCACAGCAAAGCAAAATGTATTGAAATAACACTTTGTCTCTACCTGTGAAATAGACATTTTGTGTCAATTATCTCAACAAAGGATGTTTGTCCTTTCTCACAGATGATGTTTTTATTTCTCAATATGCCACTGGCCAGAAAGAGGCTCTGAGAGCAGTATTAAAGCAAAAGTAAGTGTGAATTGTTGGTAGTGTCTGAGCTGTTCTGTTTCTGTGCAACTACACCACTTTGGTTTTTGCCAAAGTGCACAGCTGGCAAGGAAAAAGTGGGTTCTTTACTGTTCTCTGTTAGTATTCTTTTCCTGTATATGAAAGTGTTTTCCGTTGATTTTATTCACTGGAGTATCTTGTGTCAAAACTTCAAGAGGAAATGCTTATACAGCAATACCAATGCTGTGTATGTGGGAAATCATTTGCTCGGAGGGAGTATGGAGAAAACGCTGTTTACAGGCATTTGGTTTTTTTTATAGAACTCAGAATGCTCCTGTTCATAAGGAGGTGAAGGTACAGCTCTTGGGAAGTGCTTCCACAGAAAAAAAGGAAAATGCTGGTGACACCAGGTCACCAAGTGACACCAGGTCAGCACTCAGGGAAGTTGACTCTGCAACAACCATTGCAGCAGCCACTGCTGCTGCCATTGCTACGACAGCTCCGCTTCTCAAGGTGAGTGAGTAGCTTGTGGTGATATCAGTTCTTTGTCCTTTTGAAATAGTAAATGCTCTAAAGAAGCCTAGAATTGGTGGTGGTAGCTCCAGAGAGCCTGAATGTGTCTGCTCCCTGCCTTCTGTGTTTGTCATCTCACACTCACTGATCAATAGACCAGAGGGAACTAATTTGGATTTAACTAAATGGGCTGAAAACAGAGAACAATTGATATGTCTATTAGAAATTCCTAATATTCCTAAACAACCAAACATTTGGGCTAAATAGAATTTTTTTCTTTTGGGATGCAAATCCAAGATTCTGTGCAGGATGTTTTGTTCCTTTCATGCTATCACATCTTCTGCAATAATGGGGTTTTTTCCTCTTCCTCTTACTTTTTTTTCCCCCTAAATCCTTTCTTCCAGGTTCAAAATGATTTGGAAGCAAAAGTGAACTCAGTTTCAGAGCTACTTCAGAAACTGCAGGAGACAGACAGGCAGCTGCAGCGAGTGTCTGAACAGCAAACAAATATGAAGGCTCAGCATGAGGAGCCCCACTGCCACCAGAGAGTCACTGAGCTTGAAAAACAGTTGAATACGTTTATGGTGCAACGCATTCAGCACTTGGAAAAGTTACAGGAGCAACAAATGAATATTCAGGTATTTAAGTCACAGTGCAGAAACTTCAGCTTAATCATTTCTTCTGTGTCTCAGTATTAATGTTGTAAAAATTTCTTAGTATTAGAAAGAAAGAAAGATCCAGTGGAAGTGGATCAAAGAAAGTGAAAGCACTCACAAGAAGAAAGACATTGGGGTGCTGGAGTGTGTCCAGGGAAGGGAACAGAACTGGGGAAGGGTCTGAAGCACAAGTTTGATGAGGAGCTGAGGGAGCGGGAGGGGCTCAGCCTGGAGAAAAGGAGGCTCAGGGGAGACCTTCTGGCTCTGTACAGCTCCCTGATGGGAGGGGGCAGCCGGGTATGGGGTCTGCACCCGGGGAACAAGGGACAGGACAAGGGGAAATGGACTCAAGTTGCACCAGGGTAGGTTTTGGTTTTTGGTTGGATATTAGGGGATATTTCTTCATCAAAGGGTAGTCAGATATTGGAACATGTGCAGGGCAGTGGTGGAGTCACCACCCCTGGAAGTGGTCAGAAAACACGGATGTGGCACTTGAGGACTTGGTTTGGTGGGGAACATGGTGGTGATGCTGGGAGAAGAGCTGGACTTGGTAATCTTAAAGGTGTTTTCCAACCTTAACAATTCTGTGATTCAATGAGCAGAAATACTTCGTAATTTTGTCTCCTAGTCCCATCTCATCAGCTCTGCAGTGAATACACGTGGCCTGCAGCAGAATCCTGTGCCTGCCTCTGGTGCCCCTACAAGACACTCTGAGAAGCCAGAGCAGAGATCGCTCCCTAACGAAGCGCCTTCATCTCACGGGGGTTTATTCCCTGCCAGTGCTGCCCCTGACCAAGGTGGAGACAAAGTCTTACTGTCTTATTTTCACTATTAGTTTTGCATTAATTTCGTGTCCATAAATATTGGATTGTGCATCACATCAGTAATGAGTAGTAAACATTTTTTCTGTATAATTGGTTTTATTGCCCAATGTACTGTATAATTTATGCAACATTCTGAAGATGTTCCAATATCTTCCAGTTTAAATTGAAGTGAGACTTTTGATTACTAAGTCTGCACCAAGAGGGGCCAGGACTTAATTTAAAATAATCTTATTGAGACATGGTCTGTGTGGAAGCCTGTAATGAACTACAGCTGGGTTTTGGGGTTTTTTTAGCCCTTTATGATAGCAGTCAGAAGTATGAAATTTTCTTCCTGTTTAGTTTTTTAATTAGAGCTGGCTTGGGGTTTTTATTAGGTTTTTTTTATAGAGCCTACAAGGGCAGGTAGTGATAGGACAAGGGAGAATGGCTTCAAACTGAAGGAATGTAGGTTTAGATCATATGCCAGGAAGAAATTCTTGTGAGGCTGGTGAGGCCCTGGCACAGGCTACCCACAGAAGCTGTGGCTGCCCCATCTCTGGAAGTGTTCCAGGCCAGGTTGGATGGGGCTTGGAGTAACCTGAGATAGGGGAGTTGGAGGTTGGAACTGGATGGTCTTTAAAGTCCCTTCCAACCCAAACAATTTTGTGATTCTATGATACAATTTCCTATGAAGAAAATTGTTAGCCTTTAAATAACTTTATTTTTTTAGTGTTTGCTGAAGCATATTCAAGCCATTTTCGAAGTCATGGGGTTCATACACAAAAATCTCCCCTAAAGACACCAGTTCCTCGGAGATATGCTCCAGAACCTGTACCCAAAAATGGGAAAATGTCAGAGAAAGAAAACTCTGCAAGGGAAAAGGAAAATATTCCCAAACCTACAGGAGAAGGTATTGTAAGACACTTCTGTCCTCCACTGGTCTAAGTGGTATGGCCTGGTGATTACTTTGTGTAGTCCTCACTTTTTCTGACCTGTTGGGTTGCTGGCACTTAAACATATATGTTCAGAATATTTGGAATGTATATTTGGGAAGGGCTAGTTTTGTGTATAAGTCACTTATAACTGGTACTTTTAACTAACTGTAGACTTGAAGACAGTGCTGATTTTATCTATAAAGTTTCAGCATGGTTGCTCACTGATGTATTTTTTCAGATGGAAAATCAAATGTCCATTCATTGTCAGGTTTCAGGAGGATTAGGCAGAATAATATAAAATTAGGGAGCTACTCAATAACTTTGTTGTTTTTATTGGTTGAATTGAAATTTATTTTTTTTTCATGGGTCCACAAGGTGTATAGGTTATTATAATGAAAACAGCAGATGTAAAGCAAATGTAGAGTAATTTTCTTTAATGCTTTTGATCTGGTTCTGTCTCTGTTACAAAGCTGCCAGGTATTCCTGTTGTTCAGTGGGTCCAGAAATAAATGAAATAAGACAAAAGAAAGAAGCATTCTGTCCATAATGTCATAGATTTGGTCGCAGTGACTCCGTTCATTGCCATCCCACTTCCATCTAACTTTACTAATTTAAAGCAATCTGAGAAAGATAGATTAGTGTGAGTGCCTTATCTGAAATAGATCTATATTTTTAAATTTAAAAAAGTATTTTACTCTCCTTGGTGAGTATTATGTAATGGTGAAATATCTGGAAAGAAGAAGGATATATAATGAATTAGTCCAACTTTCTTTTTTTCTGCTTCATTTCACTTCATTTTAGGTGAAGGGAAACGTCTGGAACCTGTTTTGAATTCTCAAGAAATACCACTGAAGCAAATGGAACATTCCAAGAAGACAGCATTAAGCAGCAATGAAATGATCTGCCATTCTGAGAGAAACAGGTGAATAAACACAACAATCCAAAACTGAGGAAGAGTTTCTGTTTGTTTTAATGGAATTGAGAGAAGTGCATTTAGATACTGATGGTGGTGTGGTCCTTGGGTCTGGCAAAGCTTTGCGGTATTTCTATGGGGTGTTTCTATGGGGTGTTTCTATGGGGTATTTCTATGCTACTTTTGCATTACTTTTGTTAGGACCTGAGGGAACAGCTGGAGCTGTGTCAGGGAGGTTTAGGTTGGATATCAGGAAGAGGTTCTTCCCCAGAGGGTGGTGGGGCACTACCCAGGCTCCCCAGGGAATGGGCACAGCACCAGCCTGACAGAGCTCCAGGAACGTTTGGACAACGCCCTCAGGCACAGGCTGGGATCATCGGGGTGTCTCTGCAGGGCCAGGAGTTGGGCTCTAATCCTTGTGGGTCCCTTCCAGCCCAGGATATTCCACAATTCTCTGGTTTCTGTTGAGCTGCAGGCAGATGAAGGCTTGTTGCTAAGGGTACCTCATAACACCTTTCTCAGAGGTCGGTGGGTTGCACTTGGAGTGTTTTTCAGGAGCAGCAGCCACCTAACAATTCCTAAGCTTTAAAATGGGTGAAAAAATGTTCTTAGCCATGCAGTCTGAAGCGTATTTTCCCAGGCAATATTGTAATGTTATAGTTTCATTAGTATGGTGGGAAGCTGCTACAAATATGCTGTATAATTTATGACAGTGTGCACACAAATGTTAATTGCTTCAAATGAAAGGTATCCAAAGTTTAAATTTTGCTTATTAGATGTAGTTTCACTGTTGAAAACACAAGGATACAGCTCAGGGTGTTAAGTGGTAAACAGAGAAAACCCGATAATGTCTCTGTAACTTCAGATGCCAAAGCAAGTTCCACTTTATCTAAAGGTTTGGTACTCACACTGTAAATTCATGCTTGCTTTCACACTTGAATATTTTCTTGGGCTACCTGAGGAGCCATGAGAGGTGTAACCAGGAGTGTTTCTCCCCTCAGGCACAATGCTTTGCCTGCAGACTCAACCCCTGCTTTTGAAAGCTACAATTCAATTGAGAAAACAGTGCAAAAAGCAGATGACTTACTTCAAGATCTTGGCAAGTTGAGAAGAGAAATGCACAAAATTCTGCAGGTAAAGTCAATGTAATCAGAATGACCAGGGCTTTGAATAAGGGGAATAAAAATTGTGGAGAAAAACTTAGAGGTCTGGTATCAGTAAAAGTATTGCTCTTGCTTCTAAACCAGTAAAAAGAGCACATTTGTTTACAATTAATTGAAATACTGGAGTTTGTGTGTGTGGAAGAGCTTTGAGCCTGAGTAATGCTCCAAGTGTGCAATGGACTCTGACAGCCATTGTCCTGGACTTAAAACAGGTGCGAGAGAGGGAAAGACAGAAGGAAAAAGAAACAAGTTTGTTTATTTGTTTGTTTTAAGGTTTTGGGTATTTTCAGTGTCTGTTCTCTGCAGACCTACAGAGCTGATGTAACTTTCCCATTTGGGAAAGAACAATGTTCCATTTATCTCCAGTCAGCTTTAGGGATGACTTAAGCACTTCCTTTCTCATTTTGCCTCTTCTTTATGTACAGAGTGCTGTTTCCAAGGAATTGCCTGGCATAGAATCCTTGTGCTGTTTCTTGTACTAATGATTTTGTACCTTTTTGGGTACAAGATCTGGTTCTGTGCTGGCAACACAGAGCTTTTGACAATTGAGGCTTTTATCTCTTAACCTGGTTCCATTCCTGGTTCCACCTGTCTGCTTTGATCCTCTCTGTTATTGTGAATATACACATTGAGAAAGAAAAAATATCTTGAAAATTCACCTCTGATTTGGCTTGAAACGTAATGGCTTTGATTCTGCTGGTTCATTTCTGTGGTTGAAAATTTCAGCTTGAATATTTACCTAAAAATATTTTGTATTACCTGACAGCTATTTGTTGCTGTATCTTTAGAAAATGCAGTTTCATCTGTCATAGCATAGCTGTTGCTTTTTAAATAGATTTTGTAACACTTTGTGGACTGTATATTTAACTGTTCTTACTAGGAATGGAACAGGTACTGTGTGCCTCATTGAGGTTGCAAATCTTTTCTTAGCAGTATTGCTAAAAACCTAAGTAACATGCCTTAGTCTAGGCAACAGAGAAAGATAAGGTGGGAGAAGGAACACCAGGGGAGAAAGACACAGTTACAGACATGGTTTGAAATCTCTCTTATGAAAAAGGTCAATGGGAGGACAGAGATGTGATGACTTTGCAAATGGAGAGTTAGATCAGTTAGATATTTAGCTATTGACTCCTCATCACTGAGAGATTTGTAGAGTGAGATAATAATTTTTTGGATAAATGCTAAACCAGCTCTGTTGTAAAGCAAAGGTCTGAATTAGCTGAGGACAGAAGGTGGTGCTCTAACCCAGCAGAAGAGAGCAGTGAGATGTTAGAGATCCCAAGGAATTCATAGTGCCTAGTGAAACTGATCCAATATCTCCTATGGATTTTACCTTAAAGTTTCAACAGCTCTTCTATCTTTTTAGGAAGCAAGTTCATGGAAATCGGACATGAATGATCTTATTAAGGTATATCTTGAAATTTTTATGTGTGTTTCTTTTGTGGGTTTTTGGGTTTTTTAAAAAATCCTGTGATGCTGAAGCAGTTTGAATTTGTTTGCAATGAAATCTCACTGCATGCCTGTTGCACACTGTGTGGGTTACAGGGCTGCTCTTGCACAGATTACAATCCTCTTGTCTTCTTGAGAGCTCGTAAATCCCTTGAGGGGATAATACAAATGTCAGGCAGGAAGCTGCTGTCTCAAATTGGCATAGTGGGGGCTGCTGCTAGAGCTACCATTTCATGGTCTGGGTCTAACTAGTGAGTCTACATCACTTTACAATTGATCATATATCTGTATTACATTTTCTCACCGATTTTTATTGAGCTAGTATTTGTCAGAAAGTTCCATTTAAAAATGAAAGCCTATATGAAATGGATAACTAATTTGGTATATTGCCCTTCTCTCACCAGGCCAAGATCATGGGATCAGTGTGCATGGATTCCTGTTTTGTTATGTCCATAGTGGCAAGACATCTGTTAGAAAATAAACTCTTGTTTAATTCTAATTTGATGAAAGAGTAGCCTTAAAGCCAAAACTGAGTTGTGATCTGTGAGGGGTTATTTTTTTCTGTTCATTCAGTTGATGCTTTCAGAGTCTACTCGAGTTTGAGTATTTCTGTTTTGGTTTGAGGTTTTTTGTTTTCTGATTTTTTGGGTTTTTTGGGGTTTGGGGTTTTTTTGGGGGGCGGGGTTGGGGAGTTTTTTTGTTTTGTTTTTTGTTTGTTTGGGTTTTGTTTGGTTTTTTATGTTTTATCACTTTTAAAATTTTTTATTGTTAAATGAAGTTTCCATGGACCTCTGGGTTTTTCATCAGGAGTGTGAGAATGAATGTGAGAACTTGTTTCCTGTGTTTGTGTCCCTTTCTTTTGTACTTAGCAGTTAATTTATGCTCGATTTTTATCTCTGTAAAAGGGTTCTGCAAAATGAGAGGCTTCATTGTTTCTTCTGAAAAGTGAAAATGAGCAAAAGTGGGAGAGGATCAAGGGGCTGCTGAGGGATTTATCTTGTTAAAATTTACAAGTACTGCTTGGTTTTTCTTGGGGTAGATTGATTCATATATTTAGAGGACTTGGTTTTTTATTAGGCTTTTAATTATATTTAATTACTGTTACATGGAGAGATTTGCTTGTGATACTTCATGTATCTAATTGCCATCTTTTCACATGTTTATTAGCCTCATTAGCATTGCCTCTCATACTTCACATCATTTTCCGTTTGAGATCTTTTGGATGTCTTTCACTTCTCTAAATATATTTGCAACATAATGAACGTTCTTGAGTAATTGAAGTTGCTGATAGTGCACATGGACAGTATTTCATATGATGGCATTGATGTGATAGCAGATTAACAGGAAATTACAATCTCTGATAAAAAGCTAGAGGTTCTGTTTCAATTTTAGTCAAAAAATCCTCCTGTTGCACCTGATCCTGCTGAACATCATCTGCTCAATAAACCATCCATCCTTCAGAATGTCAAGGTGCCAAAGTCTATACTGAGGGATGCTGAAAGGATTTTGAGAGGAGTTCAGAACAATAAAAAAGTCCTTGAGGAGAATCTGGAAGCTGTTACTCGTGCACAAGATGGAGATGCCATGTATTCTTTCACTAACTCCTTGACTGCAAACAGGTTAGACCCTACAATTCAGTGCTTTGTGAGACTGATGTTTTCAAATCTGTGCATTGAAGAACTCGTGCTCTTCCCTGCAAAAAGGATTTATTGGCTCTTCTTAGCAATCATTGCCTGATTCTTGAACGTCAGATGTTTTTTGACTCTGTGGTGTGAACTGAGTTTTTGTCAGGTGCCTACATCTGATTTCTGAGGCTTTATCATCTGGGCAAACTGCTCTGGTGCTATGGCTGGCACCAGAGCAGCTGTTTCCATTCAAACTTGGATTAACAAGAAAATTAAAGACTAATTTAATTATTCAGAGCAGAAGAGGCTTCATAACCCTGTAAATTTACAGAATTAATCACCTCACAATAGATATTTAGCTTTTGAACTTTTGCTTTGTTAATTGTGTTAAATATTCATGCTTGAATCATAATAGAATTTTTCTATTAAAGTACAATCCACATTTGCATTTTCCTGAGGAAAGTAGCTATTCTATATATATATAAAAGGGGTTTTTTTAGGCATGTTACCAGCCATCATTATCTTTTAGAGGATGTAGTAATTTGTCATCTGCTTTTTTGTTTTTTTAAGTTGGAGTATTTTTGTTTTCATGTTTTTTCAGTTGTGATCAAAGTAGGAAGTGACACATGGCTGCCACTTATTCCTAGAATATTTATAATAATATCAGGCACTTACCAGCAGGGCGTGGGGTTTGCAGGTGGCATCATGCAAGAACAGATTTGGATTTAGGAAGCTCCATGGGCTTTGTTTGGCACCTTTTGGGGAGTGTAGAGGTGCAGAATCTCACTGTGTGTGTTCTGGGCTTCTCTTTTTAGAGCATTTATAGGTCACTACTTTCCCAGGAATAAATCTGTACAATTTGAGAAGCACTAACCTAAAATAGTTCTTTCTTCTGTTTCAGAGATGTCTTGGAAGAGATTCGTATCCGAAGGACTGTGGATGAGTGGATCAAGGCAATCAGTGAGGAAATCCAGGTATGGCTGGATAAAGGAGTTCAGATTTCTGTGTTACGTTTTTCCACCTTGCCTTGTTCTTTCATGTCCACAGTAAAGTGATTTACTCACACCTTGAAAACATGAGACAGCTGCCTATTATTACTTGCATGTAGTAAGGTATAATAAAATATTTACCTCTATTTTAAAACTGTATTTGCTTAATGAAAAATCTTGGTCTCAGTTTTCTGGCCAAAACCAGGCCATTTCTCAGAGCTTCAGAGTTATCCACTCACTCTGCTGATAGCCTTGAAGATAAAAATCTCCATTTATTACATTTATGTTTTCTATTTAGGCTGAAATGGCAAGAAGTGATTCAGAACAAGGGAAATATGTTCAAAAGGCCCCATGGATCAAGAGAGGCCAAAACCTCAAGCATATGAAGACCAAGAAAGAAATTAAAGAGAGAACTCAAAACATCCAAGGATGCTTGGCAAAGAAGCCTTTATCTGCAGCTAAGCCACTGCAGAAGCAAGTGGAAGATAACACAAGGAAACAGAGGTTTCGAACTTACTTTTCTGAAAGTTTGCAGGGCAATGAAAGAAGGGCAGATGTGAGTCCCCAAGCAGTTGGTTTCTTTTCTGGTAAAAACTGAGCAGTATTGATATGAAAAATTGTGTGTGCAAGTGTGATAATTTGAAATGAAAGTGATAGCTCTGTCCTGTTCCAATTTTCACAAACGAAGAATTGTAAACTACTTATTTTTTTTCCTTTTTGGTGTCCATCAGGGACCTGTAGGTGGAACTGCACTGGTCCAAAATGAAGATTATCTGTCTCAAGTTTATGGGAAACCCATTTACCAGGGCCATCGTAGTACACTTAAAAAAGGACCCTATCTGAGATTCAACTCTCCCACTCCCAAATCTAAACTTCCAAGACCTAAGCTGATAGAGACTGTTAGAGGTAAGTAATTCTTTGATGGGAACAAGGTGTTCCTTCGCAGTTTTTCTGCTAGGAATTCTGTGTGAAAATGAATCTGTTAATTGCAGTTCACCTGCTCTTCAATATAAAGCTGAAGCAACCACAGTGGCTTTCTGGAGAGAAGGTCACTGCCTCAGGTGTGCCAGGGCTTAAGAGGCATTTGGGAAATGCCCTTAATTTAACTTTTGGTCAGCCCCGAAGTGATCAGGCAGTTGGACTAGATGATTGTTGTAGGTCCTGTCCATTTGAAATAGTTTATTTCTATTTAAGATCCTCTTTTCGAAAATAAAGTTTTTCAGCTTTGCTTAATGTGTCTCTCACTTATTTTAGATTGTCAAATAAATGCTTATTTCTAAATATGTTAAATATATTAGTATGTATTTATTGTTGTGTAAGACTTAAAGCTGAATTGCTGCAAGTAATCACATCTAAAAGCTGAGTGTGTTGAAAAATGAACTCAATTTTTGATAAAGGTCATTGGGAGATGTATTTTTTGTGTCAGATTTATCCAGTCATTGCATTTAAATATTTAATTCATTCAGAGTTCAGAAATGTACTGAGATTTGAAAAATCAAGGAAGTCTGATATTTAATTTCCCACTTCTAATACATTAATTGCAATATGAAAAATTAAATATATGGACATGAAAATGATATCTGTTAGCTTGAAGACATTGAAAGATGTAATCAGAATCATTGGTTAAGTTCACTAAATTCAAGTAACTCTTTTTTCTTAGTCCAGTTGGAGTTATAAGCAGAGTATAATTCCTTTCTGTGATAGCTTTTTAAGGTTATTTAAAAATTGGTAAAGGTTATTAGTTGATTGATAATGAATTCTATTAGTTCGTTTTGTAGGCAAAATGTGAGGATAAGATGGTCCTAATATTCTAACCTATTAAAAATATGTAAAAGTAATTTAAAAGGGACACTGATACCTGACATAGGTCAGTGTAGATAAACTTCGTCTAGAGTTAGTAGACAGTAATGTTTTAATTGGATCTGTTTTATTCCTTGTTATCTTTTCAAAACTTACCTGATTCTTAATACTGGAACTAAGATTACTCTTTAACTGGTGTGTCAGAAAAGCCAGTGTGGATCATTTTACTGGGGGAGAGAGTGAGCACATGACATGAGAAAAGATAATGATGAAGGGAAAGTGTGGATATGGGAGAGAAGCTTAAGTGTAAGAGTAGTTAAAGTGATGGTGAGCACAGTGGAGTTAATAGGATGTGCATCCATGGAAAAATATTAACTGTCTCCCTCCATGCTCCTTGCACTTAGGCTGTTGCTACCCATGCAGGGAAAATACACTTGATGCATTCTTAAATGTCATGTTTAAAAATGCTGTCTGGGGTTTTATTACAGCTGTCAAAACATGGTATTCTGTGTGAAATACTGGAGATTAACATCAGAAGGCAGCCAATCACTTGATGAAATCATGTTTTTAGGGCATCACAATGTGTGGCATAAAACATATCTATGTCTTTGAAGACAAGCACTGCTGGGGTTTGAGGTTGGGCCTTTTAAACTACTACTACAAATAATAATAATCATGTTAGTATTTTATTGAGTAACCTGGTCTAGTGGAAGGTGTCTCTGCCCATGGCAGGGGGTGGGAACTGGTTGATGCTGAAGGTTGCTTCCAATCCAAACCCTTCTGTGATTCTGTGGTTATGATGTACATCCACAGTGGCAAGTCCTCAACATAGTAAAAGAGTCTCTTGTTTAGCCTAGAGTGGTCTTTATGTCACTTTTCTTACCTGTGCTCTGGAGTGCAGTTGTGATGCAGGAAGAAAGAATATTATTGGTAGAAAGTGCTCATAGCCCTCTTGGAAAATGTTGGTTATAGTCCTGGCAAAAACCTAGAAAACTTTTCAAAACTCACCATTTTTTAAAAGATGAGACCTTGTTATGTGAAAACTGCCAGCCTTGTGACTTAGGTATTTTATTTGCCCTCTCTTGAATGTCTTTTTTTCGTGAAACGTGGTGTGCTGGTATCCTCCGGTATACTCAACTGAAGCGTGAGACATCGCTCTTTTTGACTACTGGCTGTGCTGCACACCTATAATTTAATTTATTCTATACAGATTTGTTTGAGTGAAATGTGTGCTAGTAAGCACTTAGGGTAGTAATAACAGTGATACAGTGACCACCAGGATTTGGACTGAGAACAGGCACTTCTTTAAAAATATTTAATCAGCAGTTCTGCTTTTGCTGAGTCCGAAATGAATTTTCTTCTCTATTTATTTGGCTCTTGTCCTTTCTAGAAGGTCATAGCCTTTCCAGGGAGGCCAATTCCATCATTCCAGAAACAGTATCTTATAAAGTGGCAGAAAGAGTGCCCCCCTCCCCAATCTAATTATAACAAATAGGTCATTTGATCATTTGAAACTACCAGTTGAATTCAGTAGTGTCAGTGAAATGGGAAGGTGCAGGTTCTCTGCAGTTGTAATGAGCTGCTCCTGTGCTTCAGCTTTTTTCTGTTGGAGGCAAATAGAAATGAAAGGGAAAACTGTGCTGGATCAATGCTGCTTTCAATCTTCCAGAACTCCTGCGTGTAACAAACAGTTTAAAAGCTCTTTGCTGGAAAACAGAGTGAACTCTGGATAGCCTTTTCCCAGAGTGATTCCCTTCCAAGCCATTAAGTCATGCAGCAGCAGCACAGCAAAACGTGTGTTTGCAAGAGTAAAACCATAAAATTTCTTTCGCTATTAAACATCAGGCTGCAGTTTTGGAAAGTTATGGTTTTGTCTCTATCCTGACAGTAAATAAAATAGGACACCTTCTATTCTTATCTAAGGGAAGATTGTAATTTTTTCACATTGTGTGAAGGAACAGCACTCCAATGAGTGTGTCCTATTCCCAAGCTTTCTGATTTTGACTGAGATTGAGGTCAGCCTTTGTTTGCCATTATTTTTCTTTGACTCTTGGTGACTGTTGGTCAAACTGCTTCATTTTTGTGCTTTCCTACATCTTGCCAATAACATGGAAAAATAATCCGTGGTGTTCCACGTGAGTCTCGTGAAGACAAAACAGTTGTATGATTTTGGGTGCTGCTGTTGTGGAAGGCACTGTAACAGCAAAGGAAAGTACAAATAATAAAATTAGGAACAGATCTGTGGTCCTCTATAGTAGGAGTGTAAATAAAATGCAACAAGATTGAATGAGCTCTTCAAAGCACCAAGTTCTTAAAAAAATAGAAAGAAATAAACAAATCTCTTTCCTCTTAGTCGTGGTTAGTTCTTCCCTTCATGGATCTGCACCCACAGGTTCCCTTCCTGGCCTTGATGTACCAGGTGATAAAGGCTTCAAAATTATTGGAAGTCTTTGGCCTTGGGTTTGATTGGCTGAAAAATCCAGACTTGTTAAATGACTCTATTTTGTTATAGCAGTCCACTGAGCTTGTTTTAAATTAGTGTTAGAATAAGGATGTTTATTTAAGACTGAAATGGCCATCTGGAGAGTCTCTTTTCAGTCATTTTATAACTCTCAACCATTTTCTTTGCAAATAAACTATGGTGACTAATGCTTGGTTTCTTATGGGAAATTAGGAAAGAAATTCAACTAACACTTTTATGAGTAAGAGATCATTTCTTAAAAAAAGCTGGAGTTGTTTTCTTGCATAATGTGAACTGATAAATACATGTAAAACACTGGTTTTTTAAAGCTAAGTTTAATTAAATGTCTAGTTTCTGCCCAGTGCAAATAAACTTTTCAGGGAAAAATGAAAAGTTGAAAGCAATTAAAATGAGGTGCTGTGTGTATACAGTACTTAATCATTCTCACTGTGAGAACCTTGTTTTTACAAGTTGGCAGCATTACAGATACACTGCCAATTTCTGCTTTTACTCAAAAGTTCAAGGCCAAAGGGGGACTGTTAGATCATGTAGTATGACCTCTTCTAAATCACAAGCCTCTGAATTGTATCTATTTATGTTACAGAGTCCAGTAATTTGTCTGACTACAGAACAGTTTTTTTGGCTAACCTGTGCTTTGCAGAAAGGCATAAGCTCATCATTTAAAGACAGCAGAAATTCTGCTTCTTCCCATGGCGAAATACCTTATGGTTCAAAAGCAAATAGGACACTTCAGATTTATTATCTGATTTGTAGTGAGGTTTTGGCTGCAGTTTACAGCTACTTCAGTTTCCAGGTGATTTTTTCTTAAATAATGAAAAATGCCTTTGAACATCCAATCTATTTTAATATTTACAGAGATAAAGACTGACTGCTGAATGCAGTGTTATCATCTATGGAAGTCTTCTGCTTCATCTCAGACATCCTGTGGAGACATCTGGGGGTTACATTTATTCTGTTGACCAAGGCATTTTGTTGTGATTTCTCACTCTTTTGCTTATCTAACCTTACCATAAATCCTTTTCTAGAGATGTTTTTCTCTGACCTATATTGTCTTGCTGAGGAGTCATGACTTCTTGTTTCCAGCCTTACAACCCATAATTTGTCTGTACAAAAATACCACTTTATAAATGAATTGCCTTACTCGCTTGTCTGCATCTAACAAAAGTCACATTATCAATCTTTATTATCCCTCTATTTTATAATCCATGACTTTCGTTCTTCAATTAATTAGGAGGCTGCTAAATGTGAACAGACCTAAAAAGTGCTTTTGCCACGTGTTAGCTGACTACAAGCACAGGGAGGTGATTATTAGAAATAACAGGAGTAAGATGACATTTTTTTGGCTGTAATAAAGGTATGGAGTTGGTTACCAGCATGATTCTTTCCAGATTCATTATCCTAACACCTACAAAATAACAGTAGAAGCACTTCTGCCTAATTGACACTTGCTGACACCTTTTTGGGGGGGGAATTTTCAAGCGGTATTTATCCATTTAGATAAAAGTTAATAATTTTGTTAATAATATCCATTGTTTGCTGTAAGTTGAATAAGACCTTGCATGGCTGTAAAGGGAGAAATGCACATTGCAATAAATGCTCTCCTCTGCTCTATGCTTAAGACATTTTTACATATAAATTACTTCTGGCTGGCTATTTGCCAAACACTTGAAAAACTGGACCAAAAAATCAGTGCTTCCTTGACGATGGAACTCAAGACTTCTGGGTATTAGTTATTACTTGATTTTCCAGTAGCAGTGAGTTGTTAAGCCAGGAATTTACAGATTATACCTGTTCCTCTGAGTACCTTTCACTTTTGTGGCTGCATTTCAAACCTAAATTATGGATTTCTTCTTAGCTGCTAAATCACATATTTCATTCCAACCTACTACTGTCCTTTGGTCCTTTTCATGTTTCTGTGCTCTCCTCTGCTAGAATCAACTTTAAAATTGCAATTTTAACTCCTTCGTTGCTGCCAGTACTGAGACATCTACCTTAGCACTTTCAGATTCTGCCCTTTGAGACTCCATCCCTCTTTCCCTCTATCCCGCAGGAAAAATCTACAATTGATTGAGTCGAAAGGCTTGGATCAGTAGAGTGATGTCATTGGGTTTAGACATGCATTATGACCTGCAGTTTATCTGCTCTTGTTTCAGGTACAAAGGTTAGGTCAGCAAGGACTCAGACCTGCTCTCACATGCAGAAGGTCATCAGCAGCCCCAGGAAAAAGCACCCTGTGTATGCCCTTGCCCAGGAGAACCGCTACCTCTTCAGTCCCAGTCAAGATGTCCCTGCTGCCTCTGGTCCCCTGGAAGGGCACCTCATTCCCATGGCTATTCCACTAGGTAGGAGCAAATCACCTGGAGAAAGGTGTGTGCAGGTTCATTACTGCTACTGTGTGGAAATACAATTACATCTCCATACATCAGTGATTTGGGGGTTGGAATTAGATGATCTCTAAGGTCTCTTCCAACTCAAACCATTCCATGAGATTTGCACCTGCCCTTCTCATAGGAAATCTGAGGGATCAGTTGAAAATATTCTGGTTTTCCTCATCCTTCGTGCTGGATGTCTGGTGACACCGTGAGAGAGCAATTATTTGCTGTCCCTTTTTTGGTACTCTTTGGTTTTAGGGTCCATGTTCTTGCTCTCAGTTTGGTATCCACGTAAGCAGGAACTGAGTCACTCACCCCTGAATTCAATATTTGTAATGACTTCAGCCCAGCAATTTCAGTAGGGCTCTGCCAAACACACTAAATTCCTTGTCATGACTTCTGCATTTTTGGATACAAGCCTTTCTATAGGGCTTGTTTTGAGAAGGGTTAGTATTATATAGGCATTGAAATAAGGTAATTATTTTTTTTAAAGACTGTCTCAGACAAAAATTTGTGGGTTTTTATGCTAAGTTTGATAGTACTTTGGGTGTGATTAGAGAATGTGAGGTGGGGGAAGCATGGTCTGTAGTTTTTGAACGGCAAACACAGTTCTTGTTTTCAGCAGTAGGTGTCACCATAGTAAAAAAAAAATTGAATAATTTAAAAGAAAAGGTAGTGTTGAGTTGTCAATTTCTGCTGGAAAAAGCCTTAAAATTAGCTGGTGAATTACTGTAATTTAGCTAATGTTAATAGGGGGCTTTTTAATTGGTCTGTTATTGTACACAGAATCTCAGTCTCACATTAAATGCACAGAATTTAATTTTAATTAATTTATGAATTTACTGGCTTTGGAGATTTATATATAAATTTTTGTTTTTCAACTGTCTTTAGGTCAAACCCAAAGTAGCAGCACATTATTGCAGCCTGCTGGAGTAATCATAGATAAACCACACCTTGTCACAGTCACAACCTCCCTTCCTCAAGTGCCTCCAAAGCCTCCAGTCGAGGTGAAAAAGCCAAACATAGCTGTAATAGAGATGAGATCAGAGAAAAAGGATCCACCTCAGCTCTCTGTGCAGGTACATGGCAAAAGTGATGATTATTTGTTTATTTTGATGAGTGCCAACTAAAGGCAGTCTGAACCATCAGTAACACACTTTGACATCGGAAGACTGTTTTTAGTGGGAATTAGAAAAATATAGAATGGAAGGGCCAAGCACTTTGCATGCTATAGTAATATATTTATTCATATTTTAACAATTATCTTTATTATTAGACCAAAATAGAAAACTATTTCTTCCCTAAGTCACCTATGCAGGGCATTTGTAAAATAGATCTGTGTCACATTTTCTTCTTTTTAATGAGATTTTTGAGCCAGAGCAAACTTGGAATAGAAGAAGTATAAATATAAATGTCAGTTTTCTTGGATGATTGCTTTGGCCTTTAAGATTTCTGTTTCAAGCGTGATTGTCATCCCAAGGGTTTCACTCCTGATTAATCAACCCTTGCAGTCCTCACCTCGTGGGCTGGGCTTTGTTATTTTAATTTTTTACATGAGTCTGTTGTCAAGGAATTGAATGTTTCTTATGTGTTCATTATTTTGGATTCAAATTGTTGAGACTGCACACACTCCCCCACACACCTTTCAGACGCAAATGATTCATGGAACTCAGAGTTAAACACAGGTAGAATGTTCTGTGCTTTGTTCCCTTGCTGTGGCACTTTATTCCACCCACCTGCATTTTGCTGTTATCTCACCCAGTTCTTAAATATTTAAGGTGATTTTTCTTATCCCTGAGGAATGAAGCGAGCATTGAAATCTTTGTTTTTAACAGAAATACAACATATTCTGATGCCATAATGGGCATGCCTTTATTACAAATTATATTACAATGCAATTATCCCTTGGTTTTGCTGTACCAGATGTGTGACAACATAAAGCTAATACAGTTGTGGGCCAACATCTTCTAAACTAACTGCAAGTCAAATACACCTCTGCTCTAACTATATTATAGGTAATTACTATAGCTACGCTCTGTTTCATCTGAGAGAAAGTGTCAGGGAATTAGAGAACGGGAGAAATCAGGTACAAGAAGAGAATATTTCTGGTGTTAGTTTTTGACATTACACTATTTTGTTTTTCAGAACCAAGTTGATATCAGATACAGGCATGAGAAAAGGAGGTCACTGAATTTTAGTGGCTCAGAAGCAAGTGGAAGAAAAAAAATCTAAGAAATTCAATGATAACATCCAAGCTAATACATAGATTTTTATATTGATGCTTTTTTTTTCTGTCCTAGGTGTTACCAAATGTTGATATTGACAGTGTTTCAAGTGCCAGTGAGAGCGTAAGTCACGTTCCTCCAGGCTCTGAGCCTCTGCTCCCTCCTGTCGATGCTGTAATACAGGTACTGATTGTCTGGGAATTCAAGTTTTTTCTAAAGAAAATATGTATTAAATTGCTGCAAAGTTATCTCATTGTCTTTTTTTAGTTAGAGAAACGAAACTCTTCTAGAAAAAATGAAGTAATTATTCTGAAGAATTTATAGTACAAGCTATTTGTTTAAGAAAATGAAAAATTGTAGAAGGGCGCTGTTCTGCCAAGATTAAATTATCACCATAGTAAAACTCTGGGAAAAACAGTGTTCCTGAGTCTTGTAAAGAATTATAATCCCTGTTGGCCCATGTCTGTCTTGTTTTCACTGGCTTCAGTGTTCTGAGGATGTTCCTCATCCCTCCCTCTGCTGCTTGGCCGTTCTGGAGTGCTTGGTGCTGTGTGGACACAGCCTGGGCCCCAGGAGCCTGTGGTGTTGGAGTGGCCACTCTGTTCTCTTTCTATACAACTCTTCAGAAGTGTTTTTGGTCTTGATCTGAGCAGCAAGGAAGGGTTTTGTGCAGCTCTAAGGGTAGCTGCTGTGTGCTGAATGATAAGGACAGAGTGGACAGTGTGAAGGCTTGGTGAGGCACTGATTATTTTGTGTAGTTATTTTATATTCTGTTTTCCTGACTTCAGGAGTTAGGTCCTCAAAGACCTGTGATCAAGGTATTCACTGAGTAAGACAGATATTGTGGACTGAAATAGCGATTTGTATTTAAAATTCTATTACTCCATCTCAGCACATTGATTAGAGGGATGGAGCACCTCTCCCATGAGGAAGGGCTGAGAGCATTGGGATTGCTCAGCCTGGAGGAGAGAAGGTTTTGGGATGACCTCATTTCAGCCTTCTAGTACCTGAAGGGACCCTATAGAAAGATGGAGAGAGACTATTTACAAGAATATGTCGTGACAGGACAAGGGGGGGAATGGCTTCAAAATGACAGAGTAGGTTTAGACTGGATGTTAGGAAGAAGTTCTGTGAAGGTGGTGAGGCCCTGGCCCACACTGCCCACAGAAGCTGTGGCTGCCCCATCCCTGCCAGTGTTCCTGGCCAGGTTGGTTGGGCCTTGGAGCAGCCTGGGCTAGTGGAAGGTGTGATTTAATTGCATTCTTGTCATGAAGGTTTTCTGCTAATGCATTTCTACCCCCCCAAGGTGAAATACCTAACAATTGCAATCTGTCTTTGTAAGACTCCAGAGGAACACAGTGAAGAGGAAGACGCAAATTTTCCAGGAACTAATTTCATTGATGTTACTGATGTCATGCAGGTAATGATATTGCAAAAGTGTCTTTTCATTTTAATCATTCTTTCATAATAAAAGGGGAGTGGGGGGAAGACAACAAAAGCTATTATTTTCTCAAAACTGGACATGCAGTTAAAGAAACTGTTTTGCTTTCCTAGCAGCTTTAGAAGTACACTTTGTGAGCAATACTGAACTGTTTACAGTGGTATAAAGAATATTAGAAATTGCTGTGTGTTGGTGAGTAGAGAAGCTTTTGAAAAATTAGAGTAAAATGCTAAAATTAGCTTTTATTTGGATATGTTAGAATCCACTAGAAACACAAGTAGTTCTCTAAAATCAGCAGTGATTATAGCATTTAGATTTTACAATTTAGAACTCTGCGTGTAATGAATATAGTGACAGGCTGGAAGAGCTGGGATTGTACATCCTGGAGAAGAGAAGGTTCTGGGGAGACCTTGGAGCCCCCTTCCAGTGCCTAAAGGGGCTCCAAGAGAGCTTAGAGGGACTTTGGACAAGGGCCTGGAGTGACAGGACGGGGGGGAATGGCTTCACACTGACAGAGGACAGAATTAGATTAGATCTGAAGAAGAAATTCTTGACAATGTTATTGTTTCTGGTTTATGGTAACACAGTATTTGAGATAGTCTTTCAGAGTTTACTTTCTTTAGGTAGCAAATCCTTTCTTTGGTTAGCTGACCCCATGTCAGTGGGGTCCTGAGGAACACTCAGGGTTGGTGAACCAGCCTGTGTTTCACTTCACTGAACAAAACTTACTGTGTGTAATCAAAATGTACCCAAAAAATTTATTCTTTCTACCTATTCTATGTGTTCCTGATCCCAGGATTAGAGTGTACATCAAGTATTAACCCTAGAGCCTACAGGTAGATTTATTTTTAAAATGAGCTTATCTTTTAACATTGTCAGTTAGTTAAAACAGCCCTAATTTGGTGGTTTGTCTATCAAAAGTGTGCAAATGCTTTATTCATTTATTTTTTCAAAATTACCTTCTGTTACTGGAGGGGAGGAGTTAAATCTCCATGGACATTGTTCTTCTGTTAGCACAAAAAGAAAGCTTTAAAGAAATCATTTTAGGAACTATCAAAAAATGCTGTAATGTTAAATTTTTATTATGTGAATAATAGCTATTCATCTTTTTTTTTTTCATTTTTTTCCTGGATTGCTTTTATCTTTTAGTTTTGGCAATGGGATGTATTTTAACCACAATACCAAAAATGTTCCAAGTGAAACATATGTTTGGCCTATGACCACACAGACAATGTTCTTAAAAATGTGCAAGGCAAACACAATGGGGAAGCATAAAATCAGTCTCTGGAGTGGCAGGGGTATTTAAGACATCAAAAGAGACCAAAGTTCTTGTTATAAAAAAGTCCTCTGATTCATGAAAGTATGTGCATAAAATCCTGTATAAAAAAATAGCTTTTGTTGTCTTCCCCCCACTCCCCTTTTATTATGAAAGCTTAATTCTGTTAGAGCTGAGTAGGATAAGTATTTGAGTGAAATATCTTCAGTTTTTTGTTTGTTTCTGTTATCTTTTTCTGGTTTTTTCCCCTGGAAATGTTCAAGGCCAGGTTGGATGAGGCTTGGATCAACCTGGTCTGGTGGAAGTGTCCCTGCCCATGGCAGGGGATCAGAACAAAATGGTCTTTGAGGTCCTTTCCAACCCAAACCATTCTGTGATTCTGTGATTATTTCAGAGTGAGAAACTTGCTCAGCTCACGTGAGCCCAGAACTTACTCTCAGATTTATTCAGTCTGCTCTCAAATCCTTATGAGCAGCCACATCCTGCAGTTCCTCAAGCAAACTTCCTGGGATTTCAGATTAAATGCACTTTTTGCTCTCTCTGAATGTGCCCTAATTGCAAGGTGGGGACTTTTTTCTCAGAATTTTTGCTTCCAATTTGAATGCCACAACAAAATATGGAACCTGCAGAGCTCAGAATAAATGTATTTTCTCAACCCTCGTTTCCCATAGATGCTCTTGGTCAGGACATTGATATTTTTACACTTTTCAGACAAAAGCTCACAGGTGACACCTGCAATGCAGCCTGACCTTGCTTGTGAGAATTGCTTTAGTAATCCATCAAGAAGAAATCCATGGCTTAATTTTCAGGAGTCTTTAATAAAGGACTCTGCATGTACATGTTTGGTAATGGAACAGAACTAATCTATACCATCTAATCATTTCAAACTTTTTGTTTTAATTATCTGAATGTAATTTGGGAAATAGAATTTTGGCTTGATACTTTATAATAAAGTACAGTGATTAATATTCCAGTCATATCTGAAAGACTTCCTAATTTATGCCATATTTTGATTGGGGGTTGTGATAGATATTTTCAACAGTCTCCAGGGAGGCAAAATGCAGAACTGAGTGCGGATTATTTGAGATTGGGCTACAAGTTGATATATGTTCAAGTTGAATCTGTATAATTAAATACTGACTATTACATTATGGTTTTATTTCAGCAGAGATAATATATCAGCCCCAAATGAATATAATTTTGTGCATTATTATGGATTTGTGTTCTATTAAATATAAAATATTTTAGAAATGCAGTAGAACTGCAAAAGTTTGTTGGAGTTACTAAATATATGTAAGATGTATTGTATGTACTTGCTTTATTTAATCCAGATGTTTGTATTTTGCATACTTTCAGAGGTATTAAATAGGCAACATCAAAGAAAATTTATGGAGTAATGCAGGCAGAAGAAAATGCATAATGAAATGCTGGACAAAGACATCTTTACATTTGCTGTCAGAATGAATTATTGTTCTGAGTACACATATCCTAACAGCATGAGCTGCTTATCAGCTTGCAAGGCACCCAGGGCCTTCCGAGTTTAACTTCATTCTTTATTTCTATGCCTAGAATGGTTTAAAGATCTTTGTCACCCAAATAGACATATTCTGGTTTTCTTGCTTCTTTGAAGAATTATCACTGTTTAAAGATCCAGAAAGATGCAATAGTTCTTTGTTGTAAAATCCATAAGGGACCTCCCTGACTTTGCAGTTTTAAAATGTATTAAGGTAGGAGAAGTGTTAATGCTGGGGTGGGCAAGGAGACAGGAAAATGTTACTTTTTATTTCCCCTTCTCAGTTCTTTCTGTTTTCAGTGATTTGTTCTTTTTTTTCAAAGATAATCTATAGCATGGGGTATTCTTGTTTTATGGGTTAAAAGTAAGTTTAATTCATATAAGTGAATAGAAGACTTTTTTTCTCCTTTCAATGTGTTGGAGATTAATCTTAGTAAATACAGATTTACAGTAAGATTTTATGCACCATCACATATTTCTTACTGGTAATTCAGGGCTCAGCTCTTCATCTCTTTCTGGCATGCCAAATTTTCTTTTTAGAGAATCATATTACTATTAGAGACATTTGTTTTTAATATTAGAAGTGGAGGTTACAGGTTCTCAGTCATCAAGAGACATTACACTATGATTGGTTAGTGGCTGCTTTTGGGAACTTGGTGCTGTGTTTGTGCTTCAGGGAAAAAGGAGGGAGGCGTGTTTGGGAAAAACCAAACATTTTAACACACCGAGTCACTTCTCTAGCTTTTGAGAAATAGCACTTTAACATTAAAATCGAGATGTCTGTGAGGGTTGTGTGAATTATTGCCCAGAAATACTTCTGACTTTCAGCAGCTGAAGTTAACGGAAGTGTAAACACACGTGACATATGTGTAAACCATTAATGTCTAGTTTTCAGTGCTGGCAAGTTTATTAGTTTTGATTGACTACATGCTCGTTAACTTTTGTGAATTTGTCTTTTCAGATGGGAGACTTTAAAGAACAAATCTGATTTATTTTAAGAAAACCAACCAAAACACCAAAACCCAACCCAAACAAACAAACAAACAAACCCTAACCCAGCAAGTAACTATATAACATTTCCTAAAGTTTTTTGTTTAGATGAGGAACATTTCTGGTGTGACATTAAAGAAACCTGATGTAGGTCACAAGTAAATTTTTCGAGTATTAGCATTGCCACTGGCTCCCTGCCCTGTGCAGCACAGGCAGGAAATATGAGCCAAATCATGTTTTACTGAGCAGTTCCTATGGTTTTATACCTCTGCAGATTTATGATTTGCTAAGCTTAGAGTTGTGTCAATTAACTACAGCACACTAAGGAGGGAGAATGTGGTTTGTGTGCTGTGATATTTCTACAAATGTTTCTTAAAGAAAAAAATCTGACAGCTACCTCAATGACATTGCCTTCCAGAAATGTACCATAACTTAATTTACTACTTATTTATTAGGATCAGGAAGAGGAGAGGGATGAAATTCCAGAATTCCTTGAGCCTCTTCTGGAGCTTAATGGCCAGTTTAAAGTTGCCTCTCCACAATACAATGGTCCTTTGTTTCCTCCAGTGGCTTCTGCTCCTCAGCAGTCTGCTGATATTTTGGATGAGCTGATTCAAAGGAGAGAAACTATAGAAAACAGGCTGATAAATTGGTGAGTTGCAATTTAACAAAGTGGCAAAGAATATATATGGAAGAAGGAATGATTCCCTAATGATCCCTCCCATTCTTCTCGCCTCCATTCCCTTATCCATTTTCCTTTGAGCTGCCTTGCATTTGATGTCAAGAATGCTCTTTTGTGTGCTTTTAGGTGTCTTGGTGTTTGCTGATACTTAAATGGGTTTTATTCTGCCAGGGTGGAACAAGAAATAATGGCAAAAATTATCAGTGAGATGTGCCCAGCTCAGAAAGAAACAGTGCCCAGCATTAGCAGCTCAGAGAGTGAAGACAATGAGGTCATAACCCCTGACATTGGTAAGAAGGAATTACTGTTCTCAGCAGATGGATTATCTCAATTTTTGGCTAATTTTAACATGCTGTGTAGGTAGCTGTTGCCTGAGCCTAAGGGTGGATAATGCTGACCAGTGAAACTGTAAAAAGCAGCAGTGCACACCTGAATTTATGTTGAGACAGAGCAAGTGTTACAAGGCCATTGAAATAAATTCTCTAAAAAAAAACAAAAAGAAAAAGGAGACATAGAAAAACTGCACTATACAAATCACCTTGTGTTATTGGCCATCTAAATCACATTTGGCATTTTGCTAAGCCTGTAATGTTTGTTTGCATTTCTTTTGTTAATAGATATGTCAAAAATTATTTCCCTTACAAATGAGTGACAATGGAGAGAAAAGCATTTCTCCTGTGATGTCACTGCTCTTTGCTGTTCCCTTCTTTTATGACCCTGACTTGTTTCTCTGCTGTTGTTTATCTGGAAAGTTTAAAAGAATCACTTTTTGCAAAGGAATGTTTAAAAATTCATCGAGAATGAGTGGCTGCAGTACAGAACATGCATTTTAGGAAGTGAATCCTGGCTGTGTGCTTAATGTTCCTTCCTTTTCAGTTGAAGTTGCTGGTGGTGGAGGATTTCAGCTCTTTGTCAATGCAGGCATCCCTGTGGACTCAGAAATGATAAATCGCTTTGTAAATGAAGCTCTCAGTGAAACCATTGCAACCATGCTGGGTGACAGTCAGGCCCAGAGAACAGTTCCTGATCCAAGTGTTATTCCCAGCACAACCACTATGATGGTAAGAGTCTGTTTTATTTAAGCTTTCCTACTGAAGTTCTACTTGGTACTTAATTTCATGTTGTTGAAAGATAGCTTGTGTTATTTTCAACCAAAAATAGTTATTCTGCTTTCTTGCAAACAAATGAGATAAGAAGAAATTAATTTCCTCATCTAAGAAGAAATGGAAGCTGAGAGCAATATTATTTTTGGTCTTACAGGCTTGCAGCCATTCTTTAATATCTGTTAAAATGACTATTAATCCTTTCTGAGTTTTGAGTTCAGTAGTTTTGAATAAATGCTTAATTGATCCGTAGAGCTTCCTGCAATACAGGGTAATTTCCTGTGTTCCCTTTGATAATCAAATGACAGCTGGCTGTTATTTTGGTAACAACATGACTGTGCTGCAATCTGGTGTTGTGTAATATCTTTGGGATGAGTGTGGAAATTGCTGTGCTTAGAAATCCAACTATGGAAGGCTTTGTTGGAATTGGGATCAGTGATTCTGTTTGACTGCGGTGCAGTTAGACTGAAACACCTCCCCCTGCCTGCTGCAGGGGACAAATAGGTGATTCTATAGGCAAAAGTAATGCTTTCACTGCTCTGGGCTTAACCTCAGCCGTCCTGCATCTCTTCCACTTCATTACAGATTGAGGAGGGCATGAGTTGCTCTCAGTTTATTCTTCTGATACTCAGAAACCTCTTCTGTTGCTCATTTTGTGTTTACTGATGGCCCTTTTGTTTCTGTACCAGCTCAAACTAAAATATCCTTTGGCTGAAATGGTTGGGTTTTTCCTTGCTACATATATTTGTGCTCATCAAGAGATCAGTTTTGTCCTTTTTGGCCTTTGTTTGATTAGCCTAACTAAAGCAATCGTGCATTTGTGGACAATTTTTTGACTCTTGCTGTTGGCAGCACTTTGATGTTTTCCAATTTAGATTGGTTTCAAGCACAGGTAACAATAATGTGATAATAGACTTTTTTAGTAATAAAGTGGTCTGCAAGATGAGTTTTCCTCAGTGCCTTGTGCTGTAGTAGTGATTCTCTGCTGCCTTTATTGGAATCCCAGGTAGCTAATTATGGGGTTTTTTTAAGTCTTTCCACATTTTGTAGCATGGTAGCTCAAGTTAAAGGATAGCTAGCAAAGTTTTTTAAAATTCTTTTTCCATTTGTGCTTAGCTTATAGCAGAAGTTCTTGAA
>VZRL01001594.1:102934-118849 GCA_013397895.1 Origma solitaria | reverse complement strand
CCCGCGGTGCCCCCAGTGCCCCCCGGCCGAGCCGCGGCGCGCGGGGTCCTGCCCGGGGCCCGGGGCGCGCTGCCCGCATTGCAGCCTTTATGTAAGCGCGGTCGGCTGCGCGCTCCACGCACCCCGGGGCACACACGGGCACCCGCGCACAGCCCGGGCACGCACGGGCACCCACAGACACCCTGAGTATGCACGGGCATCCTCACACCCGGCGGGGAGCTCACGGGCACCCGCACACACCCTGGGGCACACACGGGCGCCTGCACAGCCCTGAGGCACAGACACACATCCCCTCCAGGGCACATATGAGCTCGCACACACACCCCGGGGCATGCATGGCCACCTGCAGCCCCCACCCGGGTCACACACGGGCTCACACACACACCTCAGAGCACACAGGAGCTCACACACATACCCCGGGGTGCACATGGGCGTCCGCACATCCCCGGGACACACACGGGTTCACACCAGCACCCTGGTGCACACAGGGGCACCCACACAGCCCTGGGGCACACACAGTGACACACACACCCCTCAGTGCACACATGGGATCATACATGCACCGTGGGGTGCACACAAGCACCCACACACACACCAGGGCGCACACAGGCTCACACATGAAGCCCAGCCACACACAGACTCACACACACACATGCCATGGGCACACACAGGCCCCCACGCACCGAGTGGATGCACATACATGTCCATCCAATGCTGTGCATGCAGACAGCAACACGCATGTACACACACACTGCACACAGACACACCAAGGGCACACACAGAGCTCCATGTGAGCATCCCCAAACTGTGGGGAGATGTGGGCACGGGGACGCCGTGCATGCACACACACTGTGCACTCACACATGCTGTGGGAATGCCCACGGGCTGCACTTCATGCGCACATACACATTCCGTGTGCACGCACATTCCATGTGCACACACACATTCTCTGTTCACACACACATGGTGTGTGCACACCTGCACTTGCATGTGCAAACACGGGCTCACACACAGCACAGGTGTCTGCACTTGTGCCAGCGTGCACACCTGCTGTGATACATGGACACACACGTCTGTGTGCAGGCACGCCAGCACACCCAGTGCCACACACACACCTGGGGCACAGGCACACAAGACTGGGGCTGCGGACACACAGGCACATAGCAACAGTGTGCACAGACTCACAGACACAGAGAGCACACCTGTATTCACACACAGACACAGCAAGCACACCCACACCGATTCGGTGGTGCTGTGTATGAGCACAGCATGATCCTCCCTCCTGTGTGCACGGCTCACTCTCAGCAGTCCTGGGGGGTTAGCCTGAACCCTCAGTGGTGGTGGCTGCAGCCTGGAGTGCCCCGGGCAGCCCGTGGCCTGGCCTCTCCACCTCCCCTGCGTGTGCTCTGGGTGCTGAGCCCCGCTAAGCAGCCCCAGTCCCCTCAGTCGGGGCCATCAGGGGGGCAGACGGGCAGGTACGAACCCACACTCTCCCCCAACACACCCCCGCACATGCGGAAGGTCTGCGTGGACCCGTGCGCAGGGGCAAACACGCACCCAAATTGCACGAACGCACTCATCACGGAGCCTCACATACCCCAATACGCAGAGAAATGCGTGTACGCATCCAGGCACACACAGCCAGGAAGGGGAGGGGGCTGGAGGGGCCCAGTGGAGCAGAGCTGAGACCTTTGCGGCTCAGCTGCCCGCTGTGGAGGTGGAGGAGGGCTGGAGACATCCCTGGGGTGGTGGCCAAGCCGGGCAGCGGGGACTGTACCCGAGCCCCGCTGTCCAGCGGCAGCCGGGGGCTCAGCCGGGTCCCGCACTGAGCCGAGGCTGCATTTGCTGATCGCAGCTGATGGATGCCCGTGCCTCCTGCAAGCCTGGTCCCCACGGCAAGCCCCACGGAGCGCCGCGCTGGCGCTGGCACATCCCTGCGTGAGCGGGGGAAGCGGGAGGCAGCTGAGCCGGGGCGCAGAGCGGGCTCTGGGCGCTGCGCTCGGGGTGCCGGGGGTGGCCGCTCTGTCCCAACACGCACGGCTTTTCCCTGCCCAAGGGCCCCAGAGCGGGGCACAGGTCCCTCGGTCCTCGCTCGCTGGCGCTGTGCCCGAGCAGGGGGAATGCGAGGCTGAGGAGGGGCTGGCAGCCCGCGCATGCAAAATGGCTCCTGTCGGCACTGCTGTGCGGCACAGCGCAGCCCGAGCCCCGCACACCCCCGGCGCTGCCCCCGAGCCTGCTCCTGTCCCAGGGCCGTGCCCAGCCCTGCTGGGTGCAGGTTCTCCCCCGCTGTGTCAGCACCTCTGCCCAGGGCGTCCCCTCCTCCTGCCTCCCCAGGCCCTCCCCGACCTCTTCTCTAGCAATTTCTCCCTACTGCCACGTAGGGAGGGTCTGCAGCCCCTGCCCCAGCTCCCTCTGCACCCTCAATTTACTCCCATCCAATGCCAAGCAGGATCCTTCCTCTTCCCCCAGACCACAGGGCCCCTTCCCCAGGCAAGCTTCATCCTCCTCTCCTGTCCCGGCAATCTCTCCCTCCAGCCCGGGTGCAGAGCCCATCCCGGGGCTTGGGCAGATGCTTGGAGAAGGAAGTGTTATTTCCTCCAGACATCAAAGTCCTTGCACTGATTCGCCCTAGCTGGAGACCTGTCACCAGCTGGGGACATTCCTTGTGCTGTGAAAGGGCATTGGTGTAACAAAGGATCCCCCAGGGATTACCCAGCTCCTTCCTCTCCCTTTGACACAAAGTAGGTTCCTGCTGGAGACCAATATCTCATCTCTGCCGTAACAGCAGGATTTTGCCGAGATCCTGCGACCCCATTTTGGTACAGCCCAGATCCCTGCGCCCCCTCTCCCTGGCTGCGGGTAGGTCCCGGCTCCTGCCCCCGCCCTCCCGGCTCTGCCATTCCTATGTGCCCAGGGCCAGATGGCTGATTCACTCCCTGGCTCTGCGCTCCCGCTCCCGCCACAGTCCCAGCTGACCACTTTGTTTGTAATAGTCCTCAGAGGGGAATTACAACCGACTATTAAATGTGTAGTTAAAGAAATCGCATTACACAGTGTGACTGGAAGGGAGATGCTTCCCTTTAATCTGTAATCCATGGAAGTTATTAGTTTAGCCAGCAGAGCAGTTGGGCACAGCATTCCATTAGGATATAACCCTGGGCAGAGCCATCACCTCCAGCCATGGCACAGCACCCCTAGCTCCCAGCACAGCCTTTGCTTCCCTGTTCCCATTATTTCTATGCCGTTATCACGTTAACATGGGGCTGTTTAACATTGCGGAAAAGAAAAGGAAAAAAAATCACGCTCGATGGCCGATGTGCTCCTGTGAAATAATGTTTGTGTCGTGTATCCTGTCCTACAGGTCTATGCAATATTAGTTAGTCACCCTCCTGCTCCCAACGATCACCTAACACCAACACCTGTATCATACACAGCTGGCTTCTACAGGATCCCTGTCATTGGTCTGACAACACGCATGTCTATATATTCTGATAAGGTAACTGATGCATGTTTCTGGTCTAGTACCTCATACATGTGCTGTAAAGCAAGAGTGCCCGTCAGGAGGGTTAATGATGTCTACACTCTCTTTGTGTCTGTCCGTCCACCCTCTCCAGCCCAGCCTGCAGCTCCCTCTCTTTCTCTCTCCTGCATTCCAGGGTACATGATTTTTTTGCAGCTGCCAGTGTTGACCTACATAGTGCCGGATAATTTCTGCAGCGCTGCTCTGCCAGGCTGCCAGGCTCACTGCTCTGCAGCCACGGCAAAGGCACGAGCTGGCTCCTGCCCTGCTCACTACTGACAGCCAGGGGGTCCTGGGGGCTCCGGGGGCCTGTGGAGGGGCAGGAGGATCCTATTAGAGCCTATACATGGGGCAGGATCTCTCTGGAGCTTGGAGGTTGCTTGGTTCCATTCAGTTCCCTGGGTTTGTGGGATATTGGTTTGGGAGTTAACAGAATATCCTGAGGCTTCACATGACATTCAGTCTGGGCAGCACTCAAGACAGAGGTTCAAATTCCAGTGTCTCAAACCGCTGCAGCTCTCCCTGTGGGAACATGGAGACTTCCAGGCTGGTTGAGGTCCTGCCATGTGCCTGAGCCATGGTGTGCTGCCCGGGCCCTCAGCTCACAGCCCGTTTGGCAAACACCTAAAGCTTTAGCAAGGGCAAAAGGAGGAGCTGAGCAGAGCCAGGCCTTCCAAATGCCATTGCAGGATTTCATCCAGGCACGCGAGCTCAGTGGGTGAGATCGAGCCTGTTTCAAAGCACGAATCGGCCTTTGCTTGGAAAATGTGAATATTCACAAATGTAAATGTTCAGTGCAAAAATAGTCACTCCGCCTACACGCTAAATAAAGTCAAATTTCAGGAGGGAGGAGCAGAGGCTCCCAGAGATGCACCAGCAGCACTTCTTGGCTGGAGCAGCAGCAGGTCTTGGCATCTCCTACCAGTGAAGCCATGGCAGGGTGGTCAGCAAGCCAAGACCACGGCAGTGCTGGTGATGGTGGCTGGCAGGGCTGGGGACCTGCACACCCCAGCAGGGTCCCACCAGGCATGGTTAGATGGAAAGGGATGGACACAGAGCTGACAGAGCAGGCAGGAAAGTGTGCAGGAGGAATTTGCTTTGAGTTGCTGTGGGGAGGAAATAGATCTGATAGAAATGTCACTGAGAGGGTCCTTGTCACAGGGCCCATGATGGCAGGGAGAAGGGACCCTGCACCTTGTGGGTCCTGCTCCATCTCTGCAGGGCTGTGCTCAGCAAAGCAGCCACCTGTCCACAGCACTTGTGCTGTCCAGCCTCGTGCTGGCCTGGAGTGCTCACCCCGAGGGGCTGGGAGCTGCCTCTGCTTCTGCCAGTTTTTTTCCTATTCAGAATATGTTTTCTGCAAAACAGGCTCCTAAAGCCCACTTAGCTCACTTCAGGGCTGGAGGAGTGACCCAGAGCTGCAGCGGTGACCCAGTGTGGTGGCAGGGAGATGCTCTCCATGGAATATTTGGGGTGTTGAGCAGGTTCAGGGCTGTGGATGCATTTGCCTGGCAGAGACTGGGCAGGGAGCCCACCCTCCCCACCCCAAGCACCCCTCTGAGCACTCCTGCCTGGCCTCATGCTCAGCCTCCTGCCCACCAGGGCTGGGAGCTCTCTGCAGACTGGGGAGTTGCAGGCAGGAGATGGGGCAGAGGCAGGGGCTGGGTAGAGGAGCAAAGGATGTTGGACAGTGGAGGGAACAGCAAAGGTGGGAATGGAGTGGGTGACAGAGGGATGGAAAGCCATGGGATAGGACGGTTTCAGGCTGGCTCATGACACAGGGACATTCAGCTGTTCCCTTTTTGGTTTCCAGTGATCAGCTTTCTTTCTTTTTTGTTTTAACTCAGGAAATTATATCTTTCAGCTTAGTTTCTATGGAAACAAGCTTGTAGGAGCACTTTGTATGTACGCCCCTAATTGGTTTTGGAGGCATCAGGCAATTTTAGCTAAATTTTGCAGGGGGTTGAAGTTGGGTTAATTACAGTCCTCTCAAGGCTACCAGGAGGATGAAAGGTGTGGACCTCAGCATAGAAAGATTTGGCCACTACATTTTGATACTCTCAGAGCGTCTCCAGTCAAGCACAGTGGTCCATGAGCTGTAGCCAGTCTTTCAGCAAAGATACCGGAGGGAAGTGAATTTTACTGCTCCCAGAACTATTTGTTATAGGTATTATGCTGCGGTTATCAGGCTGAACACTCTGGCTTGGCAGCCTTCGGCCTCCTTGTATGTACATCTTATGAAATCATGACCTGTTCCTTCACTGAGCCCCTCACACCATCCAGCACAGTCCTGCCTGTCTGGGGAGGGCTCTCTGGAATCCCAGCCCCCTCTGAGTGAGGTCAGCAGGGACCTGGGGAAAGAGGGAGTCTCGAGGTAAAGGCAGCAGAGGGATTTCGATCACTGTGGTGTCCCTCACTACAGAGAGCTTTCCATGGAGACCTCACAGACTAAGCACTGCAAAAATCCCACTTTGACCTTCCCCTGCTGGGCCCCTGCAAGGCCAGGCTGGACTGTGCTTTAGTGCTCCTGTCCCCCACGGGTCACTTCGGGTGTTTACATCTTCTTTGCATCTCATCTGACGAAACAAGATGACATTGACATCTTGGCAGCATGAAAAATGTGAGATGACACAGATGTGTGAGAGCAAAGCCTGGGGGGAAATGCACAGCTCAGGAGGCAGAAGGTCTGGTGCTGCTCAACGCCACCATGTAGGGGCAAAGGCAGGGGCTTTGGGGCTGGGGGTGAGGAACATCACCCTGCATGTGGGGGTGAGGACACCCTGGGTGCCCGGAGGTGCTGAGCCCCTCACCACCCCCCAGGAGATTATTGAAGCAGAGGATCAGGGGTTTTAAAAGAGACCTTCTCTGCTGCTGGAAGAGCTGGAAATGGAGTTTAGACATCCTGCACTTAGAGAGCTTTTCCAATTCCAGCATCTGGTCCTGGTAGTTGAAGTGACATCTGCTCTATATTTTCTCCAGCCTGAGGATGCCTTTTCCCTCTGGTTCCTGGTCTCAGTGGAACAATTCCAAGCCCTCCCAGGGGTTATTCACTGACAGGACTGTTCTTTAGGACTGGTCTCACTGGCAGTCGATGCTCAGCAGAATCCCTGTTAGGGTGGCAATATGCAAATGGGGAGAAGAGTGGCTCTCCTTGGCCAAGGTCAGGGCCAGGACTCCTTCACTGGCACCCACAAGGGATGGCTGGAGAGGCTGCTCGGTGCAGCACGGGGGTGTTTGCCCTGCGAGTGGGGAGCACAACCCTCAGCAGGGCAGAACAGCTCTTAGCAAGGCAGAACTACCCTCAGCAGGGCAGGACAACACTGAGGAGGGCAGAACTACTCTCAGCAGAGCAGAACAACCCTCAGCAGGGCAGAACAACCCTCAGGAGAGCAGCACAACCCTCAGCAGGGCAGAACAACCCTCAGGAGAGCAGCACAACCCTCAGCAGAGCAGAACAGCCCTTAGCAAGGCAGAACTACCCTCAGCAGGGCAGAACAACCATCAGCAGAGCAGGACAGCCCTCAGCAGAGCAGAACAACCATCAGCAGAGCTAGGACAGCCCTCAGCAGAGCAGAACAACCCTCAGCACGGCAGGACAGCCCTCAGCAGAGTGGCACAACCCTCACCAGAGCAGGACAGCCCTCAGCAGAGTGGCACAACCCTCAGCAGAGCAGAACAACCATCAGCACAGCAGGACAGCCCTCAGCAGAGCAGCCTGGACTGTGCCAGAGTGGAGCTGGGCAGTGGAGCGATGGTCTGGTGGACCCCCACACTCCAGCAGATGTGCACAGGCTGTCAGATTCCAGCTGGGAGCAGGTTAGAGCAGCCCCAGCACCCCACAGTTGCCATGCCCCAGGGGCTGCCCCATTCCTTTCTCTGTGCACTGCAGGGAAAGGCAAGAGAGTGCATTTGAGTCTGAGCTCTCCATTCCTCTGCCCCCAAAATCCCTCTGCACACGTCTGAGCTGTCACACAGTTATCTCAGCTCCCTCCCACGGCCGCAGCTGTCATGTGGGGCAGTGGGCAGGCTCCTTCCACAGAGACACTGGCCAACGCTTCTTTTTCATGCCCAGCTGGTGAATTTTACCAAATTATCAGGAGCTTTATAGTTTGGGAGCTCTGTCAATCTCTTTGAAATTCCCCAGGCAGCTCAGTTTGGGAGTGCATTGCTCGAAGGGGGACTGACCCCACTGCCACAGGTAATGAAGCAAAAGCACATTGCTCCCCTAAGCCTGTAGGAAAAATGGGCTCTGAGCTGGGGTCAGCCCCTGCGCAGACAGAAGTGAAGAAGGTAACAAACCCTTCACTCATGGCCCTGATGTAACACACGTGCACTGCCTGGTGGCCCCTCAGCCAAGCCCCTTCCCCTCAGGATAAAACCTCCATCAAAAGACACCCTCAGTGCTCTCCCCCAGGCATGGCACGGCCTGTGCAGGCTGTGCCCAGGGATTCCAGCACCCAGGCACGTTCCCTGCAGGGGTGGATGCACTCCCGTGCTTCCTGCAGGTCCAGGTTCACATCTGTGCATGTACAGTAGGTGCTTTCACACAGACATGATGAACAGCTCCTCTTTGGATGTACTTGCATCAATTATTTGCTGTTCTCAAGTCCTGACCCCGCACAGAATCATCCCAGAATCCCAGAATGGTTTGGGTTGGAAAGGACCTTAAAGCTCATTTCATTACACCTCCTGCCATGGGCAGGGACACCTTCCACTGTCCCAGGCTGCTCCAAGCCCTGTCCAGCCTGGCCTTGGACACTGCCAGGGATCCAGGGGCAGCCACAGCTGCTCCGGGCACCTGTGCCAGGGCCTGCCCACCCTCACAGGGAGGAATTCCTTCCCAATATATGAGTAGCACATGAGGGTCAGAGCTGGTGCAGCTGAGTGAGCCCACACGCTGTGCTGTCTGTCAGGTATTTGTTAGCAGTTATTTGCCTAAAAATGGGCTAATTAGGATGCATAAATCATTGCACCCCCATCCTTTGCAGTGCAGCCCATGTGCCCATGTCCAGCAGAGCTCTGTGCTTCATTTCAGGAGGTGTGACAGGAACCTGTGGGATGTCACTGCACATGCTGGGATGGGGCACATCAAATCACACAATGTCAGATTCTCACCTGCCTTTGCACATCACAAATTGGACATGTGAACCTTTGGGGGACTCTACTTTCATTTTCCTGCCAGTCTTTGGCCCTTGCAAAGATGCTCAGGAGTCCCAGGTGCTTCAAAAGCTGCACACAGACCGTGAGTGCTAATCCTGAGATCTCAGCTCAGCACTTGCCATGTATTTTTCTTCATTATCCTATTTGAAAACCACAGTTCAGTGACTCAGGAGCTGAGGTACCACCAGAGCCTGTCCATGACCCTTTTGATATCACCTCAGAAAGCAAATTTGCCTGGACTGTTAAATCAGGTTGGTCCCCAAAAAGTCTGCAGTAAATTGCTCCTCTGAACCCACTGATCTTAAGAAAGCCATGATCAGTTTAAACACCATTTTTGCAAGCTGGTTGGGAAACTAGGAAATAATTTTATGCAATATACTGAAATTTCAAAGTTTTTTTCATTTCAAAAAGGGATTGAAAGAATTTTGATAGAATTTGATTTTTTTTAGCCTGTGTCTTTCTGATTTCGATTTTTAATATTTGCTATTCTATTCTTTTTTAATCTCTTTTCTCTCTTCTGATTTTTTTCCCATTTCCATTTTCATTTTCCCTGTATTTCCTTAAAGCAATAAAAAATGCTCAGGGGTTAAAAATTAAAAATGCTTAGATCCAGATGGTGCACCCCTGGTCCAAGCTGTGCAGCTGGACCTGGAAATTCCTGGGCATCTCTGCTGAATCCTGGACACTGTGTTAGCATGGAGATCTTGGTTGTGCTTCCACTGTTTGTCCCTATGGGGCTTTTTCCCCATCCCATGGGTCAGTGCTGGTCTTGTGGGGTGAGCTGTTCTTCTCCCACTCTTCCTGTAATTGTAATGTTTGTATCAGTCACCCTCTGAGATTCTCGTTGTGGCTCTCCTGATTTGTTTCCTCCTTTGATTAAGCATCCACCCTTCTCCTCGGTGTCTCATAATCAGGAAATGTTCCCAGTGCTGTGGTGGCCTTGCTGCTGCCTCCACCGTTCCTGTGTGTTGGGCTGGGGCAGGGGCAGGGATCTGCTGGCCCTGTGCAGGGAGCCCCGAGCACAGCAGGGAGGTTACACTCTTCTCTGCACATTTCATGGTCTGGTTTGACGTTATCACCACGCTGAGTGTGAGGAAAAGGCTTTATTTGGTGTGTCTGCCCCTCCTGTGTGTGTTCATGGGGGACATGATGCCTTTTCCTTTCCAGTGGGAATTATTTTGGCCCATTTGGGCATTCTGACCCATTCTGGGTCTGGTCTCTGGAGGAGCAGGTCTGGATGAGCCCTGTTTGGTCCAGACAACCATCTCAGCCTTAGAGAAAGAAATATTATGGAGCATTATTTTTGTCCTCTCCAGTTCAGGCTCCTGCCTCCCTCCAGCACGTAGCTGGGCTGTCAAGTAGGGTCCATGCTGAGCATGAGCACTTCCACTTCCTAATATTTGACTTTAGGGCTTATTGGAAAGGCTGCATTTGCTTGAAAGCTCTCTGTCAGCTCCAGCTTTTGGTCTGATTGCTCCCCTAAGAGCGCTGTACTTAATTAGGCTGGAATTGCTATTGCACAATCACCCAACCATAATGATGCCTTTAACCAAATCAGAGAGGTTTGCTGGGGCACGGGTCCAGAGCTGCCTCCTCCTGCCTGCTGCTGCAGAACAGGCTGACCTAGAAACAGCCAGGGACCATGTTATAAAACTGCCTTTCTGAACTTCTCCTGTGGCAAATAACAAATACACAGCTGCCTGTACCTGCCTCTTGCCTTCTGAAGGGAATTATTTTCCTTTTTGATGTCCATTGCCTGGTAATTATTTCAAAAGGTCAAAAGGCAAGGCTATATTTGCACTGAACACTGCTGGCCATTCATGGCCTGATAGGCTTTTTCTTCTCTGTGCATTTATGGACCACAAAGCAGAAACCCCTCTCTGCCATGCTCTGGGTTAACCACAGAGAGCTACAAAATCATAGCCAGGGTTTGCTTCCCAGCCAGAAGGGAGGATGCAGGTCCCAGAGGTTAGCTCAAGGTGTGCGTCCCAGAGGTCTTCCCAAAAAGGCTTTGTGATCCCAGTCCTGTCCCTGCAAACGTGGCTGACAGCCCCACAGTCTGTGTTGAGCTCTTGTTCTTCCTTGCAGAGCATCCACCTGTCCTTTTTGCGCACGGTCCCACCTTACTCTCACCAGGCCAACGTCTGGTTTGAGATGATGAGAGTCTTCAACTGGAACCACGTCATTCTGATAGTCAGCGACGACCACGAGGGTCGTGCTGCACAAAAGAAGCTGGAGACCCTCTTGGAGGAGAAGGAGTCCAAGGTCAGTTCCTGAACATTGTCTTGTAGCTTTGTTTAAGCAACAACAACAAAACTAGAAGTCTTGGGCTGTTGTATGTATGTAGATTTCTGTATGTAAAACACCTTTTCTTTCCATTGTAACATGGCTAACATGCTTAAAGCATCAACAGTGTCTGACTAGTACCTGACAGAACTTTGTACTTTATTCATTTCACTTGCTTTGCCATGGTCAAAATCTCCTACATGTAAATCGACTACAAAATGAAGGGAAGGATAACCTGGAGCTCTGCAAATGCCTCGCCCAAGATTCCCACCTAAGGAGAGGACCAGTCACTCAGCTTAGGGAAGCACGAGCCCCATTGCAGCCACCCCGGGGCCAGGCAGACCCAGCAGTACCAAACCCACCCCGAAACGCAGCTTCTGAATTGGCTATCGGGGCTCGCCTTAGTGGCTCAGGAGGGGCAGGGCAGCCCGGGGCTGTGATGAGCCTCTCCGTAGAGTTGTCAGCCCGTTCCCATCTCCATCGAAGCACATGCCAAACGCTGCTTTCCTGACACCCCATGCTGTCACACAGGGCGGGTGTGGGAGTGGCTTTCCCCAGGAGGTGCCTCGCACCTGCACTCAGGGCCAGGGGGAGCAGGGAGGGAGGCAGGGGAGGGCCCCGAGGTGCAGAAGGACAAACCACAGACCTGTGGCATGGAGGGGAAGGACTGAATAAGTGTTAAAGACAAGAAGAGAAGGAGAGCACAGGGAGCTGTTGGGCTGCACTCAGGAAGGCAAGGAACCACCTCCTGCCCTAAGGGGTGAAGTCCCAGCACATCCTCTTGCCTGGGGCAGGGTGAGGTCCCCTGTGGTTGGGCAGAGTCTGAGTTTATCCAAGTCTCCAGCAGCATCATGGCAGGCACCCATTCGGGGCTGTTCCCTCCTGGGTCACAGGCAGGGACCTCAACCTGCTCTTTCCAGCCCCACCTGCAGCTGCTGAACCTTTGGCAGTCTCTCAGCTGTTGAGGAGATGCAGCCATAGGTGCTTCTTGTGCTCAGAGTTGGTGGCTGAGCTGAGACACCGGACCCTGTGACCGCTCCTTGTCACCTCCTTGGAGGAACGACTGGTGCACGGGTGCAGGCTGGCACAAGCCACACTGACCGACAGACCTCTGATTTTGGCGGTGATTTTCAAGAAGTTGCATCCTTGCTGCATCCCAGGCCACCGTGAGGCACTGATGTGCCACCAGCCTCAGTGGGATCTTCCTGCCTCCCAAGGCAGTTTCCCACTGGGTGACAGCAGGACAGGACTTTTCTCCAAAGCCTCTTCTGAGCACAATGTCCCTCACACAGGGAGAGCGATTGTGAGTCTCTCATCCCTTTCCTTGCATCTTTTGGTTTCCATTTTCTGTTTTCCTGTGGTTCTCGTGCATCCCTTTTTGCTGTTCCCTCTCATGCCTCCACTCCCTTTTCTCCATGCGAGGCTCCCAGGCACAAGGTGTATTTCTTCTTCAGCCTGTCCACCCCATGGGAAAGCCTTTGAGATCTCGAGCTTGAAAGATGGGGAGGGAAGGTCTGTCCTCAGACCTTCCCTGTATTTGCACAGCATCTACAACATGCCTTGGTGTCCCTGGCAGCCCCTGGGCTGCTGCAGATGTCCTGGCCACTCTCCAGCCTGGGGCACCTGCTCTGTCCCAGCAGGTCACCTTGTCTTCCCTTTGGGGTGTGCCACTGCATCTTGTTTCTTTTTCCCTTGAGAAGAGGTCAAACAGACTGGTCGGACTGGTCTTGCAAGTGGTAGATATCCTGTTGGGGCTTTCCTGTCTTCCTCAATCTCTTCTCTCTGATTTCTCTTCTGATCACTCATCTGCTGACTCTTTTCATGCCATGAAGTTGTACCATGGGCCCCCCCAGCCTCTCCAAGGGCAGCCTGGGCCCTGGGGAGGGAGCAGGCAGGAGACCTGATGTGGACCTCTCAAGGCTTGGATCACAGCCCCTGAGGACGTGGAGGACCTGCTGTGTGTCAGAGACTCACCTGCCCACCTGAGCTCTTGGATTGGGGCATGGCTGTGCCCCCGGGGTCCGTGCCAGCCCTGTGTGCCCTCCAGGCACTGCTGTGTGGGTCTGCACTTCCAGCAGCACTCTGAGCCCCGTGCTCAGGCCGTGCTGGCCAGCCCTGGAGTGCCCCATGTGCTGGCCTTGTCCTGGGCTGTCTGCAGAACTCAGGCTGGAGCTGCTGCTCCACCCACCACAGTTCTGCTCGATTTTCTGGGCAGGCTACCAGAGCTGCTGGGGCTCAGGAGGGAGCGCTGGACATTGTGAAATCAGAGCTTCTCCAGGTCAGAGGTGGCAGGTCCCTTCTGTACTGGCTGCCTTTCTCTGGGACAGTGGCATTCATGAAAGTGGCAATTTTTTGAGTGAATGCAGAAGAATATGGTAGAAAGGGAACTTCTAATTTGTCGGTCCCTGTGTGGAACATGAGGAACGGAGAAGGGCTGCAGGACCACATGGATAAATGGGAAGAAGAGGAGATATTGCTAGTCTAGTTCTGGAACTAGGGCTAGTGACAGGGAGAGGTGATCAGGTGCCAGCTTTGTGGCACCCAAGACTCTGGCTGACCAGCCTGGGTCGAGGTACCAGCATATCCCAGGAATTTCTGCTTGGAGGCTGCAACATGGATGACCAAGTTTTTGGCTACATTGTCGGTTCCTGGGGAGAAGTGGCCAGTGTCCCCTCACTGGAGCACATTCCTGCTGTCCTGCTGCACCTCTGCTCTCCTTGGAGCAGTCATTACTCCAGGGCTCACTGCACTCCCAGCAGAAGCCACTAAGAAGCCACTGCAGAAATTCTCGCTGTGGGTGTCATCAGAAATGAAGGCAGACCTGGGCTCCAAGCAGATTTTGCCTCCTCAGATACTTTTCCTTGCCAGGACCCAATTTCTTTGAGCAATGAAAAACCTGTTGGGCTATATCCAAGGGGAAGAAAGGCAAGAGCACACGGCTGCATGGAAAGGAGACCTGGCAAAATGTCCTGCCAAAGATTGGCCTGAATGCTCAGGAAAAGGCAAGTTATTTAGTTTGGAAAGCAAGATGAAGAGAAACCTGTCTGTCTGAGGAACAGCCCGGGAATGTGAACCCCTGAATGCCAGGGGTGCAAAGGGTCTGGTTCCTTTGGTAGGGATCTGTTACCATGACATTCTGGAAAAATGGAGATGAGAGTAGAGCTGTGTCCCACACCCCAAGTACCCAGACCAGGGATGCTCAGCTGGGGTGGGGTCCAGGAGAAGATGTCAGGCTGTGTCCCACTGAAACCTGCCAAGCCCTCTCCTGAAGGCTTGCTGTTATCGGCCTGGCTGCAGGGCTGCTCCCAGGAGAATCCCAGGGCTCTGTGCACACTGCTGCAGGATCAGGGCTCTGAGGGCAGAGGCTCCTGGCTCTCAGCACGCTGTCTGCTCAAGAGGAACCCTCCAGCAGTGAGTTCCCTGCCCCAGGCTACCCTGAGGCCAAGTAGCACAAGTGGTGAGGCAGCAGACAGGGGCGGGAGCAGGATCTCTGCTCCAGTCCATTATCTCCAGGGTCAGTGCATGCCCCAAGTCCTGGTGGGATGCTCCAGTCAGCAGCATGAGGCCACCAAGCAGTGAGCCCCACTAGCCACGCTTAGGGCCAGGTTCTGGGCACCCTGGTCTTGGGTAGCTGCACCTCCCAGGGCCACCCGTGTGCTGCAGAGCCACGAGGTGCCCTGGGCCCTCCCCAAGGACCAGGTAAAAGCTGCAACATCATCCCATGTTCACCATTGCTTCACATCGCCACGCTTTGAGCCAACATGGGACGTAGAGAACTTTATCTTTCTCTTTTGGATGTCAACAGAGCTCCAAGAGCTGCTCCCTCCTTTTGGGGTGAGAGCTTCAGCTGAGACACCTCACTTTGCTGTGAACTCTTTGAGGGTGGACAGGATTGTAATGCTAATAGTGACGCTAGTAATGCTAATGCTCTTAACTGTAACAGTTTGCCTTTATCCAGCACTTTCCGTACACAACATTTTGTCCTTTACTTCCACAGTAATTCCATGGAAATCCCACCACTTAGGCCCTTAGATTGTTTCTGAGCTTAAGATAAAAATTTCTTGCTGAAGAATTCCCCAGTCCCGCAAGGGAAAATGCAACTGCATCGCACCAGCTGTGACACTCAGGCTTTGCTCTCAGATTGCTCCGTGACGCTCCCGTGAGAGCTGAGGCACAATCTCTCCTGATAGTGGTTTTTGCGAGCTCCAGCGTTATAGAGACCCTTTAGCAAACAGTGGAGGAGGAGGTGGATGTTGGATTGCTTTACTACACGTCATTTTCAACTGTTTATAATATTCTTCTGTGTCTACATATTTTCTCTGTGCACATTATTCATCAGAGTAAAAAAAGGAACTATGAAAACCTCGACCAACTTTCCTATGACAACAAGCGAGGACCCAAGGTATATATGCATGGAAATGCACGCCGCCCACCAACCTAACTAGCAAATGAAAAATAGCCACAGCCACAAGAAAAATAAAAAAGAAAAAAAAAAAAAAAGAGAAAGAGAAAAAAAGAAAAGAAAAGAAAGAAAAAAAAATCCATGACTGTGTTTCTTGGTAGCACGTTTTTATGTTGAGATAGTTTGGTTTGGACTTGAGAATGGAAACTTAGCCAGCTGACCCTGGAAGGATTTCTTTTTGAAACATGCATGTGAACCAGTAATTAACTTGCAAGTTCTTTTTTTTTTTTTGAAAAGTTGAACCAACCCCCTTTCCTCCCCAAAGGAAACGGTTCCTTGGTGTAAGTTGCTCACTTTGATTCCCAAAGGTTAACCCTGTGCAATATGTTTTTTTCATTTCCCATGTTTTTGAAAAACAACACTCGTTTGAGTTTTCAATTGCATTTCAAAGCCTTTTTCTCTTTCCTGTACAATGCACGCCTCTTTTTGGGTCTTGATTGACTTCAGTTTGCATGCACAGTGCAAAAAAAAAAAAAAAAAAAAAAAA
>VZRL01001594.1:73279-102885 GCA_013397895.1 Origma solitaria | reverse complement strand
AATAAAACAACCAAAAAGCCAAAACCTTAAAAGAGAAAGGAAGGAAGGAAAGAAAGAAAAGAAATAAAGGAAAGAAAAAGAAAAAAATAACTATAACCAGCCTTATTTAGCAGACTTTTGTGCAGTTTAATGAATTCTTTTGACCCTTTTCTAGATAGCATGGCTCTCACCACCAGTCCTGGGGCTCCCTCACTAACCAGCTTTGCTCACACTAATCACAGGCTGAGAAAGTGCTTCAGTTTGACCCTGGAACCAAAAACGTGACATCGCTGCTGCTGGAGGCGAAAGAGCTGGAGGCCAGGGTCATCATCCTCTCAGCCAGGTAAGGCCGTGCTGTCCCTTCCCCTCCCAGCTCTGATTTCCTCTCTCCCAAAGCTGCCCAGTGCTCGAGGCAATGCGGATTTGGGGTTTGTCATCCTTCCAAGGAGCCTGAGAGCAGCCGCACATGCTGTCCCGGGCAGGTGCTGGGTGCCGTGCCGTGCTGGACACGCTGCTGGCCAGGGAGCGACAGTCCTGAGTGGGGCTGAGCTGTCCTTCCCTGGCTGTCCTGCAGAAGCAGCCAGAGTTACTATCCATTGTAGATGGCCTGTCCTGGTCCAGCTGTGAAGGAGGGGCTCTCGTGGCCCCCGTGCCGATAGCATAAGGATGTGCAGATGTGCTCAGCAGTGCTGGGAGCTGCGGGATCGGGTGAAGCTGAGAGGAAAGTTCCCATTGCACCAAGGATTGAGCTATTGCCCGGGAGAACCAATTAACAGAGAAGGGTTGTGCCTTCCCTGTGCTGCCACACCCTTGGATCTGGAAAGAGAAGGGGCCGTGTGGCACCTGGAGCCACATTGCCGTTCCCTTCTTGTCGTTGCAGCGAGGATGACGCGGCCACGGTGTACCGATCGGCAGCCATGCTCAACATGACGGGCTCGGGCTACGTGTGGCTGGTGGGCGAGCGGGAGATCTCGGGCAACGCCCTGCGTTACGCCCCCGATGGTAGGCACCTCCGAGCCCCCGGCCCGCGGCAGCAGGCTTGGAGGAGCCTGATGGAGCCGGGAGGAGCAGCCCTGCCCGCCCCGGGACCCCTCGGGCTGGGGAATGCGGTGCCGTGGTGGTCCCGAGTGGAGGCTTTGCTCTGCACTCCCTTTGCCAGCAGCCGGAGGCAGCCTTGGCCACGCTGCCGTGCCCCAGATCCATGTCACTGGGGCTTTGCAAGCTGATTGTCACCTGGGGGAGGCTCGGGCAGGGCAGGGGGATGGATCTCAGGGTGTCAGCGGCACACGGAGCTGTCCCCAGCAGGACGGTGCCAGCCCAGCCCCGCTGGCCCTGCCTGCTCCTGCCTGAGGCTCAGGCACCTTCCCACTGAATCCAGGTGGATTCAGCCTATAGCCAAGTGCTCCTGGTCCCCAAGCCCTGATCATGGGAGTAACGCTGGAGCCAAGAGACCCTCAGCCTATAGCCAAATGCTCCTGGTCCCCAAGCCCTGGCCGTGGGAGTAACGCTGGAGCAGCCAGCGTGCCCAGTAATGCTGACCCAGCTTCCCCCTGTGCCCGCGGCAGGAGTGATCGGTTTGCAGCTCATCAACGGCAAGAACGAGTCCGCCCACATCAGTGACGCTGTCGCCGTGGTGGCCCAGGCCGTGCACGACTTGTTTGAGAAGGAGAATATCACAGACCCTCCGCGGGGCTGCGTGGGCAACACCAACATCTGGAAGACAGGACCGCTTTTTAAGAGGTATTGGGGAGAGGGTCCTGCTGGAAGGAGCAGAGGACCTGCTGGGGGAGAGCTGGAAAAGGTGGGAGCATGTGGAAACGGTGCAGGAGGACATGGTGGCTTTGTTCAGAGTATCTGGCACTAATGCTTTGGGGCATGTGGCACAAGGCTGCCTGGACTCTCCTGCATGATTTGGATGTGAGGGCTACATTTCTCCCAGAAAGCTATCCCAGGCACAGACTCAGGCAATGGCATCCAGCTTTTCCAGGCTGTATACGAATCATCCTGGTGTCTGGCACCAATTCAGTCCATGTCAACTGATGCTACCCTAGGCAATGCTTAGACTGCTGGGGTGGGTGGGCAGGGAATGACTGTTGGAGGAAAAGATCTGGGGACCATGGTCTCCTCCAGTCTGGATCTTAATTCCATTGGGTGGAAGTGGGAGAGAAGAGGGTTTCTGCCAACTCAAGGTAGGGGGGTATTTCTGTCACATTTTTTCTTGGTGCTGTGGACATGTTTCCTACTGAACATTCCAAAGGCTGTGGCATGGGTCCTGTGCTGAAAGCAGGGCTTGGTGGCAGGAGATCTCCATGCATGGGACAGGTTGCTGTGGGCTGTAGCAAAGCCTGGCTGTGGATCGGAGGGTGGGGTGCCACAGGTGGGAGCATGTGCCTGTTGGGCGCTGCTGCCAGGGCACGGGGAGCAGCAGATCCTGCATGCGCTTCCAGAACCCGATCCCTGTGCGCATCCCTGCGGGTGCTAGGGCCACGAGGGCTGGGCCTTGGTACAGCGGCCATTCCCTGCACACCTGGGTTCTGTTGAGCATGAGACCTGCAAAGCCTGGAGATTGTTTTAGAGGCATTTCTGGCATCCTCTGCAGCACCAGTCTTTGGCATGAGCGAGTCAAAGCTCTTCACAAGGGGCTCGGGCAATCCTTGTGTGTCTTTGCAATCATCTTTCCAGGCTTTGGGGGCTGGTTCTCCCCTTGGTGGTGTTTGTGTGTGCCTGAGGCACTACCCAGGCTGGGAAGGGCTGATGCAGAAACAGCACCAGGAACTGTAGCATGGACACCTCCCACAGAACCCCCAGAGGAAAGTGTCCTTGGGTCCTGTGGGACAGATCATTCCTGAAGGGAATAGGACTGATCTGGTGGAAAACAAGGGGCAATGACAACAGACATGGTAGGAATATTTGGAAAACTGACTCCATCAACCAAGAGAGGATGACCACAGGTCTATGAACAGACCGTAGGTGGCCTTGGCTAGACTTCTACAGGGTAGTGGGCATATGCCAGGTAACTGAGAGGAAGCGTTTGCCTTTCTGATGCCTTGTGAGGTGTCTCAATGGCCACAGCAGGTTTTCTAGGTTGTCCCCACTGTGTTTCTCTCCATAGGGTGTTGATGTCCTCCAAGTACTCGGAGGGTGTCACTGGCCGGGTGGAGTTCAACGAGGACGGGGACAGGAAGTTTGCCAACTACAGCATCATGAACCTGCAGAATCGGAAACTGGTCCAGGTTGGGATCTACAACGGCAGCAATGTACGTACAGGCCTGGGCTGAGTAGGAGGGGTTGGGCACTGGGGTGTCCACCTTGGCCTCATGTCCATCTGCTTCCTCTGGGATCCATCACAGGTCTTGACCAACGACAGGAAGATCATCTGGCCAGGGGGGGAAACAGAGAAACCTCAAGGCTATCAGATGTCAACCAAGCTGAAGGTAAGAGTAAATGGTGTTAGGAGCAGGGCTCCTCAGCTTTCTGCATGCTGGGCAGTGACTTTATCTGCCTCCCACCTCCACGGCTGCTCTGCACCTGGCAGCAGCATTTGCAAGGCTAGGAGAGGCCATAAGAGAGAAACAGAGAAAGTACTGGAGGGTGTTAAGAGCACCACTTTCAGCTGGAGTCAATCTAGATAGTGTAGCAGGCATCTTTGAGTTTGGAAAGAGACTGATGGGAAACGGATGTGAGAGAAAACAGCGAGGAAAAGATGGAGGGACAAGGTGTTCACCATTCCTCATGGCTTCGGAGCCAGAGGACACCTGTCACAGGTTTGCCAGGAATACAAGAATGGGCTCCTTCGGCCAAGGCATGGTTCAGCGCTATTAGACAGTGCAGAGGCCAGATGGAAACAGATTCAAAAGAAGATTAAACCCTCTTGTGGAGACTGCAAGACTGAACTCAGGAAATCCCTGAGGAGCTGATGGCCAGAAGCTGGAGGTGACCCTGGCAGAAGGTCTCTCCAGTCTTGCTTTGTTTCTCATGCTCTTCTCTTAAGTATTGCCCAGCAGCCACTTCAGTGACTGGATCCCACTTTAGTGACTGGATCCTGGTCAGGCTGATCTTACCAGTATGGCCATTCATTTGTCCTGCTGTTCATTTGCCCAGCAAGGGAAATCCCATTCCCTCTGGCAGTGAGCCCTTGCCCCTGCAGAGGTGCTGTGGGCACATTGGGATTGCTGCTTTACTGAAAGGTCCAGGGCAGGACTGAAACACTTGCATTAACTTGGGGCAATGTGACAGTGTCCAGAGCCCCTTTCCAGGCACTAATCCTGCTGTTGGTGTCTCCCATCAGTCTCCTGCTAGGGAGAGAGACTCTGGGGCTCAGGGGAAAGTACCACATGAAGGAGGATGCTGACATGGCTGCTCCTTGTCTTGGGTACAGGGAAAGCAAATGTTCTTAGTAGTGGCCTTGGCAATGTTGTGTGAACAGCTGGATTTCATGATCTTAAAGGGCTTTTCCAACCTAAAGGATTCTCTGATTCCCCATGCCAAAGCCAGGTCCTGCTGCTGGGCTGAGATGGCAGCTGGGGAGGGCACCACGGCTCACATGCAGAGGACAGCCCAGCTCCCGCCACTGGAATGCAGATCTGTAGGGAAACAGAGACAAGAGGGTGTTTGTGCTTCACCTCGCAGATTGTGACCATCCACCAAGAGCCCTTTGTGTATGTGAAGCCCACTCAGGCAGATGGGACATGCAGGGAGGAATTCACCATCAATGGAGATCCTGTGAAAAAAGTCTTCTGCACTGGACCCAATGAGACCATCCCAGGTAACTCAGTCTGGTGGGGATGCCCCCAGCCCACCCAGCTGATGAAGATTCCCACTCCAAGAACGGGTCCCAGGGAGGGTGCTCAGTCACACAGGAGGCCCAGAGGATGAGGCACAGAGAGGTGACAGCACAGCTGTCCCCCAGACACCCCCACATCAGCTCAGCCTCACAGCAATGCTGTGCAGGAATTGGGCACTGGGATTCAGGGGTTTGAGCCCAATGGATACTTTCCCACTGTCTCCCGGATAGGCTCCAGAGCTGCTTTGAGGGATTGCTTCCCAAGTTTCTGGCTCCTGTCATGTTCCAATTCTCTTTGCCTGGATATCTGCAGCAGCCGCAAGGACCCTGAGGCACATTAGCACCTGCTGCACTGACACAGCACCAGTTTCAATCTGTTACAGAAACCTGTCAGGATCAGCAGTGAGCACCTGGTGCAGAGTGGGAGCTGCTCAGCAATGCCAGGCTTGCCCAAATCGACCTGAAGGGAATCCCCTTGGCTCATTACACCTTCCTGTGCACAACATCCCCCCAGAGTTGTGTCCTGGGCTATGCTCAGCCTGCTGGGTTCATGTCAGGGCTCCTCCAGCACGTGCACTGAGCCCCCTCCGTGCCCTGCAGTGGGTGGGTAGCGCCCACTCTCAGCCCACCTGACTGGACATTGCAAAGGAACGGGACCCCTTTGTCCCCAGCTTGCCGACACCCCTGGGTGATGGAGGCAGTGAGAGAGGCTGGTCAAAGCAGATGGCCCTGATGGATGATGTGGTTACATCCCATATGGAGCCAGAGCCATGGGGTGGATGCTCTTGCTGGGGATGGACATGGATCCTGTGTGGGGTCCCTGGCCAAGGGCTGTTCCCACTCATCCCCCCATTCTGTCCCTTCCCCAGGCCGTCCCACCGTGGCACTGTGCTGCTACGGCTTCTGCATTGACCTGCTCATCCGCCTGGCAGGGGTGATGAACTTCACCTATGAGGTTCACCTGGTGGCTGATGGTAAATTTGGTACCCAAGAGCGGGTGAGTTTGGGCAGCCTGTGATCTTGCTTTGCCTGTATCATGTGTTAAACACCCCCAGGCCCTCTCCAGAGCAGGGTGGGTTGGAAGGGCAGTACAGGATTCCTGACAAGTGCAGGGTCCTGGTTGGTGGGCGATGTGTGTCAGGGCAGGGGTCTGACCCTGCCGTGGCTTCCTGGCAGGTGAACAACAGCAACAAGAAGGAGTGGAACGGGATGATGGGGGAGCTGCTGAGCGGCCAAGCAGACATGATTGTGGCTCCCCTCACCATTAACAACGAGCGGGCTCAGTACATTGAGTTCTCCAAGCCCTTCAAGTACCAGGGCCTCACCATCCTTGTGAAGAAGGTACGGTCTGGGTGGGGTGTTTTGTAGAACAGGGGATGTGTCCCTGTTCCCCAGATTGCACCATGCCCAGCTCCCCCAGTGCAGCCCCTGCAAATACCAACCTCCAGGCTGCTGGGTTTAATGCTGGGTGTTGTCTGCACCAACCTGACCCTCCCTGCGTAACCGAGCAGCAGGAGCTCGGAGCAGGGCAGGACCCCTGGAAGTCCCTCCAGGCAGGCAGGGTGCAGGTGTTGTGGGTGCCAGCACTGTTCCCTTCTCTCCTGTGTGCAGGAAATCCCCCGCAGCACCTTGGACTCATTCATGCAGCCCTTCCAGAGCACACTTTGGCTGCTGGTGGGGCTGTCTGTGCACGTGGTGGCAGTGATGTTGTACCTCTTAGACCGATTCAGGTGAGTGTACTTTGGGTTCCCCAAGGTCTGGAGGGGACAGGGAGGTGCTCTTGGGAACTGACCCCTGCAGAGTCTTGCTTGGGCACAGCCCTGCTGCCCTTGGGGGCTCTCACAGGGACTAAACGCACCTTCTGTGCCCCACCAGCCTTGGGCTGAGGCTTCTGGCCCCTCTGGTTGCCTAAGCTAAGAGATACGGATGTGTGGGGTACCCAGCACGTGAGGATGTGGGAACACACCTGTCAGACCAGATGCTGTACAGATGCCTGACCAAGGGGACCCTCAGCTTCTGGGCTCTCAGAGAGTTTCCTCTTGGCCTTCCTTGGTCCTGTGGCAGCTCTTCTTAGGGCAAGAGAACCTGTCCCTGCCTCAGCCCTGTGCCCAGCGGTTTTGATGGCTAATCTGCAGGGAGTCCTCTGTGCTGCAGTGGGAGAGGCTTGAGCTGGCCAGATGTTCTTTGTGGTCTAAAGAGAGTGTGATGGGACTGGTACCAGTGTCAGCTGGACAGTTTGCAGATCAGCACAGGGGATGTGCCGAGCAGTGGGACACGACAGGGAAGGGCTGTTTGAGACACAGCCACAATCTGTAGGGACAAGTGACACAGGGCTGCATCAGGACTTGCAGGGCACAGCGGGGAGCCCCGAGATTCAGGGTAAGGGAATGAGAAGGGTTCTTTGTCATTTTCCAGCCCATTTGGCCGGTTCAAAGTAAACAGTGAGGAGGAGGAGGAAGATGCCCTGACTCTCTCCTCGGCCATGTGGTTCTCCTGGGGAGTCCTGCTGAACTCTGGCATTGGGGAAGGTGAGTCACAGCTCACAGTGGGACTGCTCTGCCCTGCAGCCCTGGCTCTGAGCTGGGCAGGCTGGGGGGGAAGCCCTGCCCTCTTTCACTACCTCCCCCTCTCACATGGTCCCTGTGGGGACCTCATTCCCTGAGCCCTCCCTGGAGCAGGCTGGTAGAAGATTTGGTGATGCTGAGTGTTGCACACTTGTGGCACTTGGGAGGGCTGTCCTGCCACCCCCAGCACCAGTGGTGGGAAACAGGGCAGGGAACAGGGATAGATCCTCTGCCCAGGGCTACCCACCCTCTCAGGGTGGGACACAGCATGCCCCAGAAGGAGCTGAGCTTTTCTTGGCTGGGGCAATGCAGAAGCTCCTTGCACAGCTGCTGGCAGAGCAGACAGATGCTGCACATCTGCAGCTGCCATTGGACTCATGTGGGTTGACATGGCTTTGGTGACCAAGCCAAGCCCTTTCATGCTAGTCTGATCTCTCCTCTCTCCCTCCAGGTGCTCCCCGGAGTTTCTCTGCCCGTATCCTTGGCATGGTGTGGGCTGGCTTTGCTATGATCATTGTGGCTTCATACACTGCCAACCTGGCAGCCTTCCTGGTGTTAGACCGACCTGAGGAGAGGATCACAGGCATTAATGACCCCCGGGTAATGACCCCTTGCTGGCTTTCCCCTTCCCTGGGGCACATAACATGGCTTGTAGTTCCCAGAGCCCTGATTTATCCTGGGTGTGATCTGTGCCGGGGGACAGACCCAGGCAGCTCTGCCTGGGCTGATGCTGCTGAGTCTGAGCCCCTGCCCTGGGTGGGAATGGACAGACATGGGCAGGGATCAGCAGGAAAACAACCTGTCCAGAAATAGCCTGCCTGCAGTCAAACTGCCTGCCAGTTCCTGGAGAGCCTCCACCAACCAACGAGGAAACAATTCATTATGGATGAGTTATAACTAATGAAATTGTCCCTGCGGTGCAGTCAATACTCTCCACACGCCTCAAATCCATTTCCTGCTCTGGCAAGGACACAGCCACATTTCACCAGCCCAGGCATGCAGGAATGTGCGCTGCAGCAGCACTGACCCACAGCGTCCTGCACCCTGCTGTGTGCCCTGCCCACGGTGCTGCCAGCCCCATGGCATCCACAGGCCTCCTGTGCCCTCAGTGCCATGGTGTCCCTGTCCCACACCATCCTCTGCCCCAGCACCATGGTCCCAGAGCATTCACTGCCCCATAGCATCCTCTGAGGAGATCAAGGTCTTCTCTAGGGAACAGGTCCCTGAAGGAGATGGGAAATTAGGAAACAGGGCTTTGGGGTGATTCAGTTTTGCTGATGAAGGACAGAAGAAAATAGGAGCTCTGCCCTTACCTTTCAGCTGCGCAACCCCTCAGATAAGTTCATCTATGCCACAGTGAAGCAGAGCTCTGTGGACATCTACTTCCGACGGCAGGTGGAGCTGAGCACCATGTACAGGCACATGGAGAAGCACAACTACGAGAGTGCTGCCGAAGCCATCCAGGCAGTGAGGGACAAGTGAGTAGGGCCAGCACCTCGCCTGGCCACGCTGGGAAGGGCTTCAGGGCACTGCAGTAGGTGGAGCAAGCAGGGCAAAGCTGGAGGGAGCTGCAGTCAAGGATGGCTTGATGGGACCTCCCAGCTGGTGCTGGGTGGGATCTGCCCAGTCCTGGTGTGTTCCAGGTCTCTGGATGGGGAGCACGAGGTTTGCATGGGGAGTGGCACAATGAGAGCCCTGGCCCTGGCCATGACCTCTTCTTTCAGGGCAAGGCGGGGTGACTTCAGTGTTTAAATTAGGGCTGGGAGCACCCTCGCTGCTCCCACAGCAGCTGCAGACAAGCTGGGCTGTCCAGCCTGACCTGTCCATCCTCTCTCTGTGTCCAGCAAGCTCCACGCCTTCATATGGGACTCGGCAGTGCTGGAGTTCGAGGCCTCCCAGAAGTGTGACCTGGTGACGACGGGGGAGCTTTTCTTCCGCTCGGGCTTCGGGATCGGGATGCGCAAGGACAGCCCCTGGAAGCAGAACGTCTCCCTGGCCATACTCAAGTCCGTACTCTGCTCTTGGTGTGGGGCTTGCCCCAAATGCTGCATGTGTTAGGACGCAAGTAGCCTCGTGCCAGGCACTGCCAGTCCACCCTCAAAACCCCTGCAGGGACAGGGGCACCAGGGGCTGCCATTCTATCCTGACAAAGGGAACACTGAGTGACTGGGGTGGGCACCCACAGCCTCAGCTCTGGCTCACAGGGCTGGGTAGCAGCAGGGAACTGGCAGGAGGGCAGAGCAGGGCAGGGAGCAGAGTCATGCTCAGCCAGGGGTGTAGGCAAAGCTGGCAAAGAGCAGCAGTGACCATCCAGAACAGGTCCTTGTGAGCAGGGTGTGAGTGCTGCCATCCCCCTGCTTCTCCCTCAGGGCTCAGCATGTCCAACAGCATTCCACTGCCCTGGCTTGGGTTTCCAGGGGTTTTTCTTTCTACTCAGGCCATTTCTGTTACACAGAGATATGTCCAGACCCCCTTTGAGTGCAAGGCTTTTACACCAGCACTAACCTGCAGTGTGGGGTGTCACAAGTCAGTCTGATGTTACAGCTGAAAAGGGATTTCCTTGTATTACTTTGGAAGTGCCACATCCGTTGAAATGTGATGGAGGAACAGGCAGCTGGGAAGCAGCAAGCGAAGGGAGGGAGACATGCGAGATTCATTTTAGGAGAAACACGGTCAGACACCACCAGGGTCCTGCCCAAGACGTGAGGTGAAAGGCCTGAGAGAGGATGGGCAGGATGCAGAAGCCAGGCAGGACCCAGGGTAACACAGGAAGCCATGGACCCCATCTGTGGGATGCTCTTACCATGGGGATGGGTGGCAGCAGGACAGATGGGATTTGGGACAACCATGTGAGAAGCCTGAAGAGGCCACAGGAGTCCTCAGTGTCCTCCTGGGAGAGGATGGGGAAGCCCAGGCCTGCAGGTGGCCCAGGAAGGTGGTGGGGGTGTGCCAGGAACAAGAGGGAGGAAAGTGAAGGGAGCCTGTGGTGGGATGTGTGCTCTGTGCCCACCTCCATCCCCTGAGCTGTTCAGGCAGAAATGGGCACTGTGGGGACACGGGTTCCTCCCAAGCTGTGGCACCAAGCTTCTGGGGTGTCCCAGCCCTCACTGCACCGCAGGGAGCTGCCAGGCAGCAGTGCCCTGACCTGGGGGGAGCTGGTGGTCACCAGAAAGGACCAGGGTCCAGCATTGCCTGAGCTCCAAGTGGCGCTGGCAGGTGGAGGAACCGTGCAGGAGGGAACTGGGAAATGTGGCTTATGTCCCCCCCGCCCCGCAACCTTCTCCAAGAGCTCTCTGAGCACTGCCAGCTCCATCCTACGTTGGGAACACACCTTCCTCATGGCTGACACGTGGCTCTTCTTGGCAGCAGCTTCACCCAAGAGGTGCCCCAGCAGCGGTGGCCCCGGGGAGCTGTGGGTGCCTGCTCACAGCACGGCGCTGTGCGTGGGCTCTGTGTGTGAGCCGTGCACTGCTGGCAGGCAGGTCACACATGCACAGCTGTGTGCACACACCTGCAGCCAGCACAGCCCTGGCTCCTGTGTTTGTGGGCTGCAGGCACACGCAGAGTCCTAGCACGGAGGGCACGAAGGCACAGAGGGTGTGCCCCAGCTGCCTGGGACTGGTCACCAGTGACTACCCTGTCCTGTCTCCTTGTGCTTCCAGGTCCCACGAGAACGGCTTCATGGAGGATTTGGACAAGACTTGGGTGAGGTATCAAGAGTGTGATTCCCGTAGCAATGCCCCAGCAACACTCACCTTTGAAAATATGGCAGGTTTGTTCTACAAACCTCTTTCTCCCCCTTCGCTGGGTAGCCTGCTTTTGCTCAAGACATTCTCCTCTCCGGGGCTCTCCTCTCGGGCCAAACCTCTGCTGCTTCTGGGTTTGTGCTTTCCTAGTGCTGGGAGGCTGCTTGAGGTGGGCTCCGCTCCCTCCTTGTTCCAAGCAGTTCCACAAAGCTTCCCCCCCTGTCCCTGGGTGCCCTTCTCCCCCGTGGGACTGCCTGGTGTGAGCATTGCTCCCCTCCCTCTGCCCTGGCCAAGCTGTGGCTGTCACGATGCAATCAGAGCCGTCACCAATGCAGAGAGGGGAACAGCACCTCGGGGGAGGCGAGCGAGAACCCTGCTGCAGGAGGGGCTGGAGGCAAGGGACAGCTCCACGGTCCTGAGGAGCCCTTGGCAGGGGGCAGGACAAGGATAATTGATACAGAGGGGTTTTCATCCTGCAAAGAACCCACCAGACAGATTGTACCTTTGCACTGAGGTGGTGCTGCTGGTCCTACACCCAAACAATGCAGTCATGAGCGATGAGGGGTGTGGGATGGCACCCTGCCCTCACCAGCACTGCTGGCCAGGTCACAAGCATGGAGGAAAGGGCATTTTGCTCCACCTCCTCAGACACGGCTCCAAAAATGTTATCCCCGTGGGCTGCAGGTATCCAAGGACAGCACAGAGCTCTGTGCATGGCTGTGCTTCCCAACGAGCCAAACCGGAGCTGGGTTCGGGTGCAAACAACCCCACAGTCCTGGGGATGGGGTCTGCCCTGGGGCTTGTCATCCCTGTCCCCAGCATTGCTGCAGCTCAGTGCCCTGTGCCCCCTGGAGCTGGCACTGACATCCTGAGGCCAGGCTGAGTTCCCCTCCCGGCCCTCCAGGACTGCGGGGGAATGGTGGGGGGACCCCGGCTTGGCAGATGCTGCCATTGCTGAGAGAGATGCAGAAGAAATGAGGGGTCATGTTGCAATTTCCACTGCCCGCTGTAACTTTCCTGCTTATTTCAGGTGTGTTTATGCTGGTGGCTGGAGGTATTGTTGCCGGGATATTTTTAATATTCATAGAGATAGCTTACAAAAGGCATAAGGACGCGCGGAGGAAGCAGATGCAGCTGGCGTTTGCGGCCGTTAATGTGTGGAGGAAAAACCTGCAGGTAGGACAAACCGTTTTTAGAGCAAATCTCCACCAGGTGCGTTTTCCATTCCTTCACCAAATCAGTGAATGCGGAGCTGTGGATTAGCATGGGGCCCTCTGTCCCCCACCCCACCCCCAGTAACTCCAGCTGGGCGCTACTGGGTGCCTGTTAAGCTGTAGGGTAGTGTCCCTGTCCTGTCCCCAGGAGCTGCCCCTGGCCAGTGTTGTCTCTCCCAGCACAGCTCCAACAGGGACAGAGGCCTGGCCCAAATGCCCCCAGTGGAGCTCGAGATGGGGACTTTGCTCTGCTGGGGAGCACGTGCCGGAGCCACTCCTTGCCCTGGCTGAGCAGGCAGTGCCAGCATGGCTCTTTTGCAGGTTCTGCCCTGCTGCCCGGCTCCAGCCGCGCTCACCAGCAGATGGGAGGGTCAGCCCGCTGCCACTGACCATCCCTGCCCACTGCTCGGGTGGAGGAATGCTCCAGGGATGGTTTCCATCACCTCCCCTTCCCTGCCTGCTCCCAACAGTGCGGTAGCCCTTGCCATACCCAGGACCGACTCCAAAAAGAGGTGGTGCGTGCTCTTGTCCTTTGGAGACAAGGACATTTCCCCACACAGGTCCCTGTCAGTGCCAAGGCTCCCTCGGGCTCCTTCTGTGGGGCTGTTGCTCTCCCAGGCTCCTCCCGTTCCTGGAACATTTCTGTGCCACTCAGGCAGGGAAGCCCAGGAGGGTCAGAGGTGCCTGGCAGTGACACTGAGCCATGGGCACATCCATGGGCCACCAGCCTCACACTTCCCTTACCCTGCTGCTTTTGGGGCTGAGCCCCACAGTGCCCCTGACCCCCAGTGTAGGGCGGCTGGAGGCTCTGTCTGAGTTGCCCGGGCTGGTTTTTCCCTGGGGGAAACACAGCAGCATTCAAAGAGCAAGAGCTCCTTTAGGTGACTAAAGGACACTGCCGCTCGGAGCAGAGCCAGCAAAGGAAAGAGAGAGAAGGAGGCTCGGGGACCCTGCAAGGAGCCCGGCCGGGCCCGGGGAGCAGCGCTGGCTGGGGGGGCTGCCTGGGTGGAAGCAACTGCCCGAGAGCAGCGAGGGGAGCACGAGGCCGGGCTGCTGCATCCTGAGAGCTCACTGGGTTCAGTTCACCGGAAAGAGTCTCGGAAAAGCCATCTCTCAATTTTTTTTTCCTTTTTTTCCTTTTTTTTCCTTTGCTTCCAAAAAGCAGCAGCACCGAGGGGGTTAAGGCTGCTGGGACAGAGCACACTAGTCGCACTGCCATTTTTCACTTGCCAACCTTCTAGAAAATACTGCACTGGGTCCTTGGGCAGAGTCTGTGGGACTGTGAGCAAAGCATGCTGCCCTGTGGGGGTAAACAGCCTCATGGTAAAGAGCCGTTTGACATTGTAAGACTTTTCCACAGGAGGAAACGTCAGAGCACTAGTATCTGGTACATTGCTAGAAGGTAGGCAAGTGGAAAGATTTATTTGTTAAAACAAACAAACAAAAATAATGGTTTTTGGGATCACAGTTTTGCCATGGCTATTTCCTGAGATGCCATGGAAGAAAAAGACATTTCATTCCATTCATCTTGCTTTCCTTTCCGTTTGTGCATGTCCGCAAAAGAGAGAACTGAGAAGGAGGAGCAAATGTATCCCCGAGCATGCTCTACGCACCAGCGGGATACATTTTGGTTACCCCCGTGCGGTAGCAGAGCCAGACCTGGTCACTCCGTCCCCCGTCGGGAAGGTCACACTCATTGGCACGAAAGCAATTGGGGAGGACTCGTTGCCAGCGCCCGGCGCCGAGCGCGGCCGGGCCCCCCGGCCCGCGGCCCCCGCACCATGGCGGCTGGTGCTCCCAGCCTGCGCCAACCAGGTCCGACTCGCTAACTCCAACGCCTACATTTTTCAGTTCTGTTTCTCTTTGAGTTCATCCTGACCCGACGACATCATGGCACTAACGCTTTGCTTCCTCCCTTTCTTTTCCTTTGTATTTTTTTTTTAATTTTCTTTTTCTTCCAGTTTCCTTTTTGTTTTTTAGCCTGTTTTACTTTGGAAAACAAACCAAACCACCACCAACAACCACGTTCGGCTTTGCACAACTGCATCATTTGAATTTTTGAACACTTTTTTTTACAGAATATTCATACAATGACTTCTCTTTCAATGCAGTCCTCTCTCTCTCTTGTGGCACTAGGATTCAGCCTCAGAAAAGGCCCTGAGCACTTTTTTTTTTAGTGGTAGGTGCAGCATCTCACGTCTCGGTCCAGCCAGGCTAGCGGTGGAAGCGAGGGGCAGGGCGCCAGGCAGAGCATCCCCAGGAAGCGAGGTCAGCTGTGCCGGCCTGGCTGCAGACACCAGGAGAGCAGGGCTACTTCCCAGAGGGGTTCCCAGCACTCCAGATGCGAGGCCGGCCCCCCCGTAGCTGTAGCAGTGTGGTGGCTGCGCCGTGGCCGTGGGTCACAGAGGCCCTTGGAGGACTGGGAGTGGCAGAACACCTCCAGTAGCTTTCTCACCTAAATGAAGGCCATGACACGGGGCAGTATTCAAATAGATTTAGAGTTTCCAACAACACACTAGAGATCTAATTACTTATACATATTCATTTTAGGATAGAAAAAGTGGTAGAGCAGAACCTGACCCTAAAAAGAAAGCCACTTTTAGGTCCATCACCTCCACCCTGGCCTCCAGCTTCAAGAGACGTAGGTCCTCCAAGGATACGGTAAGAGGAAGAAGAACAATTATGCCCTCTCTCTTTCTCTCTCTTTCTCTCTTCTGCCATCCCATCGACTGCCACACACCCATCCCGAAGCTGCCAGTGTACATGCATAGCTCATGTTCGTCACCAGTCAGTCAGTCAGTCAGTGAGTCAGTCATCCCGTGTACCTGAAAGGATGCTGGGATCCTGGAGGGCAGGCAGGAGGTGGCTTGGAGTCCTGTGATGAGTTGGGAGATGCAACCGAGTTTTTTGTTTTGTTTTTTGTTTTCTTTTTGCCTGGATGATTTCTGATGTTCCTCTCTGTGCTTCGCTCACCTTACTGGTGCTGACCTCTTGAAACTGATGACATTTTTTCTTTTCTTTTTCTTTTTTTTTTTTTCTGTTCTAAGTGTTCCTGTACCTGTTTGTCATTGTATGCCTAAAAACAATCACCCCGATTTAATTTGGGCACCGTGTCACCTCACCAAGAGCCATGCGTGTCACACTCTCTACATGTGATTTTTGTTTGTGACAATTAGCATTCGGAATAGTCCTCGCACAGGAGTGACAGCTGTCTCTGGTTATCGTCAGCAGTAACGCAGCTCTAGAAAAGAGATGAAAAGGCTCAAAAGAGGAGGTTGTTAAAGACCCAGCCTTGGTTCAAACTTGTGTTTTCCACTGCTCTCACGTAACCAGAGAAAATTTCCAAATTGCTGCCTTTAAAGCCAGCTGTTTCCAAATGTGCAAATGTGTCTGCTCGTGCTGGAGTTTCAGACACTTCAGCGTCAGGTTGGGCTGTTGGTCTGTCGGACTGAGCCGTGTCCCTCTGCATGTCGCCGTCTGTTGTATGACACTGCACTGTGGCTACTCTGTTGTCTCGTGTGGCAGCGCCCGCTGCGTTTTGCTGCCCGACCTCCTGGCGCGACGGGCTTGCCAAAATCCCTTCCCCGGGGCGACCGGCGGCTTTGTGCCCGGGTTGCTCAGAGCAGGTCCCTGCCAGGCTGCCCGAGGCGCGGCGGGGACGGGGGGACGGTGGCAGCGCGGGGGGATGTGGCCCCCGTGGCGGGGTGGCCCGTCCCCAGCCGCAGGCTTGGGCGCCTCGGGGACAGCATGCGGTACTGCAGGGGGTCTCGGGGCCACAGCTCTGTATGAGAAATGAAGGAGGCTGCCTTTGACACCAGCACAGGCTCCATACCGAGAAGCTCCTGGAGCACCCCTGGAACGTGGCCCTGGGGACAGCTGAGCCCTCAGCCGGGCTCAACTGCCACCATCTCACACAAAGTGCTCCTCACATATCACCGCAAAGCCTGGAAGTCATGGTGGGGGGGACACCCACACTCTTCTCCCTCATCCTCCATACCCCACGGGGAAGATGGGCATCCCTTGTCATCTCCTGTGCTGCCTCCGTGCTCCCCGGGTGGCACCTTGTCCCAGTAATGCCCCCATGGCTGGGGTCCCCTCTCTCCACTGCTGTACCCCCTGAGTAGCTCTGCAGGGAGGTCACAGGCTGTGTCTTTGTGGCCTGTGTCATGACCGGGGCAGAGGAGACAGAGATGGGGTGGGTGGTGCAGGGGGTGCTGCAAGAGTGAGGAGGAGGAGGAGGGACAAGTGGAATGCACAGAAAAAAGAGGGGAGAAAACTTGGCAGAAAGATCTGCATGTCCTGAGTAGACCCCCATGTTCTGTTGTGTTTGAACTACTCCGTGATTAGGAAACCAAGGGGTCCTGTCCTGGGAGAGCAGAAGCATGATGGTGCCCTGGGCACCTGGGGGAACCAGTGTCACCGGTGAGCAGAGGAGAGGGGGAGAACCCAAGGAAAATGGGGCAGCTGGTGTGTGGCACCCCTGGTACCTCCCACGCTGCTCCTTCTTCAGGGAAGCATCCTGGTCCTGGTCCTGCTCCATGGTGTGGCATTCACCCTACACCACCCAGCCCACAGCCCTGTCTGCCCCATGCCAGGAGCACCCCAATGCCCTGAGCTGACCAGGTCCAGGGCCCACCTGCACCACAGGTCCCATGGATGGGCAATGGAGTTGTTCTCTCCCCTTCCCACACCCACTGGGGTCCAGCACAACACAGGGCTCGCCATGCTTTGGGTCCCAGCACATTGTTCATGGGCAAGCTGTGGAGGGAGATGACCCCACTCATCCCAGAAGATGGTCCCCACTTTGGGGACTGCTGCATGGTCAACTATTCCCCCTGCTCAGAAGCCTGTCACAGTCCTCTGCTGGCCATGGGGTGACATGGCCCGGGTCCCAGGACACGTTCCCCAGGGAACTGGGCTAGCTGGGTCAAGAACAGGCTAGTGGGGTGAACATCCAAGCCAACATGGCCAACTTGGAGGCTAGCAGCTATTGCAGGAGGTCCGTGGTGGAGCGAGCTTTGTGGTGATGTTGGGCAGACCTGCTGGTTGCTCTGCGGGGAGAGCAGCCAGCGGGAGGGTGCTGTCACCAGCTCATGTCACAGCCTGTGCTTGGTGACCTCCACTTCCGTGCAGCAGCCCTGGCTCAGAGACCCCAATGCCCTCCTGCTGGAAGGCCCCATGAGTCCGTAGCATGCTGGGGCACGTTGCCTGGGGTCCTTGTAAAGATGAGAAAGCAGCGAGGTGCTCTGTTTCATGATGCTCAGCAGAGCTGCGGGCCCACACCAGGTCTTAGATGGGCAAGGCTGGAGAGCCCATGGGGCTGGAAGGCCAGGCTGACCCCAGCCCCACAGGCTCTCCTGGCTAGCGAGCGAAAGACGCAGACCTGGCGGCCTTGCTTCTTTCCTTTTTGTTGTCGGGAGTTTTAAAAATGGATTCTGCTCTGCAGCCCTGCAGAATGGTCCCTCAGGAGTGCCAGAGAGACAGGCTGGCACCATGGAGCCAAGACAGCCCTGGGAAGCTTCCACCCCACTCTGAACGTCCTAGCGCACACCATCACCCGAGCTGCACAGCCTCTCCGCGGCACATCATCCCCACCGCCCCAGGAGGAGATGCATGTGTTCCCCATAGGCAGCTCCTGCAACTCGAGTAGCACTGGCAGAGCTGACGTGTCCATCCATCGCAGCCACCCACGATACTGCAACCCCACAGACGCCATGTGAGACGCATAAACCACACAGACACCTCCGAGCCGGCACATTGCGTACAGACATGTATCGAGGTGCACAGGTCCCTTAGCCCCCCGCCATCGCCAGCCCCCGCAGAGCCACACTGCCAGCCCCGGGCAGCCCCCGGGCACAGCATGGCACTGTCCCACGTCACCGCCCAGCGAGGGCCGGCGCTGTGCGGCGCTGGAGCCCTGCGGCCGTGGGGATGGTGCCAGAGCTGGGCGAGAACCGAGGGGCTTCCTGGAAAAGGTCACCTTCTCAGTGAAGGATCAGCTGTCCCAAAGCCAAACGCTTCTTGGCTGAGAAAGAGCCTAGTTTTTGACCCAAAAGAGCCAAAAGTAGGTCAAAGACAACATTTCTTTTTTTTTTTTTTTTCCTAAAGGGAAGTTGATATTTTCTACAGCAAGATCGCATTTAGCTGGAATCCTAATTTTTAATTGAAAAAAAACCACAACAACAAACCAAAATTCTTCCAGAAAATCTTCCACCAGCCAGGGACTACCATATGAGCCCAGTTAGGTTGAAGTCATTTTTAAAGACATTAAGTTCTTGTCTATATTTTCTTCCTGGTTGTCATTTAAAGTTTTTGGTGCCTTCACTTCACTTCCATACCTTAACATGTTTGAGTCTCTTCTACGGTTAATATTGATTAATTTCTTGGCTTTATAATGTTTGGTTTGGGGATTATTGCACCATCCCTGTAACATAATTTATCCTAAATTACTGATATGTGCTTCTAGCATTAGTTCTACTTTAACATAGTTTTGATATGACCGTTTTCTTGCTTTTTTTTTCTTTTTCTTTTTTATTTTAGTTTTAGTTTTTATTATTAAAAATTGCATGCATGAACTTTACACAAAAAAAAAAAAGTAAATGAGAATGTTACCCTGTGATAACTCTGTGATTGGAGGAGATATGCTTTCAAATCAAAAGCCATGCTCTTGGATTTTAATTTTTCTGGCTAGATGGCCCATTTCGCTTGGTTGTTTTAGCGTTTCCCACCCCCGAGCTGTGCAGAGAGGCCAGAAGGCCCCAGCCTGCCCTGCTACACCACCACAGCAGCACACGTGCACCGAGGCACACACACTCACACAGGCACACGCCGCTTCTTCCACCCTCCCCGTGCACCAGGCAGGACATTTAACAAAGGACCTTTCTTCTCCCCATTCATTTTTGTATCTCCAGTTCCTCCTTCTCCCCCAGCAGTGAGTCACGCAGCCTCTCCCCTTTCCCAGTCACCTCTCCTCCCTGCGGGAGTCAAGCCCCATCCCATGAGCACACACCTCCAGGCAGCTCTGCCATGGAAACATTGCATTTAGCTGGAATCCCAATTTTTCACAAGGAGGGGGTGGCTGCACCCGTTTTTGGGAGAGAGGGGTGTTTTTTGGTGGGCTGATGAATAGCCACAAAAAGCTTCCCCCAGGGCGGCAGGGTGACATCAGGATGGCCTTGGCCACTCTCTGTGCCAACGGGTGATGGCCGAGCTGTTGCCCCTTAGCAAAGCAAGGCCATGCCAAGGAATTCCCAGAGGCTCCATTGGAATCTTAGCTAGTTCCCAAAGTGACAGAATGATCCCGCGAGAGGCTCCCTGGGTGTCAGTGTGTCCCCAGCATGGCACCGGAGAGACGGAAGCACACTGGCTCCCAGCCCTGCCCCAGCAGCTCCCACCGAGGGGTCCTGGGGAAGCACAAAGCTGGGCTGGGCAGGGCAGCCCCAAGGACCCCACGCAACACTCAGGGGACCCCAGCCCTGCCCGTGGCAGGAGGCAGGGAGCAGAGCACACAGGGTAGCCACAGTGCCAGAGCTGCCGGCAGCGCCGCGGAGGCCACAGCCACCATTGACCAAAGCAGGGCGAGTAAAATCCATCACCGAGGAGCCCCCGTGAGCCCCTCAAAATATCGGCCCTCCTGGGCAGGGTGGTGCAAGGGCTGGGAAAATGTCTCTGGAGAGGGTCTGTGCTGCAGCACATGAGACCCACTGAGACCCTTTCCTGCCCTGGCACTGGTTTAGGACCCCAGAGGGCAGCGCAGGATGCTCTGGACCACCCGTTCCCACAGCAGAGCTGGACAGGGCTTCTAGGTCAGGGTTTGGAGTTAGGAGAGTGGAGCTGGGAGAAGAAGAGAGTATGGAAGGAGGACTGGAGGAAATAACTGCCCAGCTGTAAATTCCTGCCCAGGGAGGAAGCACTTTTTTTCTTGCCCATGGATGGGCATTTCTGCTCTCCCCCCTACTTGCTGATAGGACTGAAGCAGGGGAGGTCTCTCCCATGGTCTCTCCCACGCCGAGGCCCCCCATCTGCACGGAGCTCAGAACCCCAGACCCAGGCCACATCCCCAACATAGGCTGTATTTTCACATAAGCAATCAATGCCACACTTTATCATAAGTCAACCACACCACACATCTCACCTGCATGAAAGGACAGTCACGGCAGTGCCATTCAAGCAAGGAGGTGAAACGCCCTGGCCTCAAAGCACAGCTTGATCTGGCACCAGAGAGGTGCCAAAACCCAGCCAGACCCTCCAAACACAGGTTCAGGCGTGGGTTGGGCTGATGAGTCACAGGCTTTGTTTTGTAGCCCTCCCAGAGCAGAGAGGGCCTGGCTCAGCGGGTGACGTGGCAGCCACGCTCCGCACAAGCTGCACCAGGCTCCTGGGTGTCCCCTCTGCCCAGCTCTAGGGTGCTTGGAGAGTGTCTGCAACGACCTCTGCACAAGCGTGGATTGCCCTGGGAAGGGGACCTCAGCCAGCAGCAGCTGTCGGGACGTTGCACCACCCCCAAGAGATATCCTGTAGGGACACATGGGATGTAGGTAGCAGTGGGGACAAGTGCCAGAACTGCCTAACACTTCTCTCTTCTTGTCTGTCTATTTGTGTGTTGCAGCAGTATCACCCCACCGACATCACTGGCCAGCTCAACCTCTCCGACCCCTCAGTCAGCACTGTGGTGTGACCTTCTCCCCGAGGGCCATCAGTCCTTGCCCAACACAGTAGGAAGGCACAGACAGGACTGCCTTTCAAAGGACACTGATGGGTTCTTCTGGGTGAGATGGGAGGAAAGCATCCTTCATCCATACACAGTGACTCCATTGTATATCTCCCTCCCTTCCTAGGCCTGCTGCCATGCTCGTGCCCCAGGAAGCACGGCAGGATCAGGACAAGGTTTGGACTTCACTGTACAGAGATAATTGCTTCCAAACAGTGCCACGATAATCAGATTGCCACTGACTGGCTCCGTGCAAGGGGAAAGGACTGCAGAAAGCACACGGCGCCTGCTCTCCCATGGTAGCAGGGAAGAGCTGGTGCCAGACCACAAACACGTGCTTAACCTTGCAGGCTGCAGCCTTCTGAGCACACACAGCCCCTCAGATGTGTGCTCCACGTCTCCCACCGCCTGGAGGGCTCCAGTGACGTGCCCATGGTCCTGAGCAGCTGGAGCAGCCAGCTCCTGGTGCGGCAGGTTGGGCACATGCTCCTGCTGTGCCGAGTGACCCTCACGTCCGCCACAGGGGCTGGAAGATGCGTGCTCTGCTCCTCACAGGGGATGGACCCTCTTCCCATCCCTCCCATCGGCCCGTGGCTGTGACTCAGCTCCTGTCCGTGGTCTGGCTGCAGGAGGAGAGCTCCCGGCCTGCAGCCCACGCCCCTGTGCTCAGCACGGTACTCCGGAGCCCGTGGAGCGCCGTCAGCCAAGATCCCGGCTCCCACCTCTCCTGCAGGAGACATCCCCAGGACCTGGCCACGGCCAGCATGTAGCACTCACACAGCAGCTCTCCTGGCCAGGAATTCTCCATGGGAAATGGCTCTGGATGGTTGCACTGACCTCTACCCCAGCTCCACACTGCCTCAGCACCAGCAATGCAAGGAGAGATGCTGCTGGCTGGGCACGGCTCGCTGCGGTGCTGCAGCAGCCACCCAGCCTGTCTGCACTGTCAGGGCACCACGGCCAGCACTGGCAGCTTCCCTGCCACCCTCACCTGCAGTTCAAGCTTGCCAGCACCTCCCGCAGCAGCCCTGAAGCTCCAGCTCACGGCGCTGCATCTGCCTGAACCTGGAGACATGGAAACCACATCCCAGCTCGGGAGAAGGGAACCGAACACGCCAGGCTGACGCCATCCCTCCCTGCACCTTCCTCCCCTCAAGGCCACACGCCCACGTGGCAGCACCTGAGCCCCCTCCCCATGGGCGCTGGCGGCGGGGGCGGACACAGCGGCACTGGGGAAGCGTTTGGCACCAGCCCGGCTGGGGATGAGCAGCTACTGCACGTGCACGGGCAGCATCACATCCCGTCTCCTGCCAACATGGAAAACCCACCTGCAGCGTGGTACCGAGCCCTGGCGACACGAACTGCCTTCTCCCTGCCCCAGGCTGGGCTTTCACATGGCAGCTGAGGTCTGTGAGCATCGTCCCACTGACTGCTGTGGCTCCATCAAGTTCATCTAGCTCCAGCTGAGAAATCGGACCCATTCTACTTTATACGTCAATGTTACAGTAATGCCAAGTTTTTGCAAGAGCTCAGTAAAGTCTAGACTGGATCATGAAGTGGTTTATTCCAGAGCTGTGTGCCTTTTCTGTCTCTGACTTCTGACAAAGCTGGCAGGGAGCCCTGTAGTGAATCAGAGCCTCACCCAGCCCTGCTGCAGGGTCTGCAAACAGAGGAGGGACAGGAAGGGATGGAGAAACCAGCAGGGAGAAAGGCAGGAGCTGTAGAGGAGACTGGGAGGGAAAGGGCATCACTGTTGTGGGATGCCCAGGTGATAGACATCCTGGACAGCCAGGGTGGGGCACAGGACTTGCAGCGAGGGGATGGGGACAGCCTGGGACAATCCAAACACCAGCACCACACCAGTTGGCCCTGTCCCACCTCCATGCTGGGGAAAATAGTCCCCTGCCACTGCTGGGCTCCCCATCTCCTGGGAGCCAGTGTGGGGCCTGGCCAGCGGGGCCAGCCGTTGGGAACAGAGGATGGACTGCAGACATGAAGGCATTGGGGAAGACCCCACCCATCAGCCCACCCACAGGGAGGTCCATCAAGTGATCTCCGAAACAGGAAGGTCCCCCAAGGCTAAACTGAAGGAACATCACCCATTCACAGCCTGCTCCCCATGTGCTGAGACCATCGGCCCAGCCTCCATGGGGGCTCAGCCTCAGCTTGGTCTGAGGCAAGGAGCAGGGTTCAGGTGGCCATGCAGGATGACGAGGTCCTAGCTCCCAATGGGAAACCCAGGCCTTCTTGGAAATAACTAAATGCTGTTTACAGAGGGTCTGGGAGAATTGGGATTGCTCCTGGGAAAGGCAAGACAACAATCCTGGCAGAGGTCCTGCAGCCTTCCCAAGTGCAGGGCTGGCAGCACTGGAGCAGATGCCACTTCCAGCAGCTCCCTGCAGCCCCCCAGCCCCACAACAGAGGAGGAAGCAGGAATCTGGCCATGTGGCAGCACACTGGCTTGGTTTCTCTCTAGAAAATAAAAATGGGAGCAAGCCACAGCTGAGGTGACATTTGCTTTATTTATATGTGAGTTGACCCCTTGCCAAGAGTCTGCTGAAGGATGCACTGACTCCTGCCAAATCTCTGGCAGGTCACACCTCTTGTGTGGGCAGGAGATGGAGTGAACAAGGCTGATGGTCACAGCATCTCATTGTGGCTCTGATCATCTTACAGCAGCTGAGAGATCAGGCCAAAAGGGCTGTTGTTTCTCCTTGAAAGATGTTTTTGTCACCTCAGCGTGTGCTTTTCCCTGGAACACAGCTCTAGATCCTTCCAGGCCATCTCCCAGCACACTCACTAAGCATTTCCAGCAGCATTTCTACAGGGAAGGGCAGGAGGGAGCAGGGCAGGAGGTGCAGGGGCAGCCCCCACCCCATTCTATGGGCAATGGGAGGTGAAGCAGCAGCCAGGGCTGCAGCTCTGTGCTGTAAAGGGCTTGTTTGTCCCCATTCCCATCACTGAGCTAACCCTAGACCTTGGGATGAGTTATAGCCTAGGGAAAAGCTATTGAGGGAGAAGCCAGGGTAGCCTCACCCATCCTTTGGCAGCTCCTCTGCCGAACCACATCAGTGGCAGCTCAAGGCTCTTCCTGGCCCTCACCCTAAACTTCAGCCTCACCCTACATCTTGGTTGTTGGCTGAGCAGCACCAGCACTCCTGACTCAGTGGAAGGAAACTATCAAAAGAAGCATTGTGTAACCAGCCCTGCCCTCGGGCAGCACACTGAAAGGCCTGGGGTGGTCTGAAAGCCCATGAAGACTTTGGAATGCTCCAAACCACCCAGAGATCATCAGGTGCACCAAAAGGCACACAGAGAGCTCTGGGGTACACCAAAAGGCAAACCAATGCCTGCCAGGACACAGAAGCCAAACATGGCATTTGGGTGCAGGAAAAGCCAAGCCAGGGAGTTTTGAGGGCACAGAAAAAAAGCTCTGAGACTGCTGGGGTCACTGAAGGCAGTCAGAGTGTGCTGGAGGCACCAAAAGGCCCAGGAAGGGAGTAGGGGCAAACTGAAAGGCACACAGAGACTCCTGGGCTGCACCAAAAGGCAAATGGTGACTCCTGGGGTACCCTGAAAGGCACCAAGAGGAATGTGGTGTGTCCTGGGATGCACACAGAGTCTCCCAGGCTGCACCTAAAGGCACAGTGAGGCACATGGGGCATCCTAAATGCACACTGAGGGTCCTGGACAGCCCAGGAGGCAGGACAAGGTGGGAAGGATCACCTGGATGCCCCTAGGTAGGTGATATGCAGATCTGAGGGTGGCCTGGAGGAGCATCCCAAAACAGGGAGAGCACTTGTGGTCAGGAGGGAGCTGAGCTGGATGCTGCTCCCCCCGGCAGAGACGGCTTGGCACCATCTGGGGGGACTCTGAGAAAATCCAAAATGATTCCAGGAACAGAACTTCCTCTCACTGGTGGACAGGGATGTGTTTGCAACTGGCAGGTGCAGGAGCTGGGAACGGGCACAGAGCACAGCCTGCCCAGGGCCAGAGCCTGGCTGGGCTGCCTCAGTGCACCCTGCAGATGCGGAGTCTCCTCCAGCACTGCGATTCCCGGCGCAGGCTGTGGTAGAACACTATGAGGGAGCCCATGAAGGTGCAGAAGAAGATGCTGGCAATGAAGGAGAAGGGTCCAATGATGAGGAAGGCGATGTAGTGCTGGGAGGACAGTGAGGTCTCCTGGCATTGCCTGAAGGACTCCTCCCCAAAGGCCATGATCGGGTACTTGTTCAGCTGCTCCGGAACTCTGCAGAGGAGCAAACTCTTCTCTGGAAGAGAAAAGCAGTGCTGGAGGGCACACTGGGCAGCTGGGAAAGGCAGGTGCAAAGGACAGGGGGAATGGCATGTCTGCATGGGACAGATGGCACCAGGGCAGGAGGACAGGGGCCAGGCTCACCAAGATCACCTGTGTCAGGGTACAAAGAAGGGGAACTGTGAGGTTCAGGACTCATCTATGTCCTGAGCCCCAGAGAGTGGGATGGGCTGGGATGGGCAGGCAAGGTGGAGGGACTGGCTCCCAGCCACAGATGTGGGGAGCAGTGAGCAGCCAGCCTGGAGATGCCACGGACAGTCCCAGCCAGCATGAGGGCAGTCACACATCCCAGCTGGAAGCAAGCAGGAGAGGGCAGCAGTGGTGGGAGAGACCTTGCTGGCAGAGCTGTCTTTCACTGGGGCTCATGGGGGAAGAAATGCATGATCAGAATGAGGTTCATGAAGGCTATGGGGAAGGAAGTGAAAGCACTGCATCCTGGATGGGCCAGCAGCGATGTGCACCAACACACAGGCTCCTCTTTCCCCCTCAGGTGCCATGTGACAGGACTGGTGCCAGTGCTGGGGACAGCGCTGGGGGCCTGTCACTGGGGCATTGCCCAGCCCTCCTTTCCAGGCAATCCCTGCTGGTGACCGAGGTCAAAATGTCGGCACCAAATATAAGACCCAGAGGCATATCCACCCAAGGGGCCACAGGAGCGGCCATGGCCTAAGGACAGGTTCTGGAGACCCTGACTACACAGCGAAGGACACTGACCACCCAGCTGGGAGCCAGGGTGCTGGGTCCAGGATCAGCCCTGGAGGGGTGACCAGCCAGTGTGGAGTGGGTGGGGGGCTTGGGGACACAGCCCACTGGGCACTCACCTCGCACTTTTTCCCTGTTGTGGCTGAGCCAGCGCCAGAGGGGCAGGATGCTGCAGCTGCACACCCAGGGGTTGTCCTGCAGGAGAAGCGCCTGGAGCTGGGGCAAGGCACCCAGCACGCCAGGCTCCAGCTCCCCCAGCCTGTTGTTGCCCAGGTTGAGCGTGGCCAGGCTGGTGAGGGGCAGGAAGGTGTCGGGGGTCAGCACCGTGAGGAGGTTGTGGCTGAGGTCCAGCTCCTGCAGCGCCCCGAGCCCCAGCAGCGCCCGGCCGTGGATGAGCTCCAGGCGGTTGTGCGCCAGGCTGAGCAGCCGCAGCCCCGGCAGCGGGGGGAAGGAGCGCGGCCCCAGCACGGTGATGAAGTTGTAGCCGAGCCACAGGGTGCTGGTGTTGGTCGGGAGGCTCCAGGGCACCTCGCGGAGGCCCCGCTCGCCGCAGTCCACCTGTCCCGGGGAGCAGCGGCAGGCGGCTGGGCAGGCTGCCGAGGCTGGAGGGCGCAGGAGCAGCAGCAAGGCGAGCACGGGGCTGGGGACCCTCCGGCAGCCCATGCTTGCCCCCCGAGGCACAGAGGGCTCCCTGACTTGCTGAGCTGGGATTCCCCCCAGACAGGCTGCCTAGAGCCCCCAGCCTCGCCCAGCCCCCCGGCCCTGCCCGGTGCCCTGCCCGGTGCCCTCGGCTGCGCCCGGCAGTGCTGGCTGGGGGTGCCGGGCAGTGCTCGGCTCCCTGCGGCCACACGCACTCATTCCCTGCTCCCCGGGCTGCAAGCCTGGATTGGGCTCTGCTCCCGGACCCGGTTTTCCTCGGGGCGGAGCTGCACTTTTTTCAGCAAATATTTTTAGAGTGATGCTTGCCCTGCAAGGTGTGGAACTGTGCCCATGTCCCTCCCTCCTCCAGGCACCACTCCAGCCAGGTAAGCAGCCAGCTCTACATGGCCTGAGATTAACTGCTTGTGTGTGCTGCAGGCTGGAGAGCTGGAAAACAGCAAATCCAGATCCATCTCTAAGCCTCCATCCCCCCCAGGGGCATTCCCCATGGGCATGCTGCCTCACCAGCCAGGTACAGAGGGGTTTATGGGCCCAGGACCACCATAAGTGGCTGAGTGACTAGGACAAAATGTAACTGGGACAGAATCATATCGTTTGCAGGTCTTACCCCATCCTATGTGCTGTCCCACCATGCCTGCAGGTCCCCAGCGGGGAGCTCTGCTGGGAGCCATGGCCCACCCTGCTGAGCACAGCCCTAGTCCGAAACCTGTTTGCCCCTGACCACCAGCCATGGCAAAATGAGGAGGGCTGGGATAAGATCCCACGGGCCAGCCTCCTTCTCCCCAGCAGGGTCACACATCTATGTGCACACAGAGGGTCACCCAGGAGCCCTGCAGCGAGAAGCATGGCAAAGGTGAGCTTGCTGGGCTGCAGCCACCCAAAACTGGTTTACCCTCACCCTGGCATGGCAGTGCCAGTTCCACAGGGCTCAAAGTCTGCCTCCACCCTGTTTACACCTGCTCCGTTTCAAAGCCACCTAAAGCAGCAGCTGAAGGCTGGGGAGAAGAGGTGTCACCTCCCAGTGCCACTGCCCCTGGCAGAGCTCAGTGGGGACTGGGAGACCAGGTGACATGGCTGGCAGCACCTCATCCCACTTGCAGCCAGAGTGGGGCCCGGAGCAGGGACACTGTCCCCTCTCACACCCTTGCAGTCCCTGTCCCATTAAGACCCCAGTGGCCAAGGTCCCTGTCACTCTGCCCCACAGGCAAGGGGCAGCTGGATGGGAAGCAAGGCACGGCACAGATGTACCCCAGGCCAAGGCCAGGATGTTCCAAATCTGGGACAGAAGCAGCAGGCAGAGGGTTTATTAATAGCATTCCGAGGAGCTTTGGTTTGTTTATCTATCCTGCAGCAAACTCGGTTTGCTGCATTAATCCCCATCTGGAAATAATTCAGAGGAATCCTCCAGCCCAGCCCAGCCCCAGGGCAAGGGCACAAACCCGCTGCTATGTGGAGCTGCAGCCCCTGCTCATCCCATCTGCAGCCACAGGCTGTATGAGACCTGGATTTTGAGGGAGCCCTGTACCAAAATGCTTTTCCTTCCCAGGAGCTGCATTGCCTACTGCCTGCATCCACCTGGGATCAGGGCAGAAGTGCAGCATTCATGGCAAAAATAACCCAAACCACTATTAAAAACAAGGTCATTTCCAGCTTTTGTGCTGGAGAGCCCAGGAGGCTGAAAACTCTGAAAACTCATCTCAGCTCCTCTGCCGGCCCCTTGATGTCACCCTGATGGCACATGGCAGGATAGGTGTCCCTGCCAGGGACATGCCCAGACACCAGCCCATGCTCCTGCCTGGCTCCACTCCTGTTCTCTGTACATTGGCTGCACCCCACTGCAATGGTAGGTTGGGGACATGTGTGTTCCTGTTCCTCAGCAATGCCACCACTGCCCTTTCCCGCTGCCAGTGCTTGGGTCCCTCTCACTGCCCCTTCTCTGGAACAGGGTGACCCAACACCCTGCAGGAAGAGCCCATGTCCCTGTCTGCAGCCAGGGCAGCACCCATCAGTGTCCTGTTCCCCCTCCACGAAGTCCCTTCCCAAGGCATTAGGATGCACGTGGAACAGCACGGCCAGGCCCCAGGGCCAGGACAGGCTGCTCTGAGCAGCTGCTCTGCCAGGACAGCTCGGGTGGGCTGGGCCAACAGAGGAGCCCCCCAGGGCACAGGGCTGGGCACTAGCCCTGCTCTGCCCAAGGTGCCAAATCAGGGTGCGCAGCCAGAGTCCCAAAAGCATTCCAGGGTGAAGTGATGGAAGGGATGATCCACTCCTTCAGTGATTGGCCACTGGCTGGGAGCAGGGGGACATCCGCCGAGGGACAAAGCGAGGTACAAAGCAAGGGCCAAGCCCCCCAGAGTGGTTCTGGTGCTGTGGGGAGGCAGGGGAGGGGGGTACATGGGGTATGGGACAGGGAGTCATGAGTTTGGTCACCCGGCACTGTTGGAAAGCTGGGACCCAAAGGTGCTGTGCTGAGCACAGAGCTGCTGGCACCTCTGCAAGAAGACATGGGCCCTTCCCACACTGCTCCCACCACCCAACACCGAGTATTTGGGGAGAAATGTGGATAAAGAAGAAGGTGCATTAGGACTCAATGATAGCTCTTATTCATTCCTTGAAGGCTTTAATTTCTTGCGTGTTCCCAGGTAATGAAAGGCCCAAGGCAGGACTCACATGGAACCTCTGAACCACACCACACCACACCACACCACAGTTCTGTCTGCCCTGGGGCTCCCCAGGTTGTGCCCTGCAGGGAACATCCCAGCTGGGAAATTTTTATGGCAGGTGACACCAAGTGGCAGAATTGTGCATGGGCTCTGTGCATGGTGTGGGTTCTGTGCAGGGGATGGGTGCTGTGTATGGGATGGGTGCTGTGTATGGTGTGGGTGCCGTGTATGAGGTGTGGGTGCTGTGCAGGGGTGGGTGCTGTGTATGGG
>VZRL01001594.1:48473-64096 GCA_013397895.1 Origma solitaria | reverse complement strand
GGGCAGGCAGGGAGCAGGCAGGACACCGGCAGGGTGGGGATCCCCCGGTACTCACCGAGCGTGCGGCTCCGGCCGCTGCGGGGCCGCTCTGCCCCGGCTGCGCTTCCTCCTGCTCGGACCGCCCCGAACGGCGCCGCCCCGAGCGAGCGACAGACGGACCGGCCCCGAGCGACACACAGACACACAGACACACAGACCGAGCGGCCCCGAGCGACCGGGGCAAGAGCACCCCACAGCCAGCGCCCACCGCCCCGCACCCAGCACCAGCTGACCGCGCCAGCCCACACCGGCACTGGACACTGGCACAAGGCAGGGGCCGCAAGGAACAGGGCACCAATACCAGGCACTGGACAATGGGCATTTGGCAATTGGCATTGGGCACTTGGCACTGGACAGGGACACTGGTCAGGAGGCACTGGGACCAGAACTGGGCAGGCACACTTGGCACTGGACAGGGGCGGGGGCAATAGGAGATGGGCACTGGACACCCAGCAAGGCTGCCAGAACCATTGTGCACCAAGCAGCAGCACCAGCAGCTGGCACCAGGCAGTGATACCAGCACGGGCACTGGTATTGGGCACTGGCCCCAGCACCACACAGTGCACAGTGAACACCACACAGTAGGCAGTGCCACCATGCACTGTCACTGCCACCAGGACCAGGCACTGGCACCAGTACAGGCACCAGTACCATCCAGTGGCACAGCACCAGTGCTGTGTGCCGTGCGCTGGACACTGAACTCCAGCCCTGGCAGCACACTGGGGCTGGGCAGCAGCCAGGGACTGGGAGGGGGCACCACACACCACGCATCTGTAGGAACCAGCAAACCCCAAGCGCCAGGCACTGCACAGAAGGCACCAAGCACCATGCACAGGTCCTGAGCACCGGGCAGGGGACACCAGCTCTGCATCCACTGCACCCTCTGGCAGCCCCCAGACCCTACTGCCAGGCTCTGCCTGTCCCTGTGGGCTCCCAGGTCCCTGCAGCCCTGGGGTCCCACACATCTCCCTGGCTGTGTCTGACCTCTCCAGCCCTGAGACCCCAGTGCCAAGTCTCTGCTGGCGTCCTCGTCCCTCCAGCACATGTTGGCTGTGGTGTGACCTTTCCCAGGGTAGGTTTGGGGGTTACGCCCAGGGCACTACTGGGTGGTGATACACACAAGGCTGGACGGAGTGCGGATGTGCCTGTGCTAGGGCACGGAAATGGATGCTGGCACATGTGCCAGTCCGTGGCACCAGAAGTGCTGTACAAGAAAAGATGCAAACTTCCAGAACCCTTAACCCTACTCCATCTGTCCCTGCCTGTGTCCCTGCTGTGATGCCCTCAGCCACTGCCACTCTTCCCATCACCAAGGCCCCCAAACTGGCTTGTGCAGAGCCCAGACACCTTCCCCCAAGCAGTTCTGTGCAGAACCTGTCCCTCCCATGAGCCTCAGGGATGATGGGACATCATCCTTCTGGACAGACTGGGAATAGGTGCCCTAAACTGCAGCTGAATCCTCCTGGGTCTGGATTACATTTCCCACACAGTTTGCAAAGGGAAAAGCCACTTCCTTCTGGCCATCCTTCTGACAGCAGAAAACATTTCTCACCTTCCCTGAGGAGCAGGGGCTGCCCAGGCCAGCCCCTTGGCAGTCATGGAACAAGCAGGAGAGCTCCAGAGGGTGATGGGAGCCTGCCTGCCCCTGGCAGCACTGCCCCTGCGATGAAGCTGCCAGCACCTGCCTGCAAATCCCTGCCTCCCTGCCTTCCCTCTGTGGCTGATCCCTCTGTCCCTGAGCCTGCTGGGCTGGCAGAACCCAGAGTGCAGTTTCCCTGTAAAGAGGCTCAGCAACCTTCCAGGTGGGGGACGGAAAGAAAGATGGAGGCCTGGGATTTTTGAGGGGGAGAAGCTGACCCTTCTCTGACCAGTTCTAGCATCTAGAGAAGGGCGTCATGCACTTCTGTGCCTCCCTCTGAGGACTAAGAGTGGGGGTGCAGCAGAGCACGTGTTGTGACAAATCAGCATCACAGCACACAGCTCTCGATATGAAAGCTGCAGAACTCCTGCACGGACCCCTCAGGGCTTTTCTGCCACGGCAGGGTCACCTGGAGGAGAGCCACCAGCAGCCCCTCTCCCTTCACTGGGCCTCGCTGCTGTCCATTTTCCCATCTTGAGCTCTTTCCGCAGAGAAAAACTCATCTATTAGGCTAAACAGGAAAAGAAAAAGAGGCATCTTCCTCCCAGGTGTCCTGCGGTAACCCCAGCCCTGCCCGCCCGTGCCTGCCGTGTCCCTGCTCTGCTCGCACAGGGGATGTCGCTGTGGCTCTCTCCAGCAGCGCATTTTCCTTCCTCCCAGTGCCTCAGGACTCGCTGTGTTTGTCTTTTAGCCCCGGATTTGCATGCGCAGCCCTGCTCCTGAGCAGCTCTGCTCGCAGGGAGCCGCAAGGCTGCACGTCAGGCACAGCTCGGCTCTGGGGGACCCTGAGACCCTGCAGCCCCCCGTGTCCTCAGCGCCTTCCCTCTCCCAAAGGGGCTCACGTGAAGGTCACCTCACAGAACCTCGGAGCATTTTTGGGTGGGGACATGCCACACGCTGCTGCCTGGGGCTGCAGATCGCACCCAGCCCCTCGGAGCAGAGTGTCAAGGCGATCTGAAGTGCCTCCGTGCCGGTGATGTCCCCCAGCTCTCTCGGCATCCAGCCGTGCCAGCTCCCGTCTCGCAGGCACACTGACTCCCTGCAGCGCTGGGCTGGCTGCACTCCTGCCTTGGGAAAGCCCTTCAGTCTCTGCTGCTGCTCTCCTGGTCTGGATCTGGCCATCTTCTCCTTTCAAGGCTCAATTTCCTGATGGCAAGTTTGTTCCTGGGCCAGCAGAGTCTTTAATAGCTCCTTTCCTCTTGGCTGTGGGCACAGCAGGGCCGTCCCTGGAACAGCCCCAGCAGCAGCACAGTGGCAGCTCTGCTGTGGGGATGGAGTTCACCCCGGATCTCTGGACAGGAAAGGAGTGGCTGCATCATCTGCAGACCCTGCAAGGTGCCTGCCAGGCCAAGGTGGCCACCAGAGCACCTGGGAAAGGGACCCCAGTCACTCGGGCCATTGGCATTGGTCACTTGGGTGCTGCTGTCTGAAGAGACACATCCATCCCAGCCTCTGCCACGTGTGGGGCACCTGGTCCCACGGGGGTCTGGCCTCCAAAAACCTGGGAAATGTGGGTTTGTCTGGAAGAGAAGCTGAGAAGGGGAACACCCAGGAGGAAGGGAGGTTGTTGTGGCAGCGAATGCGCTCAGAGAGGCTGAGATACTGGGCCTGGATGCTCAGGCTGCTCTGGCAATGCCTCAGGAGCTCTGCCTATCACTGTCCTTCGTGTCTGCAGATCATTGCAGCATTGGGCAGACCTGCATCCACACAGCTCTGGGCTCTGGGTCTCTTGGGATCATCCCGTTGTCCCCCGGACGGACAAGATGGACAGTCCCAGCACCAGGCTGTGCGCGGTGGGCAGGAGGTGGCTCAGAGCTCACCTCTCCCTGTTGACAGGGGATGACAGGCACCAGCCCCTCCTCCCCAGGAGTGCTCCAGTCCCCCAGATGGAGGTAAATAAGTCCTTTAAATAGAGCATTATTCCCCAGGAGGAAGACTCAGGGGTGAAAGTCAAAATCTGTCCTTTTTAGCATTGAAACCATTTCTTGCTCTGTGTCCCCCATCCTGTCACAGCTACGCAGAGAAGTTGGGGCACAGCAGCATCGGTGTTTGTCCATCAAACGCTGGCGATGGGGCAGGTCTGTGGCAGCCCCAGCTGAGGAGAGTTCTCACCAACCACGAGCAGCAACCTCTAATCTGGAGCCTGAAGTTCAAACGTTTCATTTCTTGCCAAGAAATTCTCCAAATTGAGCTCCAAGGGCCACATCCAGCAATCACGTGTCGATCCTTGAAGGGTTTATACACAATGGAGGATCCTCAGGTGGAAAAGTTGCTGCACTGAAGCTCAAGCTGCTGGTTTGGAGTTCTCCCACGTGGCATTCCCCAAGCTGGGAGCCAGCGGGTGCTGCAGAGCTGTGCCCCCCTTGAGTAAATGGAGGAGCTGAAATAATGCAAGGCTCTTTGTGGCTTAAAACCAGCTGATCTTCCTGCAATTGTTTGCAGGAGGAAAAGAAATAAACAGAAAAAACCAACCAAACGCTGAGTGCCCACCCTGGAGATGTCCTGTGCTGGGCGGTGATGGAGAGGAAGGTCCTCAGAGATGCCACGCTGCTTCCAGAGGAATGGTGGTGTAAGGAGGAGACTGGGAAAACCAGGAGAGAGAGGAAAAAAGCCAACCTTCACCTTCCCTTTTTTTTTTTTTTTTTTGACTGGCTCATGAGCTTGCTGGAAGCCTGAAAATGAAGGGGCAGCCCCGTGGAGGGGGCTGGGCCTGGCTTCCAGCATGGGCTGCAGGGGCAGGAGCATCCCCAGCCATGGAACATCAGCCAGGAGGAAAGTGCTGGCTTAGGAATTCCTCAGCCCCAGTCCATAAGAGTTCTGCTCTCCTCACAGCCATACCATGGCAGGGTGCCCTCAGCCCCTGGCCCTGTGTGACCCAGCACAAGCTGTCAGGAGTTTTTGCAGGGTACCAGTAACTGCAGGGATCCCCAGGGATGCCTCAGCATGCTGGTGCTTCACACATAGCAAAAGGAACATTTATTTTGTTAAAGAAAATACAAACCAGAAAGCCACGGGCACATCCTGCTCCTGGGGATCTTTCTGCTGGGGACAGGTATTTGTGTGGCATCCCAGCGGCAGAGCTTCCCCAGTTCCAGCTCCTCCCTGGGCTCTCCCAGGCACCAGGAGCAAAAACCTCATGAACAGGTCCCATTTGCGTTTCCCTCGGGCTCCCAGGTGGTGCAGTGCCTGGCGCAGGCACAGGAGGGTGGTGATGCTCTTTCCAGCCCGTCAGTACCAGAGGATGATGAAGGGTGATGCTTCCTAAGGGAAAAGGGTTTGCCACCAGCTGAGGGGGCAGCTCGGTGAGCCCCCAGTGCAGACGGTGGCTGCTCACCAAACCCGGGGAGGGGGGCTGAAGGCTTCTTTGAAGCTCAGGAGAGCCCGTGGGTGGCCGGTGTGTAGAAAGGACGCGGGGTGGGTTGGGCCCGTGCAGGGATGGGAAGGCAACCCCCAAATTCAGGCTGTGTGAAACACATGTGGGATGATTCCCTTCTGGACACCACAAGTCTCCCTCTGTGTAGCATAGCTGTGTGAGGTTTTCTTCAAGGCTTTTACCTTAATTCTCAGCTGCCTCCTCATTAAAAAGTGGAGAGAGGCCATGGGGGATGGAAGGAAAGAACGCAGGGAGTGGGAGGCACTAGTGGGGTGAGCATCCGCTAAGGGGAACCCCACGGATGAGTGTCACCAGCACCAGGGGTCAGCTGGGCACCAGTGAGGGTGGGGGGCTGTGGGAGTGAGGGTGCTGTGGGGGGGACCCCACTGGTGCAGGTCTGAGGGGCAATGTAGGGAGCACAGAGCAGGACCCAGGGACAAAGCTGCCAAGGACAGGGGGCTTGGGGGCTCATGGGAGCTGCAGGATTTGATTCTCTGTGCCCTTCAGCAGCACAGCCCCTCACTAACACCTCGGGTGGGAAACTCCAGTACAAAATCCAGCCTGTGTGCCCAGGTCTGTGCTCAGCACCCCATGTGCAGAGTCTCTGCCCTGCTCATGGCATGCAAGGAGTCCTTGGTTCACTCTTGGGGAAAGTGATGTGTCCCAAAGGATGGCAGCAGCCTTTAAAGCCAAAATGGAGCCTGGAAGTGACCTGCCAAAGCTGCTCAGTGGGAGGGACTCCTGTGGGGCCAGAATGTGTCCCGTCCCTCGGGTCAGCACCTGGGAGCACACAACAGGCTGCCCTGGCCTCAGCACCCATCCTCCAGCAGGCCAATCCTGCTCTTGATCCCAGCTCCTGGCATTCAGCCCTGCGTGGAGGGGCAGCACAGGCGCTGCAGAACCCTCCCGAGGCGCTGCCGCTCCCCTGCAGCACCAGCACAGCCCCGAAAGGCCTGGCAGCTCCTCACATCCAACAGCAGCCCCTGCCAGCTCCATCCTGCTCACGCAGCGCTCTCCCAGTGTGACATCTCAGCCACCCTGCAGGCTCACGAGTGGGGACAGGGATGCACAGCTGGGGCACACGTGCTCGTGTGGCGGGCAGGCACTGGGCACTGTCCCCTCCCGGTGCCCGGGGGTGAGGACGCTGCGGAGTCTCCTCCGCGGTGTCTGGTATGCCGGGGCTGCTCGGAGCCTGCGCTCCTGGCAGACACCTGTGCAGGGATGCTGAGCTGCAGAGCCTTTCCAGCTGAATGCCAGGCTCTTCCCCTGGCAGGGCATGCCGCGTTCCTCAAGGATGACGAGCTGGATACATAACGCAGTGTCCAGGCTGGCACGGCCACACCGACATCACAGGAGTCGGCCGGCGCCTGGCCCGCTGCCGGCCTCTCCCCGGGCTGCAGGAACCAGAGAGGAGCCGCTTCCTTATCGCCCTCCCGCAGCCCCCCTTCGTCCCTCTCCCCTGCGGCTCCCGGTCCGGCCGGCCCCGGGTCACGCTGGGGCTTGGCAGTGGCGCGGGGGAAGCGAGCATTGTGGCTGCCCACTGCGGCCCGGCTGGAAGAGAAAGCAAGGATTTCCTGGCCTGGAGCAAGTCCTTCCCGTCTCCTCCCAGCTGCCGAGTGCTTCGGGGCTGAGGGTGGGCTGTTCCCAAACAGGCTTTGGACCAGGAGCCAAGGGCTGCCCCTGCACGGAGCTGCTGCTGAATGTGCAAGCGAGCAGGAGGCAGCATGGATCTGGGCACTGCTGTTGGTAGTGCCAAAATCTCCCCCTCTGCTCCATCCTACCCATAAACAAAATCCCTGCTCAGGCAGAGCCTTTGGACAGCACGGAGATGTCCCTCTCGGTGTTTATGCATCCTCACCCACAATGTGCCACGGTGACAGTGGCAGTGGGGTGGCATTGTGCAATCACACAGGGACTTTGGGAAGGGCAATTCACGCGTTGCCAATCTCAGCCCAGTCCCATGACAGGTCGATGCTGCGGGATTTGTGTCCATGGGCCACAACCTGCAGGTCCCTGTGCAGAACCAGGCAGAAGCAAACAGCCTGGGATGTCTTCCAAGGCTAAACACTCCCACAGACACCTGGAAAAAGGGCTGTAAGAGCCCCAGCTGGGACACGGGGTTGGGCAGCTCACATACACAGCCACATTTTTTCCTGCTCAAATGTCACTTCTCCCTCCTGAGGAGAGAGAAGCCGAGGTGGGGGCAGCTGCTGGCTCCCACCCTCGCAGGCTCCTGAGCAGCCACGTGGGCGATGCCACAGCTTCCGTTGTGCCACGAACTTCTGCAGTGACTACACCTGCCCTTGGTTTTCTTAAGACAAGAGCTGATTTCCTGCCACATTTCCGTGACCCAAAGTTTCCAGTCCTGGAGATGGCTGTGGCAGAAGGGCTGTCCCTCATCTCCTGGCCTGGAGCATCCCCAGCACTTTGCCATTCTCTTCTTTGGCCCCAGCCCCAGGGATGGATTAGGGATGGCACCATCCTGCCCTGGTGGCCATGGCAGTCTGGGGATGCTCTCCACATGAGGAGCAGGCAGACCCTGTGCAGCACCCAGCTCCCAGCTAAGCCCTTGGCTCCGGCTCTCTCCCAGTGGAGGTCTGGTTTCTGTCCTGCCGTCTGCTTGTCCTCCCTCGCTCCAAACAGTCCCCGTTTGTTTGGCTCTCGCTGCCGGCTGGAGCCGGGGCCGCGTGCCTGGGCCGCCTGTGCACAACGGCTCCTTGTTCACCGCCTCCCTCCTTGCTCGCTCCTTGCCTGCTTTAGCAATTATCCCAATTAGCTGTGCCCTATCCTTGCTCCCCAGCTGCACCGCGGACCCTCATCCCTCCTGCCCTGCGCCGGTGACAGCAGCGCTGCCGTCCTGAAGGGACCACCTCCGGGCCAGTGGGGTGTGGGTACCTGGGGGCTGGTCGCCGCCTTCCTGGGTGGGAAACAGGGAGGGTCTGCAGAATCCAGGCGTTTGTGGCCCGTGCCGAATCCCAGGGCTCTCTTCTATCCTCTTTGGCGCTTGAAGAGGGTGAGGAAGCTGTGCCTAGACCTGCAGCTCCCAGGGTGCCTGCCCTGTGCCACGGGCATCTGCTTCTGCTCCTTTGCATTGCCCGGGTGGCTGCTGTTCGTCCTGCCCCAGCCACACCGGGTGCCCACCCTGCCTCTCTCCCCGGGCGCGGGGGTGCAGCCACAAGGCTTCCTGCAAGCCACGAGCCACGTGCCACCGCGGCTGCACCATCCTCATCCTCCCACAGCCGCACCATCCTCATCCTTTCACAGCCGCCAGCTCAGCCAGAGCCTGGGGTGGGCGGGTGAAGGTTGAAGTTTCCACCCGCTGATGAAGGCTGGGGCAGTGGAGGAGCCTTTCCACAGCAGTTCCTGGCAGTGCCGTGTTCCAGGGCCACCTTCTCCTCTGCCCCTCTGAGTCCGCAGAGAAGCCGGAGCGACATCATGGGGGAGGTGCTGGGCACAGGAGCGTCTCTGTCGGCAGAGCCCAGCGAGAGGGGCAGAACAAGTTATTGCTGCATGCTGACAGTGGCTCATACATCTCCCAGATTGGAAATCCAGGGCAGACAAACCTCCGGATCCTCTGCCCATGGCCACGCCATGTCATGGTCACGGCAGCATGGCAGCAGGGCGGGCAGCCCCCTGCCAGCATCCCCGTGCTGCAGCCAGGCTGGACAGGGCACCTTGGCAGCGGCATCGCCAGGCAGGGCCAGCACCGGGGCTGCCACTCCCGGGATGGCTCCGAGCGCCCTGCCCGCGCTGACAGCAGCCCGGGGCTCCCAGGGTTTGATCTTTACCGCTCGAGCCGGGCTGTCTGCTCCCATTTGCGTCTGCCGAGGGAGGGATGCGAGCGCCGGGCTGGCGCAGGCTGGCAGCTCCGTGCTGGCACGCAGGCAGCCGCCGGGCAGGCAGCCCCTGCGCTGCTGCAGAGCCTCCTCCGCAGCTCTGCCAGCCCAAAGCCCACGTGCAGATCAGGGTCCTGCAGAAGCCAGGGCTGGGTGAGCCCAGCGAGGTGGGGGGCTCCAAGCAACCCCATCTGCCTTGCTAGGGGACAGCCCTCAGCCTTGAGCCTGCACCTTCAAAGCAAAAAGCTTGAGCCTGAAGCCTCAAAACTGCCCCTTCTTCCCCATCCATGGGACCATGATGGCTCCAGAGCTTCTGGGGCTGGCTGTGGGTGCTCAGTGCCCTGCAGAGTTGCCCATTCCTCCCCTAAACGCACACCCACCCCCAGCAGACAGGGGCATGGTTCATGGCAGTCCAAGTTTCTGCAGTTACCCCTGTCCACTCTCCGGAGGGAGCAGAGGGGAAAAGACAGGCTACGAGGTCTTCAGTCACATTGCGGCATCCTGGCACCAAACATGCTGGCCCAGGCTCTTGGAGGACTGAAGAAATCGGGGAGAAGAAAGGTGATGAAACCCCAAGGCCAGATGATGCTGTCAGCCCCAGGGAACCTCCCCAAGAGCTGGTGCAGTCCCTGGTGCCTGTCCTGCGGGGTGCAGCCTGTCCCAGGGACCCTCTGCCACAGGCTGCACACGCTCCCAGCTCCCACCCTCCGCAGTGCTGGGGAGTTCACCAGCTTGAGCAATTCCTCATGCCTGACCCACACTCCCCCTTTCAACCTCACATCCCCGGGCCTGTGAGCCACCCCTCTCCCCCAGCTGCAGCTCTCCCACCACACACTCAGAGCAAGCACTGGCTCAGTTCCCCGAGCACCAAGAGCAGCAGCAGCTCCTGCTCCAGCAGCCCCACAGGGCACTGCAGCCTCTGCCGGAGCAGGAGCCATGCCCAGGGCCAGCTCCCAGCTGTGCACCCACAGAGCTCCCCAGGAGGGTTACAGGCATGCAGGGAAAACAAAATCCTCGGCTCAATGCTCAAATTCACCCAACTGACCTAGAAATGCATTCGTGGTGCTCCAGACAAGAGCATGGGCTGCCCAAGCTGAGCAGAAGGGCCAGCAGGAGACCCAAGGGGTGTTGCCAGCTGCTGGGGCAAGGATGGGGGAGCACATTGTGCCCCCAGGGTCCTGCTGGGAGTCACGGGACAGCCATGCTGAGACAGCAGGATCCCACCACCCGCAAGCACAGCCACAGCCTTGGGTATGGAGATGTGTCCTGAGCAAGGGGGACAGCAGCCAGGAGCCAGTCAGGACTCGATGGGTCCCATCCACTGCCTTCAGGGAAGTTTTCCTGCAAAAGTTGAAATTGTACTGCAAAAACAAACTGCTGCTTCAGTCTGGGCTGCTGTTGGGAGCCATGTCCCAGCTGAGGCAGCACCCGGGAGGGAGGAGCAGGACCTGGGGCACCTCATCATCTGTGGCAGGACCACCGTGTCCCACCGGGCACCTCGAGGGCACACGCGGTCGCCGCTCCTCCTTCTCCTGCCTGACCCAGTTTGTGCCTGGCCGCGGCATCCAGGCGAGCAGCGCTGGCAGGTTACGAGCGCTGGGCTTTCCCAGGGAGCCAGCGAAGCAAACGCTAAATGTCACCACAATTACAAGGCGCCTGCCGCAGCCCCAGCGTCGGCTCCGGAGCTGCTCCACCAGCCCCGTACCCGCCCAGCCCGTGAAGGAGAGGGGCTGGGACAGTGGCTGGATCCCAGGTCTGGCACGTGCGCTGGTTTCTTCTGAGCCTCAGATCCCTCGGGCTCTGTTAAACCCAGCATCAGCTGGGCTGCATGGCCGGGGAAAGAGCTGCCATTTCTATTTCTGGGCCAGCCCTGTCCTGTATTCCTTGGACACATGGTGTTTTCTAAAGGAAATGGGTCTTCCTTGCACCCTCTCACCCCTAAAATGCAGCTCTAGGGCTTTGTGGTCACCCCCGGTGTGGGCCAGCAGTCCCTGGGGAACTGCAGACCTCCCCCTCATTCCCCAGTAGCACTGTAGGACTGGGAGAGAGTTTCTGACATGGCTATGCTGCCATGGGACCACCAACCAGACATGAAATCCTCCTTCCCTGGAGAGTCCATGGGACTATGCATACCTGGGGCCGGGGAAGATGCAGCCTCAGGTGAAGAAGGGGACCCTGATGGCAGAAGGGGACCCCACTTGCCCCACAGGGCCGGTGGTTCGGAGCGTGGCCAGCGTGTTGCTCTGGACCTCATGCAGGGCAGCTTTGAAGGAGATCCCACCACCTCCCTGTGCCCTGGTCTGCTGTTTGACCCTCAAAGAGAAAAAGATTTTCCCTATGTAGCTATAGGGAAATACATCTGGAATTCCTCATGTCCTGGCTTGGGGCTATAGATCCCCATCCTCTCTCATTCCTCTCAGGAGAGCAGTATATTTTCTATGAGCGTTCTTTTCCAGCAGCTGAGCACCCCCAGGTCTGCAGGCAGGGAGTTGCTGGGAAGGGGAATGAAGGTCACCACATCCAAGGAGAGAGGATATGGTCCCTCTGGCCCTGGCCCCTTGACCTCCCACCAACCCACGTACATCCCTCCTCCTCCCTCCTGCCTTCCTGCTCAATGCAGCACCAGCAAGGTGGGTCCCCTCCTCGCACCCAGGGTTCACAAAAGTGGCCACAGTATTAATCACTAATAGCAAAAGTAATGATTAAACTCCTTGGAATTTACTGGGGCTTTAGGAACATCCATAACCTTCAAGCTGGCCAGAGCACCGTGTGTGCAACTCAAGGTTTCTGTGTGGCTTCGGACACTTTGGGGATCCTCTGAGCATCACTTCCCTCATGGTGGAGTCTCTGTAGACAGCTGCAAGCCTAGAAACCACCCCATGAAAGCCCCCAGCAGGGCATTAGGATTGTACTGCAAGAGCATCAATGGTCAGTCAGGTCCTGACTGCCAGCAACCCCCACACTGCTTCAAACAGCGACCAGGGAGCAGCTCTGCAGCAGCTGGGGCATCCTTCAGCTACCAGCTGGCAGCAAGAGACTGCTGCTTTCTTGGCAGATATTTCAATAGCATCCTTCCTTCAAAATGGTGTTTGCTTTGCCTGGCCAAGCTGCACAGACAGCTCCTCTGTTGGTTTTGGAGGAGCATTGTGGCAGATGAGAGCTGCCCTGCTTTCCTTTTCTGTGTGGCCACCTCTGCCAGGCCTGGAGGGTCTCAGCCTGGGATGGTGCTGATGGTGGCACTTGGGGTCCCTTCTGCTGGTGCTCTACCCTGGGAAGGAGAGACAGTCCCGAGGGGATGGAGCACAGAGGATGAAAACACAGAGTGTGGAGACCACATCCATCTGTGCCACCCAGGCCAGGCTGGGCTGTCCCTGCAGCCCCTGGAGCAGCCCTGGCACCAGCGCTGCCCCGCACAGACCTGCAGATAAAGCTGCTCTCTGGAAAGCTGGGGATGAGCTCATGTTTTTGTGGGTGAATTATCTGTGTGATGAGTGATTCACCAGTGCAAAACAAGATCGGTGTGAGAAACAGAGGGGATTTTGGGAAGAGCTGTGGATGTGCACAAGACCCGGACAAGTGAATTCGGTAATGAGAGCAGCAAGGAGTAAATAAAGGTGGACTGGGGTGCTGCCATCAGGAGCACGAGCAGCATGGATGGGGTCAGGGGATGCAGGACAGGAAGGTTTGGCACACAGGGAGCTGTCGACTCACTCAGGTGGAGTGGAAAGAAAAGACACAAGTGCCATCACAGCACAAGTCTGACACCAAGCGAGAGCAGGGCCATCATCTCAGAACAGGTCCTTCCTGCAGATGTTAGAAATCCAGAAGGGCAACAAAATCCTGAGCAAACAGCTGGGTGGCTGAGCAGGTGATGGCAGATGGTGAGGAAGAAATTTAGGGCCAAATTATCTTCTGGCTTTACTGTTCGCCCCAGCAGTGTTACAGCTCCCAACACATCTGCAGAGCGAAGGTTTAGAACTGATCCATTCAAGACACTGGAAAGGAATGAGTTTTGCAGAAAGAAGCTGTGGTTTTACCCAAGGCCAACACCAGCTGAATTACAAGAATAACTTCCTGATTATAAACAGGAAAACCTTGTTCATCTGGGACAAATGAAGGGAATCCACTGGCAAAGCTGCTCCTGCATGTCTGTCCAAGGAGAGTTCAAAGCAGGACCTGAGGACAGCAGGTGCAATAGAGCTGAGGAGTAACCTCTGAACTCAAAGGTATGCTTGGCCTTCTGGCAAGGTCTCTGAAAATGGTAAAATACATCAGTGCTGCATGTAAAATCCAGGAGAGTACCCATATCATATCAGCACAGCTCAGAAGGCATTCTGAGGATACCCAAAAGCAGCCAAAATACATACATTTATGGTAACACCCAATACAACATGTTTTTATAAAAGATAATGCAACATGTATGTTTGTATGCCAAAGTTAGGTGTTAAACCCAGGAGTAAGAGAAAAGACCCAGAGAATTAGAAGTGGCTACAGGGCTGAGGTTTGGTAGGGACATCACTCAAGTCTGAGCCATGCAGGCGCAGATAGAGATGGAGTTTTGAAGGACAAGAATATTTTCAGTTTGGGTGGAAAGCAGAGATCTTGGCAGACCAACGTAGCAGAGAAAAGGGAAATCTCTGCATTGATCATGCGAAGCAGAAGCAGAGTCATTGGGGCAGCATGAAGATCCCAGCACCTTGGCACAAACACTCTTATTCAGCAGAAAAGATACCCAATGTAATTTATGATTATTTTTAAATAGAGCTGTTGCTTAACTCACGGAATAGCAGCATAATAACACCATGTAGCTGGGTCAGCACGGGGATGCCATATGAATTAATAACAGAAAATAGCTTGTGCTCACTCACTTCCTGCAATTTCCTCTGCTCAGTGAGCTCAAGCGTAATATATCGGCTCTTGCTATCTGCACCCAGGCACGTTAGCAGGGAAGGCAGGAAAACCTGACACAGGGAGGATGGGGAAGATTAAGGGAATCCCTGTTTAGCGTTGTTAGAGTGCCAGGCAGCAGCAGCCTCACACTGGTTTCGGCAGGTGAGCAGATCAAAGAATGGCACTCAGAGGGGCTGCAGGGAAAGGCATTCAAAAATCCCTTATCCAGTGAGAGAAATTCAAAGACTAAAAACTCAACCATTGCCAAGAAGGGAGCATGGATTTCCAGGTGGAAGTGATGCTGCATGGTCCCCAGGGAGAACCACACTCTAGGGTCGGCCTGGCCCAGGAATGGAGCACAACTGAGCCCTTGAGGTACCAGGGCATCCTTCTGCTCAGGTGACTTTGGTCATCTCTTCTAGGTCAGGAAGAGGTGCACCTGGGTGAGACTTTTAGCACCATTGCCTGAAGTGTGGGTGAGAGGATCATCTATGGGCTGCATGAGGCCTGGCAGAGCAGTGAAGTGTGTGAGTTCCAGCTCCTGTGTCAGTCCCACTGATGGAGGGGCCAAAGGATAGCAATGGTGTGAGCACAGTGTGGCTGTGTGGACATGACACAGCTCCAGGACCACACAGACCCCTTGTTAGAGGGGCTGGATCTTTGCTGCAGCAGGGCTAGAGGGTCAGCAAGCAGGTGTGGACAGGGTAACCTTTAGGGGAGGGCACAAAATTCCAGACAAAATCCTGGAGAAATATAAAAACTAAAAAAAATGGCAATGGGTGACATGAGCAGGGAAACCCCAGCAGCACCCAAAGAGCCTGGTGAGCTTCCACCATCATCCTGCCCCAGCCAGGGTTGGATGGAGTGGTGGAGTGGGTTTGGATTCGAGTGTTCGCATGCCTGGGTCACTGTTGCTGGGGTAGGGGCATGGGAGGTGGAGAGCTTTCTGTGGGTCTGCCTGCTCATTTTGGCCATCTGCCTGTGAGGTCCCCATTCTGGAGGCACCCAGAGCAGGGCAAGAAGGCAGCCTGGCCTCTAACATCTGCCAGGGAACATCCATGCCTCTCACATCTGCAGGAGCCAGGAAGCCCAGACCAGGAGCCATCCACCCAGGGCACCTTGTGGGGTGTCCCCAGCCCCTGGGGTCCTGTCTGCCTGTGCCACTGATGGGGGTCAAAGCAGCAAGCCCAGGGCAATGAGTGATGCTCCCCAGTGCTCTGCAGGGACCTGGCAGCATTGCTGGGACCCAGCAGTGGTGTGACCCCCCACCCCCCATTCTGAGCCCACCTATGTCCCCAGGGACCAGTGAGCTCCTGTGCCCAGCTGCCCTGGAGCTCTAGCAGGGACTGGGGGGCTGTCGGGGGTGCCTCTCTGCTCCCCGGACAGCCGGCGGCCACGGATCCCAGGGGACACGGTGGGGTGCATGGCTGATCTGGCAGTGGGAAAAAGCAGTGGTGAGGGTATTCCTGGTGAGGGTATTCCTGGCTGTCCGACCTCTCCCCAGAAGCGGAGGCTGCAGGGCTGCTGGCAGGGCCCCGCTCCCCAATGCTGCCCCACAACCGCGGCCCCGAAGCGCCGCCGCGGAGCAGCTGTAGCGGCGCTGATGCTGAGTCACCGCGGAGCCCTCGCACCGAGCGCGGGGCCCGGCGGGCGGCGGGACAACGAGCGGGGCTGCGGGGACGGCTCGGGGGTGGCTACCGGGAGAGGGGGTGTGCGGCAAGAGGGGCTGCGGGACGGGGAAGGGGAACGTGTGGGACGAGGGGAGATGGTCGGGGCAAGGAGGAATGTGCGGGAAGGGGAGTGTGCGGGGCGGATGAAGGGGTGCGGGGAGGGAGTGCTCTAGGCG
>VZRL01001594.1:0-47969 GCA_013397895.1 Origma solitaria | reverse complement strand
AGGGAGCCGCGCCTGGCCGGGGCAGCGCCGCATCCCTCTGCCTTTCAGATAACCTCCGCCGCTCAGGCCTGCGGACCCGCACCGGGCAAGGAGCGGGGGCTGGCGGCTGAACCGGGACCCCGTGCCCGGGGCCAGCGCAGGGAACGGCGGGCAGCGACCGGGGGGGGTCACCCTGCGGGCGTGCGGGTGTGCACGTGTGTGTGTGCGGGAAGCGCTTGTGTGTGCACAGGCGTGTGCTCCGCGGGGCTGCGAGCGTGGGGCAGGGGCGTGTGGGGCTGGGGATTGCGGTGGGAGGTTGGGGAGGCGTGTGCTGCATGTCGGGGGGTGCTGGGGAGAACTGTGTCACCCCAGAAGTGATGGGAATGCGGGGTACGGCGGGGGCTGTGCCACCCCAGAAGCGATGGGGATGACGGGGGACTGTGTCGCCCCAGGGGCGGTGGGGGTGCGGGGTGCTGCGCCAGGGCTGTGCGTGAAGGGGTGTGACAGAATGAGCGTGGGAACGCGGTGACAGTGCGTGGCACTGCTGACCACCCGGATCGCTGTTCTCGTGGGTGCTGCGGGTGAGTGTCTGTGAGAGCTGCAGGCGCAGCACCCGGGGCCGCTGCTGTGTGCGGTGGGGTTGGGGGATATACGCTGCTTGTGGGGTGCAGGGTGCAGGATGTGGGGTGTAGGATGTGGGCCTGTGATGGGGAATGAAGGAGAGGAGGCCTCCCTCCCCCGGGCAGGATGCTTGCAGGACCCCAGTGCTGCCAGGGCATGGCCCCCGGGACACCCGACTGGGGCTGGGCAGGGATCCAGCCCCTCTCCCAGCTCTCAGGCACACGGGGCTGAACCCCCACGGCCTCTCTTCATCCCCAAAGGCTGCTGCTGCAACCAGATGGCCCCCTCGGGCCCCCTCCGCCAGGCCTGGCAGCGCCCGGAGGGAGCAGGCATCCCTCTAACAGGATTTGTAGCGTGATGGAGGAGAGCGCCTTCGCCCTTCTCGGAGGAGAGCCGAGCTGGCGCAGGGGCTGCTGAGGGAGAAAATGGCCACGGGCTGGCTGGCTGCCCCCCATCTCCTGCCCCCAAACGTGGGCTGTCCCCTCCAGCAGCCCCGGGACAAGGGCAGGGAGCTGAGAAGGCGGGGGGAGAGGAAACTGGAGGGAGGGATAATAGCAGGGACAGATCAGGAGCAAGCGATGGAGGTAAAAATAGATCCACTGAGCAGAGGAGGGGCTAAACGTGAGAGAAAACCCTGAGCAGAGGCAGGTCGGTGGAGGAGCCCCTTCGGGTGGGGCCCTGAAGCCCAGTGGGGCGCTGGGGGACCTTCCCCCTGCCCTGAGGGGGTCCCGGGACCCCATGCTCGGGCCCGCCGAGGGGATGCCTGGGGGGAAATACCTGCCTGCTGCCACTTCCGCAGCCCAAGCACGCGGGCGGATGGACAGGACCTGCAGGGCTCAATTGCCAAATTGCCGGGATGCAGGCGGGCACGCATCCCGAGGGAGTGCTGGCAGCCGGTAGATCCCTGAAGAGCCTTGGATCCAGCCCATTCTCACTTTTCATTTCCAGCAAGCACGAAGCTGAGCTGGGGACAGAGGTACCAGGGACCAAGGGGACAAGGTGCGTGGTGGCCTGGCCGCAGCCAAGGTGAGCTGCCCTCCGGCACGGGATGTGCCCCGAGCCCCTGCCCTGTGGGAGCTGCCGGTGACGGCAAGTGGGAGAGCCGGGAAGTCAGAGCAAAGGAATTTGCAAACACATTCTTCAGCACCACGAGGATCCCACTGCATGTAAACAGGAATAGAGGCCGGGCTGGGGCGAAGTGAGAGCTGCCTCCAGTTCTGCAAGACCCTCCCTGGACTCACCTGCCCTGGGCAGTGCCCAGTGCCACCATCCCCAAATTACTGTTCCTGACTGCAGCTAATCCGGTGTGGGAAGTGGCAGGGAAGGCGAAGAGCAGGGCTGCTGAGTGACTGCCAATGTCACGTTAACATCCCAGCGAGGCTCCAGGGAGCCGGCGCTTTGATCACCCACCCAAGAGCATCTCGAAGGCAGGCAGGATGCTACTGTGAGCCCTGCCTTCTCCTGCCTGCCCCAGCCTGGCACCTGGCACCCTTGGGGCTGGCTGCAAAAGAGGGGCACAGGGCCCGCTGGCGCTGCCCCGTTTCCCCAGGATGCTCTCCCGCACCAGTGGCTGCTGCCTGTGCTCCTGCTCCGCGGCCAGACCGAGATTGAAAGCTCAGCAGGCTGCCAGCATGTTTTAGCCTCATGCAGGCGTCCCTTGGAGACCCCAGAGCAGTGGACAGTAATGTGAAAACGATACTCATGTCGTGTCTGAAAGGGCAACAGGTCATCATTAAAATGGAGGCGATGAAAATCATCCACCCGGAGAAGTTCTCAGAGCTGCAGGCCTCGCAGCCGCGCTACGCGCCCGCCCCGCGCCGCGAGCCGCCCCTCGTGGCCAAGCGCGCGTGGCCCTCCGAGTCCGAGATCATCGTCAACCAGGCGTGCGGGGACATCCCCGCCTTGGATGCCACCCCCGGGCCCCTGCCGCTGCCCCGGACTCCCCCCCTGCCACGGCGCGAGCGCGGCTACCAGGGCCAGCGCAAGGGCAGCTCCGAGGTCTGCTACCACCGGCAGCCGCCGTCGGACGAGGTGATCGTCAACCAGTACGTGCTGCACCCCTCGACGCCCTGCGAACCCCTGGAGTGCCCCACCTGCGGCCACATGTACAACTTCACCAACAAGCGGCCCCGCATCCTCTCCTGCCTGCACTCGGTGTGCGAGGAGTGCCTGCAGATCCTCTACGAGTCCTGCCCCAAGTACAAGTTCATCTCCTGCCCCACCTGCAAGCGGGAGACCGTCCTCTTCACCGACTACGGGCTGGCGGCGCTGGCCGTCAACACCAGTATCCTGAACAGACTGCCGGCTGAGGCCCTGGCTGCCAACCCCGTCCAGTGGAGCAGCGACACCGACCGCAGCTGCTACCAGACCTTCCGCCAGTACTGCGGGGCCGCCTGCACCTGCCACATCCGGAACCCGCTGTCCTCCTGCACCATCATGTGAGCCCCGCGCCCCGCCCGCAGCTCCGGCAGCGGGCACGGCGGGCGGGACAGCGCGGCACAGCACCACGGCCAGTCCCCTGTCCCCTCTCTGCCGGTGGCACGGCCAGGGAATGCTCTGATACTCAGCACGGCTAAGGATGTGGGACTGGTGTCCTTGTCAGCACTCGCAGGGGGCAGTGGGGGTGCTCGGACCTGGCAGCAGCCCCCACACACGCCGGTGGTGTCCGGGGAGAGGGACGCTGGCATGGGGAGCACATCTACCAGCGCATCCAGGGTCTCCAGCTTCCTCAGCCCTGTGGCACATGTTCCCGCGGTGCATCGAGCATCTCATCGTGCTCCTTCCCTGGGCGCCTCTCCCTCCTCTCTCCCCGGCTCTCCTGAGAGCAGACGCTGGGTCCTGGCTGGAGTGACACCCTCCCCATCACCCCACAGCTGGCAGCAGCAGCACAAGGAGCCCTGCACGGTGCCACGCTGGGCCACCCTCCCAGCACAGGAAGCGAGGACAGGTCCCCAGCTGCCCCCCCACCCCATCTCTGTAAGTTATTTGCCAAAGCTTTCATCTCAGTGGCCACGCTGCCATGCGCCCGAGTCTCAGTAGCCACACCAAGCCGCCGCACTGGCCCCTCGGATGCCAGCAGACATGCGGCCCGTGTCCTCCGCAGGCCCTTGAGGAAAGCTCCACTTTGTCCTCGTTTTGGAGGATTCTTGTTTTTCCCCCATCCATCCCTGGCCGCCCCATCCCAGGCCACTACGTGTTCACAAAGGCATTGAGCTGTGTCCATTCTCTGCCCCTCCACCCGGGACCCACACCAATGCCCCATGGGATGGCTTGAGGGGTGGCATGGGGTCCAGAACCCCAAATTGCTGGCTCCAGCAAGGGGATTTGACAGGGCAGGGGGACTGAGGTCTGGCTCCTGCCCACAGAGCAGTACCACACCTCTGCTGTGACCCCTGTGTGGAGGGGCTGGCAGGGCAGCAGCCCCCTGTGCACAGTCTTGCTTTCTCCAGAGCACCTGGAGGGGTAAGTTTGCTGCCAAAATAGCAAAAAAAAAAAAAAAAGAAAAAGCCATAATTTGTGAGTGCTCCCATGGGGCTGAGCACCACAACCCAGCATGGCCACCAGGGGCACACGCTGCCCAGTCCCCGGGCACCAGGGCTGGGTGAGTCTGAGGGGTCCCAGAACCCTGCATCCTGGATGAAACAGCAGCCCCTGGCACTGGCCAAAGCCCAGCATCCATCCAGGGAGAGGGGCCAGTCCATGCCCCATCCTGTCCCAAGGGAGTGGGCGCTGCCACTGGCACAGCCCCAGGACCGTTCTCCCCCCGGTGGAGAATGGGGCCAGTACCGTCCCTGTGTTGCTCTGCCAATGCCTCCCGCTGCTGGTTGTGACCATAATCATGTTTTATACCCGGCCTTGTTCTAACCCCCATCAGTCTCCCCAATAAAGATTATATTGGAACGAAGAGCGAGCTGGAGTCTGGGGGTGCATCACTGTGGGCAGGACTGGGGTGACACACTGGGGTGCTGTGCCCTGGCCCTGCTCCATCTGTGGGGCAGGCTGGGGGGAGGGCCAAGTTAGGGCTTTCCCCTGGGCTGACACCTTCTCCTCTGACCTGGCTTTCAGCTCTGATGCAGTGTGTCCCCTCCCCGCACGTGGCTGGGCACCTTGGGGGACCCTGCCCACCTTGGCAAGTGGTCCCCAGCCCCACCAAGAGCTCTCAAACACCCACTGGATGTCCTCTTTCTCCCCGAGTTACGCGGGACACTGGGGGGAGGATGCGCCATCAGGCCTGGGTGGCACCTGCTGTCGAAGGGAACTGGGCAGGGGCATGGGCAGTGCTGGGGTCCCCCTGCCCCGCCCCAGTGAGGCAGCTGCACCAATGGGCCCCTCTCTGCACCATCCCACAGCACCCAGGGACTGCCCTGGGGCTGGTGGACACCCAGCAGCACCAGCAAATGGCACCCACTGCCTGCTCCCAATGACAGCTCTTCAGCTGGGAGAGACAGGAATCTGCAGCAGAAGCAGCAGGATGATGAGCCCAGGACAATGCAGCTCCCCAGGGCCAGCTGTACACACTGCCTGGTGTGGCCACAACCAGGGCCAGCCCTCAATTTCCCTTCCCCAGGAGAAGCAACTTTCTCTGCCCTCTGCTAAGGGCCATGGTGGAACACCTGCTGCCAAAGCACCAGCACATCCCGCTGGGTGCAGGGGGGCTGCAGCCCCCTTGTCCTTGCACGCTGGTTCCCATCCCAGGGGAGTTTCTATGCCTGGAAAACAAACCCACCTCTCAGTCCATGGGTGCTGAATTACAGCATCAATAACGCAGCTGGTGCCACCCCTGTCCCCGAGCACACTGCAGCTGTGTCCTGTCTCCCCATCCTTCCTAACAGCCCCACCCTGCACCCACATTCCCACCATCCTTCGTGCAGCCCTGGCACAGTGTGGGGATCTCCCGGTGGTCACAGACACCCCACGCTGAGCTCAATGATGTGGCTGCTTGGGGAAGGTGGAGCAGCCCCACATCCAGAATGTGTATCTCCATCACCCCAGAGGCTCATGCCAAATCCAGGATAAGTAACTCCAACACCCCGAAACTCATATCAAATCCAAGTCAAGCATCTCTGGCCCCAAAGACACTGAAGCAGTGGGTCAGCCAGAGAAGAGGTGGCAGCAATTTTGCCCTCAGTAGGAATTTACCCTTTTTATTACATAAGGACAAAGGGTACAACATGTTCTCCCCCACCCTCGTGGCACCTCTTGGGCACAGAGTAAATTTAAAACTGCTAATTTGATTTTGAGTTGCAATTAAGGAAGAAATAGGGCCTTTCAGGAGCAAGTGCTGGGCGAGAGCCCATTTCTCCTGCCCTATTAACCTCGAATAAGCACTTGCTGGAAGAAGGGCCGGGATTGCTGCAGAGGACAGGGACATGGGGTGGTGCCAGCCCTTGTGTCACAGACGCAGGTGAATGAAAAGCCTTTCACATCCCCTGAAATGCTCTCATGGCCATTGTGAGTTTTGTACCTCCATGCTGAGTTTTTAATGATCTCAAAGTCCCACCAGCTGCTTAAGCATGGCCAGGACATTGCTGCAGGAGCAGGTTTGGCCACATGTGAGCAGAGATGCTCCCAGATGTTTCCAGGTGATCTGGTTATAAAATCTCCTCGTTGTAACATCTGTCCCAGGCTGGGATTAAGCTCTGGGCTCTCTCAGTGTCCAGTTTGGCCCATGATGGTAGAGGGCACTTGAGGAGTTAAATTGTTCTTGGGGATGACCCTTTTCCCAAAGCCCTCATTTTAGGTGGGAAGGGCTAGGATCTGTTTGGGGCTCAGCCTTTGGCATGGGTTCAGGGCAGGTTGTTTCCCAATCGTTCTCCCCAAAGTTCAAGAAGCATTTGGACAACGTTCTCAGGCACAGGGTGGGATTGTTGGGATGTCTGTGCAGGGCCAGGCATTGGACCTGATGGTCCCGATGGGTTCTTTCCAACACAGTGCATTCTGTGATTGTGTGCAAAGCAGCTCCTGCAGACCGGCTGGTGCCTGGGGCTCAGGGCTGGGGCTGCCCTGCTCCTGCAGGGGATGGTGGCAGCCCTGGGCAGTGCCCAGGCTGGTCTCCATGCGAGTGGCCCCACCACCCCCATCCTGCCCCAGAGGTTGCACAACAGGACCGGCTCGGCACGGATGCAAGCGGCGGGAGGAGCCGGCCCCGGCGCAGGGCCAGGCGCTGCTGGGCAATGGGGTAGCGCCATGCCCGGCTGGAAGGAGGTGGCTGAGCAGCAGCACTGTGCCCTCCCTGGGGACACGCAGCCCCAAACCTCGCCCCGGGGTGCTCACACCCCCAAACGGCCGTTTCAGCAGAGAGGAAGCTGCTTGCGACGTGCCAGCACCAGCTTTCACAACGGCGCAAGCCGCGGTGACAGAATAACGGGTGGTGGCACGGAGCCCGAGAGGCTGTGACAGGTCCCCAGGGTAGCGCTGGCCCCGCGGCTGGGGAGGGACTGCAGAGCTCGGGAGCTCTCTTGGGGTCAAATTCAGGAGAGGGCTGCCCGCAGGCACCGGCACTCCTCACTGCCGAGCTCCGTGCGCAAGGCTGGGTTCTGGCACAGGAGCTGCCCCAGTGCCTCACCGTGCCGGCCCCATGGCTTATGGCCCTCTGGCCACGCTCCCAACGGGCACGGGGTGAGGACATGTCCCCAGGGTGGGGTCTGAGTGCAGAAGCGGCGGTGCTGGTGCTACTGGTTGTGGTGCATTTGGCGTTGGGCATGCCTCCTGCTGGAGCAGGACCCAGGTTGGACAGGCTCGGCTGCAGTGGGAGAAGCCAGGAGAAAATGGGCAGGTCCCTGCAGGGATGCGGACAGCCAAGTCACCGGTCTGGGGACACCATATCACCCTGGTGCCAGCAACTGGGGGACACAATGAACCATTTGGGGTGCAATGGGGTGTCAGGGCTTGGGAGAGGGGGCAGGGAGGGCTGCAAGTGGAGAGGCTGAGGGGATTTGCAGGGCTGTGCTGGAAGCTGTGCCCACAGCAGGAGCCCTGCGTGAGCCCCCAGCCCCGCTCACCACTATCTCAGTGCTAAATATAACCAAGCCTTGGGACTGGACATTGCAGCCGAGCTCTGCATCACCCACGGGCTCCATCCCGCACCACAGCCCCCAGGGACCCCCTCCCCAGGTGCTCTTCAGCTTTCAGCATCCCGAGCAGATGTGGGGAGCACGGGAGTGCCGGGGGGTGCATGGTGCTCCGTGTGTCCCTGTGGGGACAGCTCCGGCCTGGTTCGCCCAAACTCCCCCATGCAATGTAGAGCAGGGACACGAGCAGACTCTCACACTGTGACAGCCCCCCCGGGTGTCTGAGTCCCCCCTCCCCACAGGCTCTGTGGAGCCAAAAATGCTCCAGCCAGGGCTGAATTGGCACTTCTCCTGATGGAGCTGCTCCACTTGGTATAAATAAATATTCCTTGGTGCCACTGGGGCTGGGGGGGCCCACCTGCTTCTGCCTGCTGACCTGACCTGTTTTGGGGTGCCCTGCTCGTATCCTGTACCTCAGCACTTTGCCAGAGCAGCCCATGACAGTGCTGATGCTGAGTGGCACCAGTGCCCTGGTGCCCATGGCCCAAATCTCTGCCCTCATGGGCACAAGGGCATGGGTTTCCTGTGGGGCTGTTTGGGCACAGCAGTGCTTGCTTGCTGCCCACCCACCCGACTTCCTGGGCAGGAGGAAGGGGAAGGGCGTGGGGGGCTGGCACCCTGTAGTCTGTTCCCCACAGCCACAGCCCTGGGGAGGTGCCCATGGGGTGTTTCAGGGGAGAAGGGCAAAGCCAGGACGTGGGGCTGGTTGCACAAGCCCAGCACAGCCAGGCAGGAGGACAGGCATGGCAGCATTACCAGCCCTCAGCAGCACTGGGCTGAGGGGGACAGAGAGGGGTGACAGCATGGGGGGAGGATTTGGCATGGGATCAGCACAGAGCCCCGGCAGGACACCCAGAGGAGGCCAGCAGTGACAAATACACTGCTGCACATCCCAGGCTGTGGAAGGTGGGTGTCAGCACCCCCCAAATGGGATCCTGGGAGCTCCCTGCCACCCACAACCAGCCCAAAGGTGGCTGAAAGCCTGGAAGGACTCCCATCCCTGTCCACTTGGGGTACAGGTATCCCCAAGGAGTGTTGAGGACCAAGGGTGCAGAGCAGCCACACTGTGACCTGGGCATGGCCTGGCTGGCACACAGTCCCCACACAAGGCCGGCAGTCAGAGGCAAAGCCCAGATCCTGCTCAGCCCTGGGACACTCCTGCTCCCCGTAGCCATGGGCAGGTCCCATGTGGGCACAGCTCTGGTGCCACTCACCACAGGCTCCTCCACCCGTGTGTGGCAGGGACAGAGCCGTGTTTCCTCACTTATCTCCCCAAAGGGCATGGCCTGAGCACAGGCTGGCACAGCTCAGCAGGGCTGGGAGGTATCATGCTGGAGCACACACTCCTCGCAAGGTGGCTGAGGACCACTGCTGTGCCCTCCTTGTGTCAACACTGGGCCCCAAGGGGACATGCTCAGCCTGAACCAAGCACTGAACTCAGCTGGACACGGCTGTGGTACAAACACGGCTTGTATTTTCAGTCCATGCTGGGGAATCCCAGCCCATCTGTCTTGGGTGCAGGTGGCACAGCCCACGGCACAGCCCTGCTCTGCCCGCAGAGCCTCTCTGGTTCCCAGCCCCTAGGCCAGGGATGTGCCCCAGTGCAGGAAGGGCTCCCACTCTGTCCGCCCCTTGGCTGCGGCAGTGATGTGTCACCTGGTGCCCAGGTGCAGGTGATGCCCTGCTCCGGGGTGGCTTCTCTCAGCTGCCCGCTCCAGCTCCTGCTCCGCTGCCTCACCCGCTCGGGCTCACTGGCAGCGCCGGCTATCCCGGGCACCGGGGTCACAGCCTTGCTCCCAGCTGGCACCACAGCCATGGGCAGAGTCAGAGCTGGGCTCCTCTCCCCACGCACGCTCGGCCTGAGGGCACAAACCCAGCGCTATTTATCGAGGATGAGGAAGAGCATCACCATGAGGACGATGGGCAGGAAGATGAGGAGCAGGCTGAGCATCTCTGCCGCCAGCAGCAGCGCCAGCAGCACGAGGTAGCAGCAGCGGCAGCGCCGCTCCAGCCGGGCCAGCGCCCGGATCAGGCAGGGCGGGTACCGCACGCAGGGCAGGCACCCGAACATGCGGCTGGTGTGGAAGCGCACCTGGAAGCGATGCTCGAGGGCGCCGGCCAGGCCCGGGCGCCGGGGTGGCAGGGCAGGGGCCCGGGAGGTGGCCAGGGCGCCGGGGGAGCCGGGCTGGGCGTGCAGCAGAAGCAGCTCCTCTTGCAGCTTGCAGATCTCCCACTCCAGCATGGGCGTCTTCTGGCGGCAGATGGGGCAGCGCACGCGGCCGAGCTCGGCGCCCGTGGCCGTGTCCATGATGGCGCGCAGGCAGGCGCGGCACAGCCCGTGGTTGCAGTTCAGCACGGCCGGCTTGTGCCGCTGCTCATCGTACGGCTCCGTGCAGATGGGGCACTCGTCCTCGCTGCCCGCCAGCGCGGGGCACGGCTCTGGTGCCACTGCCACCGCATCGCTCGACGTCTCCTCTGCCTCGCCGAAGAGGCTCAGGATGGAGCTGGAGACACTTTCCGCGCTGGGGGATGGCCCCCAAGGCGCTGGGCTCTCCCCGCGGGGCAGGACGGGGCTGGTGCTGGCGGCCCTGGGAGGGTTCTGCCCCGCGGGCAGGGAGGAACCGTGGGCAGGCGGCTCCCCGTGCCCGGGCAGGAGCGGCTCCCTGGCATCCTCCGCCGCTGGCACGTCCCAGCATCCCCAGGCGGCAGCAGACGCCTCTCCACAGAGCTGGGGCAGCTCCCCGGGGCCGCCCGACCCCACAGTCTCGCTCCCGTCCCGCTGCCTGGCACAGCCTTGCCCCCCGGCCGCCTGCACCTCCTGCGGGCCAGGCTCTGCCTCCTCGCCCGCCGCCGGCTCCATGAGGGTGGCCAGAGCAGCCACCCCGCTCACCCCCTGCCCCCGCGGCCCCTCGGGGCTGGGTGCAGGACGTGGGTGCTGCTCCAGGGCAGGAGGCTCCTTCAGCACGGCTGCCTGAAGGGTTCGAAGGCAGCAGTGTCCGCACAGAGTCCCGACATCCCTCCAGTGTTGTTTGGGGAGCCCCCCCAGAGCAGTGGGTCAGGAGCCTCTGACGCCGGGTGCAGCCCCATCACCCTCACCGACAGGCCACCCCAAGAGGGGCAGCACCAAGGAGCCTCTTCCTCCTCTTCTTCCTCTTCCTCCTCTTCCTCCTCCCCAGCGCCAATGCAGTACTGACCCGCCACAGTCCAGAGGAGAGGGCAACGAGCTGGGCGCTGCCGGGTGCTGCCCGCTGTGCCAGAAGGGTGCAGGCGTGGCGGGCACCCGCACAAGTAGCTGCCTCCTGCCGTGGGCCAGGCAGGGCTGGGGCCGAGCCTGGCTCTAACCAGTCTGGTTTGTCAGCTTCTGGAAGCGGCTCAAATGCAGGGAGCCCGGGGCAGGCAGCCATGCCCGCGCCAATCAGCTCCCGCCGGAGCTGGGGAGGAGCTGGGCCCACGGCCGCCTCTTCTCCTTGCCCAGCACAAGTGGAGTCACCTCTGTGGCCAGTGCTGCCCACACCACTGTCCCTGGGGCATGGCAGCATGGTCCTGTGCTCCACCAGTAAAGCCTCCCAACACGGGCCCTGTTCTCCTCCAGCACAGTCGCCCCGCTCAGACCCCAGCACAGACCCCCAGAACGCGCCCTGCACTATCCTGTGTACAGCTCCCCAGCACGGACCCTGCGCCCCCTCAGTACAGCTCCCCAGCATGGGCTCTGCATACCCCAGCACAGCCCCCAGCACAGGCCCTGTGCTGCCCCAGTCCAGCCCCCTGTCCCCCAGGCTGGTCCCTGTGCTGGGCCACCTCTCCTTGCCATGCCCCGCAAGCAGCTTGCAGGGCTTGGAAGGAAGTTTTGGGCCTGGACAGTGCCCTGGATGAAGGAAGAGTGGCACCAGAGTGACAACTGCCTTGCAGCAGCTCTGTGCTGGCCTGGGCTGTCCCTGGCACATGGGGACACTCAGCCTAGCCAGGGTCTGAGCTGCTCAGAGCTGCTGGGGTGGGGAGTCCCCAAATCACCCTGTTCCCCCTCACTGCAGTGTCACAGCTGGAGCAATGCCCCAGGCACTGCTCACCCCTGCAGGACCCTGTGACTCAGGGTGTGGGAGGGTGGCTGGGTCACAGGCGTGGCGTGGCACCACTGTCCCTTCCTGTCCCAGCCTGCTCCCAGGGAATGTCCCTGCTGACTCATGCCCCGGGTCCTAATTGCTATTTACACAGTGGCACCCAGTTCGATGAACTGGGGGAGGAAGGTGGTGGCACTGGTCCCACTGGGGCACGGGCAGGGCCAGGAGGGGAACAGCCTCGAGGCTGCAGGGAAAGGGCTCAAAGCAGCTCCCAGGATGGGGCGGAGGAGAGATGCAGCTGAGCAGGCACTCAGGGAAAGGGATAACTCAGCAGGAACTCGGAGCTCAGACCTCAGCATTAAGCAGGCTCAGGATGATGAACTGGCAGCAGAGACAGAGGCATTGAGGCTTCCTCCTGTGCCTGTCCCTGCTAGCCTTGGCCACTGGAGACAGGGGGAACAGGTCTGGCCAGGTAGCCTCCTCCTGCAGTAAGCGCTGCTGAGTAATGCCAGGGTGGAGAGACTCCCATGCAACACTTCCCTTCCTCTGGCCCTGCCACAAACAGCAGCCACTGCCACTGCCACTGCCACTGCCACGGCTCCAGCAATGCCCTGCCCTTGGGTGCCACCCACCCCCCACAGGGACCCCCGGGGCTGGGGCACATGGGGGGCAGATGAGACCCACGCTGAAGCCATCCAGCAGCATGCCCCAAGAGACCTCTGGCCCCTGCTCTGGTGGGCTGGGGGCACAGGGAGCCAAACCCCCCAGATGGGGTCCCCTCGCCGCTGTGGCCCTGCTGCAGTCAGGGAGGGGCTGGTTGAGTAAATCCACCACCTGTCCTGGCTGGGGCAATCCCAGCCCAAGAAAGATGCCAGAGGCAGATCACTTTGCTGGCTCCTTTATTCAGGCAGTTTGTGGGGAAGGGGAGGCAGGGAGCCAGGCTCACGACCAGGTTTCAGACTGGAAGCGCTGGGACCGTTCCAGGGCTGTTAAATATTCCTCTGCTTCCGAGGGGGACAGGCCACCCTCCAGCTGCAACACCGACTGTAGGGCCTCAGCCACTGCTGCTGGCATCTCCTTGGCATTCCTGAGGGAGAGAGCAGGGCACAATGGAGGGCGAGCAGGAAAACAGGGGCAGAGCAGCAGCCCCAGTGCTCTTGGATCAGGAATGAGCAGTCCCTGTGGCCAAGCCCACCACAGGGCAGTGGGAACCTGCCTCATCCTGCCACAGGGTAAATGACAGGCATCAGAGGCAGCTCCTACCACTCCCTCAAGAGCAGGGCCATTATTCACAGGGCTCCTCAGCGCGGGCATTTGCAGGCAAACACACAGCCGTGGGACCCAGACCCCAGGAAAGGAGCATCACAGCTCAGGAGCCCAAATTGCAGCCCCAAACAGCTCCATTTGCCAGCATCCTCATTAGAGAGACATGGGCAATATGCATGGGTTGGAATTTATCAGCACGAGGGCAGGAACCTGTCCTTTCATCTCTGGGATCACTCAATGTCAAACATGTCTGATCCTCAGCTGGGCAGGAGCAGCAGCTCCCGTCCTGCTGCTGCCTGCTCTCAAGAAATCCAGAATGATTGGTTTGATGGTGACATTTGGAACCAAAGCCAGTTCAAACCTCAAAATCAGAGAAATGCTAGAGAAAACATAGAGCCCCTGTGTAGAAAATACCCAAATAGAACTCAGTGCTTTCAAGCACAATTATTTCTTAGGGGAAATAAAAAATTCAGACTTTTTTTTCCTGGAGAGAGTTTCATTTGATGAACTGCCTGTGCGACAAAAAAAAACATCTAATAAAAAATTTCCCAGGCTGCTCCAATTGGCACGAGCATCTGGCAACGTCCTTGCTGTTTCCCAAGAAAAAGGCAGAATTCTGACTTGCGTTTGAAGCTGATTAACATCCCAAAATACCCAGAAAGGAGGTCTTCTTTTTTTGGAAGAGTCGCATTGTTTCTGAGTCAGGCAGTGATATGCAAGTACAAGATAATGGAGATGGGCTTTGTGATGGAAAACATGTCAAATAGCTTTTTTTTTCAGAAAAAGAGACATTTTCAACCTTTTTGCCCCTGTATGAGACAAGCTAGGAACAATCATAGAGCAGCAGATCCAGCCCTGGCTCCCCAGAGCCTGCCAGGCCTGGAAAAGGGAGGCAGGCACAAGTGTCCCATGGCCCAGGACTGCTGCTCAGGGTCACACAGCTCAGGACTCACTTCCCCCAGCTTTCTCCCAGTCTGGCTGAAACTGCAAATGCTGTTCTTAGGGGGAAAACAGGACCATTTTCAGGCTCACCCACCTGCACTTTCCTGCCTGGCCCCCCAGTGACAGTTCAGTCTGTGGGCCAGGGAGGGGCATGATGATCCTGGGAGTCTTTCCACAGGGTTTGGGCTGGAGTCCCACCTGGGATCACACCTGCCTGATGGGGGCTCAGGGACACCCCATGCGAGGGACAAAGCCCCCAGTGGGATGAGTCTCAGAGCAACCCCAATGTCCAAAATACCATCCTCACGACCACCCAAAATCTGCCATGGGGACAGCTGTGCAAGCCCTGCTCTTTCTAAGATACTGATACTCTTTGGGGATCTCCATCTAAAATGTAGGAAAGAGAATGGAAGAAGGACAGGATAAAACCATGACTCAACAGCTCAATAGTCTGGGCTGTGGATGGAGGCATAACCCCAAGTCCCAAGTGCTCCAAACCCCAGATCCAAAGGAAGGAATGCCCAATTTGGGGTGAGGCTCCAGGAAGCCCCGTGAAGCAGCAGTGAAGGACGGAGTGGGGTGGCCTGGCCTCCACTTCCCAGGAAGTAAACACAAATCTCCCTCTGCGAGGAATGCAGCGAGGCCAGTCTCGCCCAGCGAGTCGCCAGGGGAGTTCCTGCTCTCGTGAAGGACAGGCAGGAAAGAACCTCCTGCAATCGCTGCTCATGTGGACAGCAGGGCCCAGGCCTGCACTCCCCAGGTCACAGGGCGCGCAACAAACACCATGGCCAGGCTCTCACCAGCTCGAGGAGCCCAGAGCATTTCCCAAGCTCCGCCCTGGGCAGTGAGGAGCAGCCCCGCCCTGCAGTGCAGGCAGTGATGAGGCCAGGCAGGTCAAGGGCTCTGCCCAGGACATGGCACAGAGCTCAGAGCAGAACTGCTGACGCTCTGCCTCCAAAGGCCAGACCCCCCAAAATCTGGCCAGCAGCTCCAGATGTCCAACCAGCCCGAGACAAGCACCTGGAGAGGGACTGTGCTGCCAAAGGAGACTGGCTGTGGTGCAACAGGGCTCATCCCTGCCCCGGGAGGCAGTTTTGGGTGCGAAGAGCCAGACAGAATGTGCCAAGGCTCCCAAAGCTGCTCCTGAGCCCCAGCACCAGTAGGGACCCCGCCCACACGAGCCTTTTCTCCAGTTGCACTGAGCACTGCTGGAAGAAAGGGCTGGGCAGGGGCCAGGGATCTCCTCTGTGGATGTGCGGTGGGTCAGAGGCTGGGCAGGGGGAGGGATGGGCACATGGCATTGCCTGGAGCAGCTTTACCAGTTCCAGCTGTGGCCCTCCAAATGGGAGCATGAGATATGTCCCGCTCAGCCCAGGGCTCCTGGAGCAGGACACACAGAGAGCAGGACTGAGCTGTCCCCCTGCAGCATGGGGCTGAGCCAAGGCAACGCCTCCAGGCAGGTGCAGAAGCAGAAATGTGCAGCCCTGCTCCCCCAAGCCCTGCACAGAGACCACTCACTCACCCAGCCAGGTAGACATGAGCATTCCCAGTGCTCAGCAGCTCCCACACCAGCCTCCCGTTCTCCCGGATGCGGTGCTGGACATAAACCTTCTCCTCCTGCAGGGAAACAAGGCACTGAGCCCACCAGCTCTGGAGCAGCCTCAGCCCCTGTTCTCAGGGGCTGTTAGCAGGAGCTCAGGGCAGCACAGCCCCCTGGAACAGGGGGCACTGGGAGAGGCAGTTGGATCAGGCACAGGGAAGGGGAACCCCACACCCAATGTCAGTGCACTGGGATGGGCTGGACGGAGATGGGTGCAGCAGCAGGAGCTTCAGTGGGGAACACTGGGCCCCAAGTAGCCCCCCAAATCCCTTGTGTGTCCACTGGTCAGGGCCATGACCTGGGGAGGCCCTGCGAGGGCTTGCCTCCTGCCCTCTCCTCTGTTCTCCCAGCACGGGCAGAGGAGGCTCTGTGGCTGCTCTGTGTCAAGTGTGCTACAGGACAGAGACCTATCCCTGCACCCCTGACTGCTGGAGACCTGGAACAGCTTGGGAGGGCAGAAAGCTTGGAGGAATGGCCTCAGTCCCAGTCCCTGCCCTCCACTGTGCTTAGGGACTGAATGAGGACTGGCTTTTGGCACAGTACAGCCCAGTCAAGGAGAGTTCCCAAAGGGTTAATCCACAAGACTTCAAGCATCCAAGCAACTGCCTACGGCCCTGGCTCCTGCCCAAGAGAACACCATTGCCAACGTGCCTGAACTCACTGCTGGTCCAGAGGGCTCCCGTGACAAAGGTGACACTGTGATGAAGGCCAGGCCCTGCTCTGGGCACCCCCCCATGCTGGATTCTGCACAGTGGTGAGCTGAGCAATGGGTACAGCCCCCTCCCACATCCCCCTCTCCAAAGGCAGGACAACTCTTGCTGTGGCTCAGGTCCTGCAGGCTGCAGATGTGTGTGGGAACAGCCCTGAGCAGCTCCAGCCCCAGCTGCCACAGGTGCTGGTCACTGTGTAGGTCCCACAGTTCCATGAGTGATTGCACTCGAGTGCCAGCTCAGCCCGGCATGGCTCCAAATGGGCAATGCCCATCACCAGCACTAGCACAGCCGGCCTCAGCATCAGCTTCATTAACAGTAACGAGTTCAGTGCTGCCAGAGGCCCTGCCAGCCAGGCTGGGCTCCGAGGGGATCATCAAAGGACCTGCAACTACCTAGAAACCAGAGCACCCCAGTGACAAACTGGGGTCACAATGTCTCAGGGCATCCACGTTCAGCTGGGACCAGCCTGCACTGCAGGTGGATGTTGATGGGACAGGAGGTCACTGCAAAGGGACGTAAGAGAGAAGAGCAAAACCTTGCTCAGCTATGGAGCATCCTAGCCGCTGCCTGCATCTTTGGCAACAAACTTTTTGACAAGTTAAGGGCCGTGGTATCTCCTGAAGTCAAAGGCACAAGAGCCCAGTGTGGCTCACCCCACCTGGCTGTGCTCCCACTCTGCCTTGGGGGCAGAGGACTCTGGTGACAAACTGCTCTGGCCTGCAGGACAGGAGAGAGGGGACACTCCGATGGAAGTCCCATCCTCCAGAGACAGCAACAGCAGGAGGTAACTCTGGCTGCTCTCCAGATTCAGGGAGCAGCAGGTCTCCCTTCACTGGTCATTCAACAACCTCTGCAGTGCTGCTCCTGTTCATCACAGACTTGGAAAGCCTTCACAGAAACATCCAGCTCATGCCTTACAAGTGAGGCATGGATCCTGGATTCATGTCAACACATGCACAACAGCCAGGAAAAAAGCCTGGGGCTGGTGCAGCTGAGCTACCGAGAGACCCCCATTCCCTTTTTATCAGATCTCTGTTCCAAAGCCAGGCTGAGCTTTCGGTGCCATCAAGGGACAGAGCAAGTCAGTGAAAAAGATCCCCAGCTCAGGGAGCCTCTCTGGCAGCACAAAAAGCCATGCAGCCCCAAGCAGGGATGACAGCTGCCCACCAGAGACAGTGCCTGGGAGAGGAGGCAGCAAAATGAGGGGCTGAGTTGTGGGGGTGCTCATACCATTGGGAGCTTTGCGCTGTGTAGCTGGGGCTCGGAGAGCTCGCACAGAGGCCAAGCTCCTTGGCTTCAACCAGGGCTCAGAGGGACACTGTTGGGAGGGTGGTACTGAACCAAGAAAAGTTATTGCCTGGTGACCCTCCGAAAGGCTTGGGAGCCTTTTATCACTCACGTGGTCCAGCCAAACAAAGCTGGCTAATGCCTTATCTGCTCTGGTGCTCTCTAGCCCTGTCCCTTTCCAGCTCAACTTATCCAGAAACATCCCTGTAGGGCAGGGGCACTGCAGAGCTGGAGGGGATCCCAGCCAGCACTGAGGTGTGGGGGGGAGTGAGGTGCCCACTGTGCCTCCCCACCAGATCCCTCCCAGGTCACGCCAACAGGTACAGGGGACAGACACACTGTCACAGTCCCATCAGTGCTGCCTTAGATGCTTCTGTATGCACCCCCCTCTTCTGGGCACTAACCTGGTCCCTGGAGAAAGCTGTGAAGAGTGTCAGGAAGCCCTTTGTCACCAGCTCTTCCCACTCCGTCTGGCAGTAGAAGTCCTTGGATTTGTATCGGCAGCCGAAGAACAGGCAGTTCCCTGCAGGAGCAGAGCACCAGGGCTGTGCTGGGAGCACCCAGTGCCCCAAGTGCTGGGCACTGCTGGTGCCACCTGCGCTGCACCTGGCTGACAGCCCCAGCCTGAAGAGCCAGGAGCCACATGAGCATGAAATCAAGTGACCTGTGGCAACCAGAGGCCCCCCTGTGCTGAAAAAGCAGGAGGTGGGGGGCAGGTAGGGCATAAAGTGCCCCCCAGGGCCGCCTGTTCCCTGAGCTGAGGGAATGAGGATGGGACAAGGGTGGAGGCACAACTCCTTGTGCAGCAGCAGCTGGGCTCAATAACCCATGTTGACTCTCACAGAGCCAAGAAAGAGCCTCTGCAGAGCCCTACCCAACCCAAGGAGTGAATAACCACACAGGCTGCACACAGCAGGCTCTGCTCCTCACCTGCCCCAGAGCTCAGCTTGCTCCTGCTCAAACACAGCAAAGCCTGGCTTGGTGGAACGCTCAGGAGTCCCCAGCCCATCCTTCCATCTGCTGACACAGACCTGTCTGTGCAAGGTACATCCCGAGTCACTCCCAGGACCATCCCTCACCTCTACGTCCCAGTGCCACCCGCTCCTGTATCGCTGCTCGGAAAGGTGCCACCCCTGTGCCGGGGCCAATCATGATCACAGGGGTGGCAGGGTCAGCGGGGAACTTCATTCCTCCTTTCTTCACCCAAAGAGGCACCCGGACATCACCTGTGAAACAGAGACGAGCAAGCATCACCCCACCACCAGTGCCCTGTGCCTGCCTGCAGAGGGTGAGCGGGCACCTAGCTCTTCCAGGATGCTCCGAAAACACAGAGACCTGGCTCCTCACCCCCCAGCACCAAGGGCACACGGTGCATGTGTGAAAAGCACTTCAGACATCTCAGCACTGCCTCTGTAAGAACCTGAGTGAACCCCAGCGCAAGGCAAGAGCCCCCCAGCACACAGGCTCAAGCAATCCTCTCTTCACACAATCTGTGCCAGGGAAGACAGTGGTGGAGGCAAGCAGAGATCCCATCCTGGCTGCATTTAAGGGAGGCCAAACTTAACTCCTTGCAGTGAAGAGCCCCAGCTAGGTACTCTGATAAGCCCTTAGAGTCGTACAGAGCAATTCTCTACCACCCTGCAGCAGGGAGACCCTGTCACCTTGTCACATTTGCGGGATGGCCATATGGGGGGCATTTGTGGTTAGAGCAGATGAGCAGCACATACAGGCTTTGCAGGACAGGGGGGATGTGCTCAAAGGGCAGGGAGGCCCTGCAGGGATTGATAAATTAGATAAATTAGAGGGCTGGGCAATCACCAACCAGATGAAGTTCAACCTGGGATGGGGCAACCCTAGGTGTATGGACAGACTGGGGAATGAGAGGCTGGAGAGCAGTGCCATGGGATTTTGGACCTGAGTCAGCAGTGCCCTGGAGCCAGGAGGGACATCCCTGTCCTGGAGGCATCAGGCACAGCACTGCTCACCAGGCCAGGGAGGGATTGTCCTGCTCTGCTCTGGGCTGGGGCGGCCTCACCTCCAGCCATGGGGGCAGTTTTAGAAACATACGTAAGAATATAAAATATATAAGAAAGTAAAATACATAAGAAAGATATTGAACTATTAAAGAGTGTCCAAAGGAGGGCAACAAAGGTGGTGAAAGGCCTTGAGGAGAAGCCATATGAGAAGTGGCTGAGGGCACTGGGTCTGTTCAGCCTGGAGGAGGAGAGACTCATTGCAGTTAAAAGTTCATGGTGGGGAGGAGGGACACTGATCTCTTCTCTGTGGTGACCAGGGACAGGACTTGAGGGAATGGCTTGAAGTTGTGTCAGGGGATGTTTAGGTTGGAGATCCATCACCCAGAGGGTGCTGGGCACTGCCCAGGCTCTTCAGGAATGGTCACAGCCCCAAGGCTACCCAGAACTCCAGGAGTGTTTGGACAATGCTTCCAGGGATAAACAGGGTGGGATTGTTGGGGTGTCTGTGCAGGGCCAGGGATTGGACTCGATGATCCCTGTGGGTCCCTTCCAACTCAGCTTTTTCTGTGGTTCTGTGAAAGGAAGGACCAGCCTTTCCAGAGCTGTGGCTATGGGACTGGAGGTGAGCAGCAGTCAGAGCATTACCAGCTCCATGACACCAGCAGCAGCCCACAGAGGGACAGCAAAGTTGAGCAGCTGGGAGAAACCTGGGAGCTCAGGGCAAGCTGGAGACGCACACTGTGAGGATGGGAGCAGTGAGGAAGAACAGCCACTGTGAGTTCAGCCCATCCTGCCATGCCAGTGTGCTCCCCATGAAGCTGCTGCTCCAGCCAGTGCCCAGCTCAGCACCCACACAGCTCCACCACAGGCCCAAGTGGGAAGCACTCAGGATTCTCAGAGTCCAAGCACTTACCTTGCTCTGGGTTGAGAGAAGCCAGCCAGGAGGAGCAGAGCCCACGGCGGGGTTTGCTGAGCCGTGTCTTGTACTGCACCACTGCCACGAGGATCTGCATCCGCTCGGGGTGGGCCTGTGTCACACAGGAGCCACAAGACATGAGCACAGCTCACACCAACCCTGCACAGCTCCTCGGGGAGAGCCCAGCCCCTCCTTCAGGGGCAAAGCCTGTGCCCCGCTCCTGCCAGGGTGCCTGCAACACTCATCCTGGTCTGAAACAGCCACTTGCAATGGAGCACACCCTTGCCCAAAATCATTCCAATACGGAAGGGGTTTCTCCCAGAGAAGCTCTGCTACAGGAATGCTCTCCACAGCTGCCAACAGCGATAGTGACTGTCCAACCCAAGAGGCCCCCGTGGAGGATAAATCCAGCATTGCATACACTGAGTCGGAAGGCACTCGGGCCTGTCCCACTGCCACCTCCCGGCAGGAGCAGGGAGCAGCACTCCTCCTTCCCCAGCTCTCGGGACACTCCCATGGCACCACATCCCACTGCTCCCAGGGACAGCAACACCACACCTCTCAGGTGCACTGAGACAGTCCTGGCACTTGCAGGGCTGCAGGAGAGCAAGTGTCCTAAACTGAAGGCTGGCACAGACCCCTGAAGTTGCATCCAGCACATCAAGCTGCTGCAGGCTCAGCACAGAGCAGAGATTTGGGTGGGCTGTGGAGGCTCCAGGGGCCTGGGAGTACAGCCTGGACATCTGCTGATGCACGCACAGCACCAACAGTCAGCCCAGGCCCTGCCAGACCCTGTGTTCAGAGCTGACACGAGGCCAGAAGGGCTGAGCTCTTACCAGCATAGAGGAGGCGATGGAGAAGGCGCGGGGTCTGATGCGCGGGATGAGGTCCAGCAGGTAATCGGCTGGAATGGCACACGTGGTGTGAGGGAAATCCCACAGGGCCTGCAAAGCCAAGAGGATGAGGCCTGGTGCACCCAAGAAGGCAGCCTGGCTGCCCTCAGGGTGCCAGAGGCTGTTCCACACAGCTGTCCCACGCTGCCCTGAGCACCTCTGAGCACCACCCACCCTGTCCCATAGCCCTCTGCACCCCAGAGCCCACCTGAGAGCCCAGAGGGATTTAGAGTTGGTCTTGGCTGCTAGTGGAAATCCACAGAGACTTCAGAAAGTGGCTGAAGTAGATTAAATTCCTCAGCCAAGAAATTATGGCCGATCACCTGCCTGGGTGCTTTCAGTGCTGGCACAGCCCTCGTGGGGCAGCTCTTCCCTGCTCCCCAGCCTCACCTCCAGTGTGGTCCTGCGGGGCCGGTTGCAGTAGCTGTACAGCTCCTCCCGGCCCTGTGCCGAGCTGAACTCCTGCAGCTTCTCCCGCTCCAGCTCATTGGTGGAGAAGTAGCACAGCAGCTCGAAGAAGGAGCGCCGTGGCACGCAGGAGATGTCCAGGTAGTGTGTGACCAGGTAGCGGACGGTGCAGGGCTGTGGCAAGAGGGGAGGGAGGGATGTGCCTGCAAGGCAAGGCAGTGGGGACAGCTCAGGGCCAGCACCTGCCCACATGCTGTCCCCAGAGCAGGGCAGCCCTGCTGCCTGCAGGCACCACATGCTGTACCCATGTGCTACTGGAGCCAGCTCCACCTATCCCAGCTCCCACCACGGGCCTCACTCCCTGCTGCTCTCCCATTTGTTTTTCAAGCCCACAAGTTTGCAGCAGAGGAAGTCAGTGGTGTTCAACTGTCCTTTACTCTTGGCAGGTGCTTTGGGATAATGCCTTCTCCACATGGCTCCCACCCTGCCTGCACACAATGCAGCGGAAATAACCAGCAATGTCATGTGTCAGGCCTGCCAGTGCCTCCCACGTCTCTCCCAAGAGTGTGAGGAACAGCCTGAATTTCTCTTGGGTTTGTCTGCCAGGCAAAAATTCCAGAATGGACAGGCACGGGAAAGGTGGAGGTGGAATGGGTGCTTAGGAGAAAAACTCCCAGTTCCATGCAGGCACCAAGAGCTCTGGGGGGCTTCCAAGGGGTTTCTCTGGTTGCTGGTGCTGGTTTGCAGATGCAGAAGCCCCTCAGGAGGTCCCTGGGGAAGAGGCAGAGTGAAGAGACCTGAAAACTCATGAAAGAAAGCACAGGATTCCCATCTTGGGCCTGGAGCTGAGGAGGCTGCAGGATCCTCCCCACACTATGCTGGGGCTGCCAAGGCACAAGGGCCAGGTGGAGCCTGGCACTGCTGTATTTCTCCCAGTCACACTGGCCCTGCACAGGATCCAAACATACAGCACTGGAGGGAAGGACAGGCTCCAGACAGCCAGACAGGCAGGTGTCCTGTGTCCACCCAACACTCCCAACCACGTCTGCAGCAAAGGAAGAGCAGAGCTCCAGGCTGGGCCAGAGCTCAGGGAATGTCCTATCTCAGCAGGAAGGGAAAGGAGCAGCAGGCAGGACCTACCAGGCTCTGTGGGCTTCAGCACAAAGTGTCTGTCTGGCTCCAGGCGCAGCAGCTGGCAGAACTGCTGCACATCTTCGGGGCAGTTCTGGGGCTGGATCATCACCACGTCCCCTGCACTGAACCTGTGGATGCAGTGGGAGCTGCCAAGCACAGCCACGGAGCAGAGCCACCCCAACCAGCACCCACACCAGGGGAGGCAAATTCCCAGGGCCACCAACTGCCCTCTCTGACAGGCAAAGGGAGCTGGTCCATGGGCAGGACCCCCACTCCATACACGCCTGATGCTGTGGATGGGGACTTGCAGCTGGGACCATGACCACAAGGCTGCAGCCTCAGATATCAGTGAAGAGGGGTAGCAGAAGAGGAGGGCAGGCTACAGGACACGTGGTCCCACACAACTGAGCTTGGGGCAGTCAGGAAGATGCTCACGTGATCCCTGAGCCCGCGATGTCAAACTCAATGAGCCGGACATCCTGGAAATGGGATTGTGCCGTGACCCTCTGGTTGGACACCACGCGGGCAGCAAAGGGATGGAGCTCACAGGGAGCATCCCGGGGTGCTGTTGGCTGGAGCAGGTCACCGTCGGGGTGTGGGGAGTCCTCAGGCAGGAAGTGCAGGGTGTATTTGGGGGGCAGGCTGTGGGGAGAAGAGCAATGCAGCGGGGTTACCTCCATGCCACAGTTCCTCACTGCTGCAAGATGAGAGGCAGGGAGAGGCCTGGAATCTCCCACTGTATCCACCACCCGTTAATGCCTGTCCCCTGGAGCTGGCCTGTGCAAGGGAATGCCATGAAGACTGCCAGGAGGAGATCCCAAAGGCTCCAGAGCGGGCAGAGGGAGGCTGGCTGGGCACACACGCTCTGCCAGAGGCAGGGGCACATCAGGACAGCAAGATGGGCAGAACCCACCTGGGGCAGCTGCCACACCCCCGCAGCAGACAAGGGGACTCCCGTCCAGAGAGTGACAGGCCACTGGTGGCCAAAGCACAAGAGACGCTTGGGACACCAGAACCTGTGTGGTTCCTGCTCCAAGCAGAGCACATCTCCACTCTGGAGGGCAGCCAAGGAAGCAGAGCATTTCACCCCAGGCAGCTGCAGCAGTCCCCGCCCGCCCTCTGCACTCACCGCACATCGGGACTGATGATCTCAAGGCCAGGAGGAAGAGGATACAAGGCAAGGATCTTGTCCCATAAGGCCACGAGCCAGGGATCAACCACGGCATCTGGCCTGCAAGTGGAAATGTCAGGCTGCAGCAGTGCACCATCATTCCTTCAGGCTCAAGCCTTGCTACCCTTGCACCTGGCCAACAACCACCTCCACCATCACCCCAGACCATTCTCTTCCAACTTCAGGTCTGGGAGGAAACATGTCTCAGCCACTCTAAGCCCTCACTGGCTCACTCTCTGGGGCCCAACCACTGCTACCTGAACAGGACCCCCACACCCCAAGCAGCACCTGTGGGGTCACTGACTCTGAGCCACCCACAGCCTTTGCCCCATGCCAGGGGAGAACAGCTGAGGCTGCTGCAATGCCTGCAGGTACAGAGCTGTATGACACAGCCATGCCATGCTCTGAACAGGGCGGGGGCTGAGCCAGGGATCGTGGTCACGTTCTGGGGGTCACGGGACACCCTGGAGAAACAGGTGGCCCAGGTCCTGGCACAGGAGGGTTATGAGCAGAGATCAGCACATTCCCAGAGAGCTTCAGACGCAGACCCGTGGTGGGACTACCACACTGCTGTCCCCAGGCTGGGGTAAAGCACAGAGCAGCAGTGCACCCCAGGGATGTCCCTGCCACCCCTCCTCTGGGCTCTTACCCCAGGTCATGCTGGTCATCTCCCAAGGCCACTGGCAGCAGTGGGTTGCCCCCGAGCTGTAGCACCCGTTTGTGCAGCTTCTTTGCAATGAAATTAAACCTGAGCAGAGAATAACACAGGACAGGGCTGCTCCAGCAGCACAGCAGGCACTGCCACAGCAGCCAGCACATGCTGCCAGGACATGCAGAGCAGCACACAGGCAGAGCCAGCACCGTGACCTGGCCCATGCCCTGTCCAGCCTGTGCCCCAGACTGTGCCAGTTCACAGAACCAGCTGGCTGCCATTTGCTGGCCCTCACAGGCTGTGCCCAGCTCCCAGATGGGACGAGGACAGATCCAGCTTGTGTCCTGGGCCATAGAACATTTCCTTCCCTCCAGCCCCTCACTGCCCCACAGAGCTCAGGCACACCCATCCCTCCCACTACAGCTGTTTAAGGCACACAGGAACAATATTCTGGGAGAGACCTGGGACCAACAGGGCTGGCTGCCACCTCTGTTTGATGTCTCCTTTTGCCTTGGCCCACTGGACAGTGGCACAGGCTTTCTTGCAGTTCACACAGAAAACTACACAACTGTGAGAAAAGACTGACACATGATGTCTGACCCACTGCAGCAAAGCATCATTGGAGAGGTCAGGAGGAACAAAAAGGGCAGAAGCCTAATTCCTGGGCGTTAGGAGGGACACAGGCTGGTAGGACAAGGATTTTTAAGGCTGGTGGGAATTACATTTTGTCTGAGCTGCTGGTCCAGAGTCAGACCTCCCCTTACCCTTTTTGTTCTCCAGCCACTCTGGTCTCTACTGCAGAGAGCTGTGAGGAGCAGCTGCCCGGGAGCTGCAGAGCTGCTTACTTGGGGTAGGAGGAGTCACCAAGGCCCAGCACGGCGTAGTCCAGCTGGCACAGGGAGCCGGCCGGGAGGTTCTTCCGGAACAGAAACCGCCAGAACATCTACGAGGGACACAGGCGGCGAGTCCTGCTGCTGCCAAGGCACCATCCCTGCCTGCTTGTCCCTACATCCCTGCTCACCCACCCACTGGGTCCCTCCTGAATCCCAGCAGAGTGGGGAGCATGCCCTTCTGCAGTGGTGGCCCCTGCAAGTCACCTCGCCAGCCTGCTGCCTGTGTCCACAGGGATGTGACTGGTGCTGCTGCAAAGCTCCCCCCAGCAAAAACAACAACGGCTCCAGCTGCTCCAGGAGAGAAAGCTCTGCATCAGGAATATAAAAGCAACAGGACAGGAGTACATCCTACCTTCATGTTGTCAGGTGGGTCTCCCTGGCCAGTGGTTGCACACACAAACACCACCAAAGGCTCATGGATGAGGTTGGCCTGTGGGTACAAACATGGCACAATCAGGTCAGCAGCCTCCAAACTGCTCTGGAGTGAGGCTGAGAGAGCTGGGGGTGCTCAGCCTGGGGAAGAAAAGGCTCCAGGGAGATCTTACAGCCCCTTCCAGTGCCTAAAGGGGCTCCAGGAGAGCTGGAAAGAGACTTTGGACAAGGGACTGGAGGGACAGGATGAGGGGGAATGGCCACAAGCTGAAGTAAGACAGGTTTAGATCAGCCATTAGGAAGAAATTCCTTCCAGCGAGGGTGGTGAGGCCTTGGCACAGGTTGCGCAGCGAGGTTGTGGACGCCCCATCCCTGCAAGTGTTCAAGACCAAGTTGGACAGGGCTTGGAGCAACCAGCCCCAAGGCTGTCTGAGTTCAGCAGCATTTGGACAATGCTCTCAGGGACAGAGTGGGATTGTTGGGGTGTCCTGGGCAGGGCCAGGAGTTGACTTCATGATCCTGATGGGTTGCTTCCAACTCAGCATATTCTGTGATTCCATGGTCCAGTGGGAGGCGTCCCCACCCCCAGGGCTGGGGGAGATGGAGCAGGAGTAGCAGTCCCTGGAGCAGCCCCTGTGTCCCACTCACCACATCACAGCTGTCCAGGGCCTTCACTCGGCACCGCAAGTGCCGGCGCTTGGCTTCTCTCCCAATCCTCTCAGCCGTGTCTTGAGCTGTCCCAGTCTGGCTGCCAAAAAGAACAAGGAGTCTCCGTTCTGCCATCTGCAAGAGACAACAGCAGGGATGTCACCAGAGGGAAGAGAGAGAAGGGAATGCAGAGCTGGGCCTGTTCCTGGGCTGAGCAGCACTGACCCCACCCAGGGGCTGGGGGTCCAGGGGACACCTGTGGGTCTGACACAGCACACAGCCAGCGCAGGGGTGGTGAATAGTTGGGATTCAGCAGTGGGATTCAAGGCTCCCAGGCTCTTTTCCCACCCCTGTGCAGCACTGAGACAGTGATCCCATGTCCCAGCCAGTAGGATAAGCAGGGACCCTACTTGGATAAGCAGGGAGCCAAGGGCTCCTTGGCCCCACTGCCAGGACATGGGAGTGACTAAAATCCACATCCTGGCTCGTAGAAGTGCCCTCATGAGTGCAGCCCTGGGATCTGCTGTTCCCCAACTCTGGGAACCTTCCTGTGTGCCCTGTGAATCCTCCCTCACCTAAGAGGGCCTGGGGCAGAGCCTGGAGGCTCAGGGACACACAAAGGTGTGACCAGACTCACAGAGTTCTCAGCCAGGCTCTGACAGAGCAAGCGCCCAGCCTGCAGCAAATCCAGCCCAGGGAGATGTCTGAGCAGCAAACAGCTGCTGTCATCCATAGAGTAACAATAAATGAAACCATCATAATGATAAAAAATAGAATCACAGAATCCCAGACTGGTTTGGGCTGCAAGACCTTAATGCTTATTTCATTCCACCCCCTGCCATGGGCAGGGACACCTTCCACTGTCCCAGGCTGCTCCAAGCCCTGTCCAGCCTGGCCTGGGACACTGCCAGGGATCCAAGGGCAGCCACAGCTTCTCTGGGCAATCTGTGTCAGGGCCTTCCCACCCTCACAGGGAACAATTCCTTCCCAATATCCCATCCATCCCTGCCCTCTGGCATTGGGAAGCCATTCCCTGTGTCCTGTCGCTCCATCCCTTGTCCCCAGTCCCTTTCCAGCTCTCCCGGAGCCCTTCGGGCCCTGCCAGGGGCTCCCCGGGCCTCTCCTCTCCGGGTGAGCACCCCCAGCCCCGGGCCACACCCGGCCCGGCTCGGCCTCCCCGCGGGACTCACCATGGACCGGCCCCATCCCGCCGCTGACGTCACCACCACGCGACAGCTCCCGCTGACGTCATCACCCCGGCGGAGGCGCCGGGGCTCGCCAGGCACCATCCCCCACGCATGATTACGTCATCCTCTCACCGCCTCTCCCCGTGACGTCATCGCCCCGCGCCGCCGGGCCGGGCCGGGCCGGGCCTGGTGCCGGTGCCGGGCCAGGGGCTGGTGCTGGTGTCGGTGCGGGGGCCGGGCCGGGCCGGTGCCGGTTCCGTAGCCCCGGACGATGCTGTTCTCCCTGCGCGAGCTCGTGCAGTGGCTCGGCTTCGCCACATTCGAGATCTTCCTGCACGGGCTGGCCCTGCTCGCCTTCTCCGTGCTGCTCGTGCTCAAGGTGGACGGCGCGGCCGCCGCGCTCTCCTGGTGGATCGTGTTCGTGCCCTTCTTCGCCGCCGACGGGCTCAGCACCTACTTCACCACCATCGTGTCCGTGCGCCTGTTCCAGGACGGCGAGAAGCGCCTGGCGGTGCTGCGGCTCTTCTGGATCCTCACCATCCTCAGCCTCAAGTTCGTGTTCGAGATGCTGCTGTGCCAGAAGCTGGTGGAGCACACGCGGGAGCTGTGGTACGGGCTCATCATGTCGCCCGTCTTCATCCTGCTCCAGCTGCTCATGATCCGGGCCTGCCGCGTGAACTGAGGCCTGGCAGCCGGGGGAACGTGCTCGGCTCACCCGGGCTCGCTCCTGGGGCTGCTCCCGTCCGTGTCCCCGTGCGGAGGAGCAGGTGACAGCCTGGGGACAGGGGCTGTGCCCCAGCTCGCAGCCGTGTTGCAGAGCATCACGTTTATCCAGAAGCTCCACATCCCTGTCCGTGCTCCCTCAGCTCCTGCCTTGTCCTGTCCTGCGAGCGCTGCTGGGCGTGACAATTATTTTATTTTAGAATAAAAATGCGTTGAAGGATTGGGATTATTTATAAAATTCTTTTTGCCTAGAAAGCAGTTGTACCTAAAAATGCTGTGTGGAGAGGGGGAATTGCCTGGAGGGTGGGTGGTTGCTGTAGATGCCCTGGTGCAGCCCACACTGCTGCCCTGCCCTGCCCAGCAGCTGGCTCATGGATTTCCATCTGTCCCCTCACCTCCCTGAGCACTTCATCCCTTCGGCACTTCATTGGTTCAGTGTGCTGGCAGGGTTTTGTGAGGTCATGTTGAGATCACTGATACATGTGGTTTTGAACAGGCATGTGATTTTTCTTCTTCGTATTTCACTCCATTCCCTAAGTATGGAAATAGGGCTGTGGGAAGGACAGGAGCGTGCATGGCTGATGCTGGTTCTGAAGGGAAGTCTCACTGAGCCCCAAGTTCGGGGTGCAATACTGTCCTCAGGCCCCCAAGAGAACAGGAGGAATTCTGTGTTCCTCATGGAAGTGAGGACCAGTGTGTGAAGTGCCAATGTCACAGCGAAGTCGCAGTGCCAGGGACACCCTGTCATCTCTCCTGTCCAGTTCCCACCCTGAGGGTGTTGGGTACAATGGATCTGCCCCTTGCCCTCAGCCCAGAGCCTGGTGTCCTTCCCAGACTGTGTCCTTCCCAGAGCTGAGCTTTGTGCTCAGCTGCTGACGTTACCTCCAACCAAACCTCTCCTGCTGCCAGGCCCAGCTCTGGCTCTGTCCCCTCCCACTCTCCCCTGGTGTCCTGGGGTCTGTGCAGGTGGGATCAGGGACAGGAAATGCCTTGTCACTGCTCTGCTGTGTCACTGCTGCCAGCTCCGAGGCCCGAGGGGCACCAGGTGGGGCTGGTGTCCCCATGAGATCCTCTGATGACAATGAGGCCAGCAGCTGCTACACTTCTCTCTGGAAAGCAGGTGGGAACTGTGAAGAAGCTCCTGTTGGTGACAGTGGCTGTCCCTTCGTGCTGCTGCTGGCCCACCAGGCTGTCACGGAACAGCGGTGGGAGAACCAGCAGCCTGGGCCAGCAGGATCCATAAACTGACACAGATTTAGCCCAGACTGCTCTGTACTGGGGGTTGGATGCTCAGTGTCACCTGCTCCCACCAGCCTCTGTTTCAGGTGGCACCTGGCTCCGTGTCCCCAGTGACTCCAGGTGGCCCATCCTGGGCAGACACCAGGGTCCACGTGGATACAGGACAGGAATATCCCTTTTGCTCAGTGCCCTCCCAGCTGAGGGAGGGGATTGTCCTGCTCTGCTCTGGGCCTGGGCAGCCTCACCTCAAGTCCTGGGGGCAATTTTCGGCACCACATTATAGGAAAGATCTAAAGCTGTTGGAGAGTGTCCAAAGGAGGGACATGGGGATGGGGAAGGGTCTGGAGGGACTGTAACAGGAGCAGCTGAGGGCACTGGGATTGTTCAGCTGGAGGAGACTGAGGGGAGACCTCACCGGGGTCTGCAGCTCCTCCCGAGGGGCAGCTCCAACCTCTGCTCTGGGACAGGGACAGCACCCAGGGAACGGCTGGAGCTGTGCCAGGGCAGCTCAGGCTGGAGATCAGGGCAAGGTTCTTCCCCCAGAGGGTGCTGGGCACTGCCCAGGCTCCCCAGGGAATGGGCACGGCCCCGAGGCTGCCACAGCTCCAGGAGCGTTTGGACAGCGCTGCCAGGGATGGACAGGGTGGCATTGTTGGGTGTCTGTGCAGGGACAGGAGCTGGACTCAATGATTCTTGCAGGTCCCTCCCAGCTCAGGAGATTCTGTGATTCTTGCACACCCTGAGGTGGCACTGGCCCTGTCTCACAGGTGCTCTTCAGCTCCTGCTTCATGTTGGGATGTGTTTTCCCAGAGCTTGGTGTCACTGTAACAGCCCAAGGTGCTCAGATTTGTCCCCTTGGAGCCACTCATTCAGTCACCTGGGCCAAGGACAGGGAGGAGGCAGCCGTGTGAGCTCATCCCCCTCTTGGTGTGGTTGTGCCACGCCCCTGGCTCACCCCGAGTGCACAGGCCACAGCTGTTCCATCATCTGCTGTCCTGGAATTGTGTCAGCAGCAGGACAGGGTCGCTGGTGTGGGGCTGTGTGGGGTCACGGGGGTGGGAGCTGTGTGGGGTCAGTGTCTCCTGCAGGGCTGAGGAACTGGAGCCACAGCCGGTGAGGAAAATGGAGAGGAGCAGGATGAGCAGCAAAGCCTCTGAGTCACGAGGGGACACTCACTCAGTGGCCCTGGGGACCGATGGTGCCTTTGGACACTCCCACAGCTCCCAACCAGCAGCTAATTAATAAACTAAAGCAGGGGCTCATCAAACCCAAAGAAGATCAAACAGATGATCGCATCCCTCAGCCTCGCTGCGACACTGCACAGGCACGGAGCCGTTTCCTGCTGCCCAGCCACCACGGGGCTGCCTGAATGGTCAGCCCCAAGCTGACACCAGCCCTGTCACTGGGGTGTGGTGCCCGACACAAGGGGACAGTGCCACATCCCCCCATGTGCCGCATTCCCCCGTGTGCCACCCACCTCACCTGCAAGTGGCTTTGCCAGTGCTTTGCTGCTGCCTTGGGGACGAGTCAGTGGTCAGCGTGTCCCAGCTCTGCTTCTCTGAGGTAAGGCAGCTTCCCTAGGGTGTGTAGGGACATGGGTGACACAATATTGAACAGTGGCACTGCGTGTGCTGCCCTGATGGGGGTGCTGGGGCAGGGGGAAGGTCTGGCAGTCAGGACCTGCCGTGTCCCTTCCCAGGACTTGGGCCTGGTGCAGAGGGGTTGCCTTCTGTGCCCAGGGCCATCGAGTCCTGGAACAAACCTTATTGGGGCATTTGCCCTGGCACCCAGCAGTGTGCAGTGCTGGCACACCAGCCTGTGGCCACAGAACTCCTTCTGGGAGCATCCCCTTTGGAAAAATCCTGCTGGACCCTCCACCTGCTGACATAATTTGGGGGGCCCCTAACACCCATTCCCTGCCTGGTGAGAGCATTGAGGTCTCTGGCATGGGACTGGAGACTCTCAAGTTTCAAGCCAACGCTCTTTTCCACACTGGAATATGCTCTTTTAAAGACGAAAATCTCACCTCTGGGATTACTTTTGTTGTTGTGGCTGGTGGGCTGGGTACCACTGTCAGCTGGGCCTTTCCCAAACCCAAGAGCAGGAGAGTGCCCCAGCTCTCAGGCTGGAGGTGTGGCAGGTGGCACAGCTTCCCAAGGCTGGTGCTGCAGAGCCCAGCCCTGGGGCTCTCTGAGTCCATGGGCTGGTGGGGAAGGAGCCCAGCCCAGCCCAGGTGCCAGAGCAGCATCCCTGTGACAGAGGGGCAGCACCAGTCCAGCTGCCACCCCTCTCTGCGTGTCCCAGCTCCTGTGGGGACAGGAGCAGCCCTTGGAGAGCCACCTGAAATCAGGGATGGGTACACTGGCAGGAGAGATGCCAGTGCTGCCGTGGCCATACAGTGCCTCCAGAGCAGAGCCTGTGTGGGATAGCACAGATGACCTCCATGCACCAGCAAGGCAGGGCTCTGGCATGACCTGAGCCTCCAGAGGGGCAAGGGGGCTCCCAAAAGAGACTGCTGGGAATGGATGGCCCAAGGGACCTCGATCCCTCCCTGCATCTTGACATGGGCAGCACCTGGGGACCGTGTGAGCTCCTCAGTGCAGGGGTGGTTTAACATCCCAGTGTGGTGGATGGCTCTAGTCTGGGAGCTGCTCCTTGGAAGGACCCTGAGGTTGTGGTTGGAGCAGTGTCCTGCCCTTCTGCAAACACCCCCCAGCATTTGTGAGGGGCAGACACTTCTATCAGTCATCCTTTCACCTTCTGCCTTGTTTTCTTATGGCCCTGCTGATTGTTGGAGGCAATCAGACATTTCCAGAGGTGCTTCTCACCTTGATCTCCCTCCTGTGCTATCCCCAAGTGCTCACTGTGGCAGTAGTAAAAGGGAAAATCCTGCCTTGAGGGGGCTTCATCCCTGTTTCCCTGTGTGCAGGAAGAAAAACCCTTCAGGGTGGCCAGAGCAAGAGGAAAGTCCATGCCTGGGGCTCTTGTGAGTCAAACCAGAGACACCCTGACTTTGGTGCTGTCACCCCCGGGTAACACAGCTGCTGCGAGAGAAACAGCCCCAAGCTCCCAGAGCATCCCTCGCCCACATCCCTTCATCCCAGCAGACATGGAGCCCATGACCACAGCACTGGGCGGCACTGAGCCCCCAGCTGGGAGCTGTCCCTGTCCCCTGGCACCCTGCCCTTGGGGCTCAGCCACTGCCGCCATCGAAAGACTGATCTTTTCATCGATATCAATAGTTCTGGGGATCTCAAGGGATGCAGGTGCTGTGCTGAGCCCCATCTGAGCACCCTGGGGGTTGGAGCTGCCCCCAGAGCAGCTCCTGCTGTGCTGTAGCTGTGCACAGGGAAGGGAATGGACTGGAGTGCCCATGGTTTGCACAGGGGCTGGCTCCAGGCACATGTCCCTGAATCAGTGCGCCACAGCTGGGAGGTGGCACCAGGACTGTCACACTCAGGGCAGCCAGGCCATGTTTAATAACTGGGAAAGGCGGCGCAGAGGAGGACAGGTCTGGTGTGCTGTTTGCCAGCTGGGAACAGCAGGTATGGGCATCCACAAGGAAGCTTCAAAGGGCCCAAACTCCACCAGTCCTGCTGCAATCTGAGAGGGAGGGAGGGCTGGGCTGGTCCCTGCTGGGACAAAGCACAGCAAGACTCAGGGTACATCTGGAAGAGGAACATGGGGCAGGAGAATCTCACCTGGAGTCATGGGATGTGCTCAGAGCCACTGCCTGCACCTCCCACCCCGGGACTGGGGTGACTTCACGGAGCAGAAACGGAGTGCTGGGGAAATGAGACTCCCTTTTTTCAACCTGAGTCAGGCTGCGTTCCTCTCAGAAGGCACCAGGAAGGTGTTGGCAGTGGCGGTGATGTCATTTCACAAACACCAGTCAGCCCAGTGCCTGGCAGTGATGGCTGCACTGGAGCCCCACGGAGTCCCCACACCAGCCTGGCAACTCCCTCTGGGTCCCAAAGTCATTTCGAGGGCCACAGGCAAATACATGTCAAAAGCAGATCAAATAGGGGTGTGTGTGTACTCTAGCCACACTTCTTCACCACAGATTTGTGTATCAGAAGTCAGAAGGAGACATTTGGTCCCTTTCTCAATTATGAGCAAATAGCACAAGTCACTGTCACCAGAGCACAGCCCTGAAGCCAAACAGGGCCTCTCTGCAGTGCCCCAAGGAGCCGAGAGCAGCTGCTCCTGGGGGCCAGGCACCCATGGCCCTTCCAGGTCCTGTGATGCTTGGACACCACATCACTCTGAGACCCTGAATTTCAGCAGAGACACCCCTTTGGGTGGGATTGTCTGAAGAAAATTGAGGGCTGGGTGTAGCACACAGCCGGGGGCTGCTGGGGAGGCTCAGGGGCAATGAGGGCTCCCCTGCACAGCATTTCCCTCCCAGCACTGCCCCATTTGACTCAGCTGAGATCAGGCAGCTGGAACTGAGTCTTTCCATGCAGATCCTTGTGATCCTTGTGATGCACCACCCAGAGCCCAGCCAGGGCAGCATCACCTGGCAGAAGGTCAGGGCTGCATGTGGGGCCAGCACGGGCAAGGGGGAACAGCCCCTCAACAAAACCTCTAGGACTATTTCTTTACTACAAAAAGGGACAGGAAAAGTGAAGAGTTGCTCGTCCTGTGTTTGGACTTGGGGCTGGAGGTTTTGGTCAGCTCTGGCTGCACACAGCCACTCCCAATGCCACATGTCCCCAAGGAACCAGGGCTGGTCGGTGCCTCTCTGACCTGAGTGGGGATGAGACCCCCATGCTCAGAACACCCTGTGCAGTCAGAGGGGCATTTCCAGACCAGGGACACTCATTTACCCCTTCCACTGAGTCCGTGTGACTCCAAAGCTTGTGTGTGGTGTGGAGGTGGGAATGCAGGAGTGGTGGCACCCTCTGGGCTCAGGACCCACCCCAAAGGAGATTGCCATGGGAATGTTGAAGTGAAGTGCCACAAACTCATAGAGACTGTATTGACATGCCATCACGTCACAAAATGAAAGAGTATATGTTTATTTTGTTCTTTCAGGTAAGAGTCAACCATGTTTTTCCAAAAATAGGGTGAGACTTACGGGAAATGCACTGTGGACATATCTCTAAATCTCAAAGAGCGGATTTGTTGAAATGAACTACCACGAGGTTAAAAATTCACTGCAGTACAGGACAAACAAAAGAACTTACGAAAGATGAGGGAATAACAAATCCTGCAGGAACCGAGAGCCATGACCCGAGAACTAAAGAGTAGGAGGATGCTATAATTCAAATTAAAAAGCCAAAGAAGAGTGTTGTGTGATTCCTGTGCTCATTAGCATAAAATCCCAGTAAAATCCCTGCCCATGGGCTGTGATCACCCCTACTCACATAAGCGACTTCCCCATAGAGCATGAGTAGTAAAAGAAGTGTTCAGGGTATCTTTAAATAAGGCAGAGACTTCAAAACCAATGGCTGTTCTTTTTGTTGTTACCTATAGGGAAATGCTGATTTCTATTGCTTCAAATGTTTCAAAATGGGCACCTGGCATGCTGAAGATGTGTCAGCTTTGTTGATTCACCAGCCAGCACCCATCTCTGCGTAGATGTGAAATAAAATCACTTTCCAGACTTAGTGTGTGAATTTGCTTCTTGCACACAGGGTGAGGGATCCCAGGGTAGGGACAACAGGAGGTGACCCAGAGGTCTGAGGAGCACCGGGGACTGCTGCACCTGATGGATGTCACAGCACGTGACCCTGTCAGTGCACACAGCAGGACCTTTGAAGCACAAGCAAAGGTGCTGGGCAGGGTCAGAGGCAACGAGGGCTCCCCAGCACAGCATTTCCCTTCCGGCATTGCCCTGTTTGACTCACCCAAGGCAGCTGGAACTGGGTCTTTCCACACAGATCCTTGTGATAGCCCCGCCAGGCTCTTATCAGGGAGCTGAACCAGCAGGAAGCAGCTGGGCTGGATGGCCCGGAGAGAGCAGGTCCATGTTCTCCAGCCCTTCCACCCCCAGGGAAGTCCTGAGTGCTCTCCATCCCTCACCTCTCCTCGGGGTCTGCAGGGACCCCCAGGAGCAGCACAAAGCTGGGTCAAACACAGGGAAAGGGTGACCACAGTCCCAGCTGGGCCACGACAGTGTCTTGGTCTCTCTGGCAAAGCCCAGCAGTGTTACTGAGACCTCCCTGGCAGGGCAATCCTCCTTCTCTGATGTGAGTTTCCACCTCATTGGAATAAAACTCATTTTCATGTACTTACCAGTCTGTTAGATTCCAGGGCATTGGATACTGCAAATATCACTCTCACTCACCTCTTACAGCCCTTGTTGAGAACTTGTAATGGTAATGTTAGGGCTGGTGAGAGCAAAGAAGGAAGAGAAATGAGGGGGTGTGACAGCACAGAGAAGCAGAGGGACAAGGGTTAAACGGAGAGATGTGTCCTTCATATGATTCCATTCAAATGAGGAGGAGGAGGAACTAATTGGCTGAAGATAAGGACAATGCCAAACTGGGCTATGAATATACACCTGCAAGACAAATAGGAGAACAGATATTCAAGAGTTTTGCCTAAGGCTGATGAGCTCTCAGAGAAAATAATGGGGGAAAGATTTTCCAGCACTATCCACTTCCAAAGGACATAAAAGGCAAGTCCAGGCTGGGTTTGCTGCACTTGGAGGAGCACAGAGCCAGCCCTGAGGGATCCCACCGGGACACAGCCTGGGTGCTGCTGGGTGCAGGGCTCCGGGAGCGCCCGCAGGTGAGCTGACCTTCCTTACGGCTTGTGAACTACAACCACCCTCCCCTGCTGCAGCACCTCACGCTGAGGGCTTTTGCAGTTTCCGTGCTCTCCTCTGTTCCATGCAGAGTTCCTCTTGCCCCTCCCAGACCTGATCCTTCCCAGCAGTGGGCAGCTGGGCAGGAGTGGGTGTGGGACCTGAAAGATTGTTGTGATCCCATCATGGCTCTGCCAGGCTCCTGGGCAACAAACCGCTCTTTCCTCCAGCTCCCTGTATTTTATCCTAATATTGCTTTTCCCACAAAAATATCTGATCATTCATCAGAATTTCTGAGTGGCACAGTGTCACCTTTTGGAGCGGATCTCCCTGCAGCTCTCACTGACACTGTTGTGCCCAGATGTCCAACCACCTTTCTCCTGTGTTTGGGTTTTCAGGAGCCTTCACCCCAATGCCGGCTAAGAAGAAGCCCTTCACCAGTGCCATCGTCGGGGCGCTGGTGGCACTCTCCATCATCGCCCTGATTCTCAGCCTGGTGAGAGTTGAAGATGTGACGCTGCCACCCACGGTCAAGGTGAGCCCAGAGAAGGTTCCTGAGCACCTGTGCTGAGATCGGTCACCTTGGGCAAGTGCTCAGAGCCAGCAGCTGCTCCGTGGGGCTAGAGGGGAAGTGTGGTCAGTGCCTGCAGCAGCAGGATGGGTGTTTCGTCCCCACCTCGAGGTGCAGACAGAAATACAGCCTGGCGAGCTTGAAGTCAGAGGGGAAAGCCTCCACTGGAACTCATCACCACACTGTACCAGGTTTGGAGGAGATTGCCTTGGGGCGGATGGGTAGGGCAGAGCCCTGCCCTGCTCCCTCTGCTCTGCCAGGGCACGGCACCTCCGTGTGCCCTTTGCTCCTGCCAGCTCCCACCAGTCCTTCCCGACCCGCTCACACCATGGCACAAGCATCCTGCCTCCCCCCCGTCGTGCCCTGAGCATGGCATCCCACCCCAGCTGCTGGAAGAGGGCTGGCAGGGGTTTAGGGTGAGGTGGAGGGCTTTATGGGGAGAGGCAGGTGGCTGAGTGCTCCTGGAGTGGCTCTGCCAGTCCCTGCCCAGCCTGGGTGCAGCCGTGGGGTGGCAGGGAACACAAGAGATGGGAGAGTTGCAAGCCCCAAGGTGGGGCCAGTATGGACATGAAAGGTATGTGACCACGAAAGAAAATAAAAAAGCATGAGGAAACAACAGGAAATGTTTGTGTGAGCTGGCATTGCAGCACAGACCTCGGGAGAGGGAAGGACAAAATCCCTTAGTCATTCTGGGGGGCTGAGGTCACCGTTCTGCTCTGCCTTGGCACAGCTGTGCCTCACATATGGGTTTTGGGGCATCTTCTGGCCCCACTGCCCTGGCAGGGCCACAGTGGGGCCAGGGCCAGGCTGCTGCTCCTCCACCTTCATCATGTCTCAATTTCCCTTCCAGTATGGGATGGTGTTTGACGCGGGTTCATCCCACACCTCTCTGTTTGTCTACGAGTGGGATTCCAACAAGGAGAACAACACCGGGGTGGTCAGCCAGACCTTGTCCTGTGATGTCCAGGGTCAGTATCCCCTGCCATGGGCTCTGTCCTGCCCTGTGTGTTCGAGGGGTGGGTGACCAGGGGTGACCTGGCTGGACAGCACTGTCCCTCGGGCTGGCACTGCACGCACAGGGGGGCTGTGGCTGTGGCTGGGTGTCCCCTGCCCCCTGGCCCCTCAGCACTGTCTGCTGCCCACACACTGGGTGGGACTGAAGCCCTTGATGGTGAATCAGTTTTGTTCCTCCACCTGGGAGTGTCCCCAGCTGCTGTCCTGGCCGGGGGAGGTGTCACCTGAGGACACTGCTGAAAGAATGGGAGACATGGGAGAGGAACATATGTGGGTTAGTCAGGTCTCAGGGGACCAGGGGACCCTGGGAAAGTACCTTTGCTGCTAAGAGGTGACAGCCCTCACTGCCCTGTGCCCTTTTGCTCCCACAACCCTGGCCCAAGCCATTCCCATCAGCCTGCCCCATCCTGACTCTTTTCCAGGGCAAGGCATATCGAGCTATGCCAACAACCCCCCTGAAGCTGGCAATTCCTTAAGGGAGTGCCTGGACGAAGCCCTGAAGGCTGTTCCTGCTGAGAAGCAGAGGGATGTCCCAGCTTACCTCGGAGCAACAGCTGGCATGAGGCTACTGAGGTACTGCTGTGGGTCACGGGGCTGACAGCAGGGACAAAGCTGTAGACAGGCACTGCCACGACAGTGTCCTGAACAGGGCCAGGATCTCAGCTCCCACACTGCCATGAGCAAGCGGCTAGGGAGTCGCAGGAATGGCTCAACTGTCCTGAGAATTGTCTCTGGGCAATGTATGTTGGGATGTCCCAGGATGGCGCTGCACACCCAGTTCCAAGCAAGAAATGCTCTTCAGAACTGTTTGCACTTCATTATTCCTTAAAAACAAGGGGGGTGGGATGCCACCAGGAGATGTGCCACCTGCCCAGGTGGATGGGCGCTGGTGGGCGAGTGGGGCAGAGGGGGGAGGTGACAAAGTGCTGCAGGTCCTGTCTTTGCCTTTCACCAGCCCATAGGAGCTTTTTTCAAATGCCACCCTTCATTTCCTAGCTCTTGTTTTTATGGCTGCAGATAGCTCACGTTATTTCTGTGCCCTGGCAATCAGACCTGGCAAGGAGCCGGGCCATAGCCTGAAGGTTGCTCACTTCAGAGAGCAGGAACAGCCCTGAGATATCTTCCCCACTGAGAGGTCTGAACCCAGGCTGGAACCTTCCCGGAAAAACCCTGGAGGTCAGGCACCAGCCCTGCCTTGGGCACAGCCAGTTGATGTCCAAACCCAGCACAACCCCGTCCAGCCCCCAGCACTTAGGCAGGGAAGGGTGGCCTGGGAAAGCTCTGGGAGATTGGGATCAAGCTGCTCTGGAGGCAAGAGGTTGCTATTGCTCCTAGGTTGGTAATGCAAGCTGAGCCAGCTGGGATTTTACTCTGTACAAGCAGCTCTGACAAGCCATGGAGCAGGAAACACCCTTTCAAACAGGCTGCTTGTTGCAAAAACTGGGAGTGTGTGGAATGGGGAGAGAATCTGACTCTTTCCTTGTGTTTCCTCTTGCGTAGCTGGGTCTGTGTCCTGTCCTTGGCATCCTTTCTAGGGAACAGAACAGCTCAGCAGCAGAGCAAGTCCTGGCTGAAGTCGCTAAAACCATGCAGGAGTACCCCGTGGCTTTCAAAGGGGCTCGAATCCTTACGGGAGAGGAGGAGGGGGCTTATGGCTGGATCACCATCAACTACCTGCTGGACTCCTTCACCAAGGTGGGAGAGGGCTGGATTGCCCCTTCCTTTGCTGATACAGCTTTTCTGATTTTCCTTAAGCTTTCTTAGTGCAGGACAGGTCAGGCTTAGTGGCTTTTGGGAATGACCCAGGGGAAGGAGCCTTGGGAATGACCCAGGGCATCCTCTGGCCTGCCCAGTGAGTGAGGAGGGAAAACTCAGGAATGAGGGTGTCTGCTAAGAGCTCAGGGCAATCTCCACACTGTGTGCACAGAGGGTCTCTTGGGACAGTGAGGTCAGTGCAGCCCAATTGGGCTTTGTCTCCCTGCCCTGAGGAGCTCCATCTCCCTGTGATGCTGAGAGCATCCAGTTCTGCTTCAGTGTGCGCCTGAAGGCAGCTCAGACCAAAGCTCCATCCCAGCCCTGCCACAGCTCAGTGCAGTGCTGGCACTGTCGGGCTCCTGTGGGGGCTGTTGGAGGATTCCTGAATAGAAATCCTTCCTCTGGCACCAGGGCCCCTGCAGCCTCCTCGGGAAGGGCAGATTCCCAAGCCAGTCCCCCCCAGCACTTCGGCCTGGGGATGGTGACTGAGAGCCAGGTGAGCCCATGGCACATTGGCACTTACTGACCATCAGAGTTCCATCTCTGTTCTGCCTCTGATAAATACCCAGGCTGGCTGGGCAGGGAGAGTGGGGGGGGCTCACACAGAGAAATAACTGAATATCCGCTGAATTTAGTTTAAAAATCCTGATGATTTCAATGGGATGAGAATTCTGCTCAGGCATTCTGTACTAATCCTCATCCTCTCATGTATCTCCTTGGCAGTACTCCCCCAAAGCACACACGTGGCTCCATCCAGAGGCAGCCAACACTTTTGGGGCACTGGATCTCGGAGGAGCATCCACTCAGATCACCTTTATGCCTGAAGGTTCAGTGATGAGCCAGAATGAAGTCTCTGAGTTCACCCTGTACGGGTACAGCTACAACATCTACACTCACAGCTACCTCTGCTATGGGCAGAACGAGATGCTGAAGCGGCTGGCAAAGGAATTAATTGCGGTGAGAAGCAGCTGAGGGGCAATTGGCTGTGGTGTCATGATGCCAACCACAGACCTGTTAATGCATAAACTAAGGACAGGCAGGGCTCTTCCAGAGAGGCATCAGCAAGGACTGAGAGCAAGGACAGACTCCTTGGAGCATGGCAGGGCAAATGTGGAGAGGAGCACGGACATCAGGGAGTCACAGACTGCTTTGGGTTGGAAGAGACTTTAAAGCTTATCCTGTTCCACTTGCCTGCCATGGGCAGGGACACCTTCCACTAGACCAGATTACTCCAAGCCCTGTCCAGCCTGGCCTTGGACACTTCAAGGGATGGAGAAAATGCCAAAAGGGGCAGTTTGGGATCTTCTGGCTTTACACAGGGTGTACAAAAATGCAGGACGAGGCTCTTCTCAGAGGTGTAAAGTGCCAGGACAAGAGGCAAGGGGCACAAGCTGGATCATCTGAGTTTCCAACCAGATAAAGGGGAAAAGTTTTCCCCGACAGGAATGATCAAATATTGGAATAGGACCCAGAAATGCTGTAGAGTCATCATCCTCAGAGATCCTCAGAACTTGATGGGATGAGGCTCTGAGCAACCTGCTCTAGTTTGTCATGCTTTAACAAGAGGGTTGGCACAGGGAACCTACAGCTCCCCTGAACCTCAGCTACTCTGGGACTTCACAGACCTGAGAAATGTGAACCGAAGACCTTTCTCAGGCCATTTTTTGGAAGGTCAGATGTGAAGAGCATCTTCATGAAGCTGCACCTTGCCAGCAGAGCTGCCTCACGTGAGCCAGAAGGGTTTGCCCTTGCTGTATGGCCAGGAGAGTCCCACACGGTGACCCTGGATGGGGCTGGAGCTAGAACCAGAGCAAGAGCTGGGATGGAGAGGGCTTTGCATGGCCTCAGAAATGATCCTCCTGGCCAGGGCAGAGACATGCTGGGCCCTTGAAACTGTTCTGGTGTATGGGAGAGGGAATGAGATAAAGCACAGTGGGAGTGAGTGCTGGGCTCAGGCTGGGACTGCAGACAGCCAAGACGAGCAGGACTGAAGGGTCTTTCTTTCCCTGCCAAGGAGCTGGGGGATGCCGGTGCCGGTGCCTCTGTGGGGGGATGCTGGTTGTGCCCACACACAGCCACGAGGCTCTGCAGGAGCTGCAGCTGCATTTTGCTGTCCCCAGGAGTCGTTCCCCAGCACACGAGTCCACCACCCCTGCTACCCGAAGGGCTACACCGAGACCGTGTCGCTGTCCTCCTTCCGCGGCAGCCCCTGCACCGAGCGCAGCGACCCGCGCCTGCCCCGGGGCGACACCAACGTCACCCTGGAGGGCAGCGGCAGCGCCAGCGGCTGCCTGGCAGCCCTCAGGGAGCTCTTCAACTTCTCGGCGTGCGGCCAGAGCCAGGACTGCACCTTTGACGGCGTCTACCAGCCCCCGCTCCGGGGGCAGTTCATTGTAAGGCAAACCCATCCGCCTCCCTCCAGGGAAGGGCGTCCCCGGTGCTGGGGTGTCCCCGAATGCTGGGGTGTCCCTGGGTCTGGGGTGTCCCCGGTGCTGGGGTGTCCCTGGGTCTGGGGTGTCCCCGATGCTGGGGTGTCCCCGAATGCTGGGGTGTCCCCGGGTGCTGGNAATGCTGGGGTGTCCCCGGTGCTGCGGTGTCCCCGGTGCTGGGGTGTCCCTGGGTCTGGGGTGTCCCCGGTGCTGGGGTGTCCCCGAATGCTGGGGTGTCCCTGGTGCTGGGGTGTCCCCACGGCCCCATGGCACTGTCACCTCCCGGCAGGAACAGGGCAAGGAGCTCCCAGAGTACCACTGCCTGAGGGCACGCTAGGGGTTGCTGCTGCATGGTTTTCCAGCCAAATCTCCAAATGGGACCATGGCAACAATCACCGAATCCCAGACCGGTTTGGGTTGGAAGGGACCTTAAAGCTCATCTCGAGCCACCCCCTGCCATGGGCAGGGACACCTTCCACTATCCCAAGTTACTCCAAGCCCCATCCAACCTGGCCTCGAACACTCACACGGATTTGTTAATAAAACAGGGGGTTGTTAAAACCCAAGTTTTTGGTAAAACCCCAGGAGTTCAGCCAGGAGCCTTCAGGCAAGGCTCTGGCTGTGCTGCTGTCATCAGCAGGCACCAGCTCCCAGCTCATCACCCGCTGGGACAGGGACAACCATGCCCTGGGACAAACCCTGTGAAGGACCAGCCCTGTGAAGGACAAGCCTCACCTCCCGCTGCAGCTTCCAGGGGTTCCCCACTATAGCTCACCAGCATTTCTGTCTCTTACCTTCCAGGCCTTCTCTGCCTTTTACTATAACTTCAAGTTCCTGAATCTGACGGAGGGGCAGCCACTGCCTGTGGTCAGGGAGGCCATTGAGGAGCTCTGCGCAAGGAGCTGGGAGGATGTACGTTCCTCAGGATGGAGGCTGTGTGGTAGATTCACAAGCAAAGGGGTCCTGGGGTGGGAGGAGGACATGGGGACCCCTCCAGGGCAAGGCTCCCTGGTTCTGAGCTGTGCCCTGCACAGCAGAGCCATCCCTAAGCTCTGTGTGGAGCTGGCACTGTCCTGCACCCGCTCCTTGCTCATACACCCTTGGGAAAAGCGCAGCCGGGGCAGGCAAGGACAGCAAGATCTCATCTCCAGCCCAGGAGCAGGGGATGGAGGTGGGGATGGGGATGGGGATGGAGGTGGGTCTGTAGCACAGGAAGATGGTGAGAGCAGAGCCAGCTGCTGGCACCGTGCTGGAGACGAGTCAAATCATGAAATCATAGAATTCCAGACTGGTTTGGTTTGGAAGACTCATCTTGTTCCACATCCGTGATATGATCAGGGACATCTTCCACTATCCCAGCTTGCTCCAAGCCCATCCAGCCTGGCCTGGAACACTCCCAGGGATGGGGCAGCCACAGCTTCTCTGGGCAACAAATGGGGGTGGATAAGCTCAGAGATGTGCCAGCACCACCGTGGGCCAGAGAGCAGGAGCCCCTTGCATGAGGAGGCTGAGATGGGAGAATCTGGGGCAGGAGGAGCTACAATATGTGTCTGTTTCCATGTGGAGTGTAAATCCTCCCCAAAGGAGCTGCCCTGTACAGACAGGTCCAAAATCACTGCCTGACCCAGAAGTCTCTTTCTGGATGCTGGTGACTGTGGAGCCACTGCCGCTCATGCAGCACATTTTAGGGATTTGTCTGCACATACATTGCCTGTGAATAACGCCCCTCCATCCCCAAACATTCCTCCCCCAGTTATCTTCCAGCTACCCCAAAGAGAATCCCAAGCGACTGCCTAAGTACTGCGCCAACGCCAACTACATCCTCACACTCCTCCTTGATGCCTACAAGTTCAACGAGACCAGCTGGAACAACATCCTCTTCCAGATGAAGGTGGGAGTGCTCCCAGCCTGTGAAGGGGAGCAGGGGTAGTGCTGGGGGAGAGCCAGCCCCGTGTTGGGGGAGAGCCAGCCTCGTGTTGAGGTGCTGGGGAGCCACGGTCCAGAGAGCCCTGCCTGCCCCCCGTCCCAGCGTGACACTGCTGTGGGGACAGCTGCCCCATTTGGGCTGAGCAGGAGTGTGTGGCCCTCTGACAGCAGTGGCTTTCCTGCAAGGCTAACCCCATCCTCTCTCTCCCGGGGCAGGCGGGGAGTGCAGACGTGGGCTGGACGCTGGGGTACATGCTGAACCTCACCAACATGATCCCAGCGGAGGCTCCAGCCAGGGTGAAGGGGCACAGGCCTTCCCTGTGGGCGGCGGCCGTCACCTTCATCATCCTCACCCTTGTCTTGGGGCTGGTTGCCCTGCTCCTGCTGCTGTGGCTGTAGGAGCCTGGCTGTGTTAGGGAGCCCAGCGGGGATGGATCAGGGCTGCAGGGCCATGCTGGAGTCCCCGTGCTCCTGCCTTGCAGGACTGGCAGCCCAGGGCTGGGGCTGTGCTGCTGAGCACATTCACCTCTACAGCTCCGAAAAACTGGGGTCTGAATTTCCATGGCCCCCAACATGCAGACAGGCACTCTGTGAGGTTTCCAGAGGAGCTCCACTCCCATGGGACCCGATGGGATCAGCCTGCAGAAGCCTCAGCCAAGCCTGTCTGTCCCCTGTCACTGTTACAGACATGGCTCCATCCCACCAGCCAGCACATGGGGCCGTGGAGAGCCAGCCTGGCCGTGGGACAGCTCCCCAGTGCCAGACTGCTGGAGCATGTGCTCCTGGGCACAGGGTGCTCCACGGAATGCCAGGTCTGACCGCGGTCACCAACAGCCCCTGCTGGGAAAGGCAGCCTGAGGGATGCTCTGTGGTACCACACCTCGCCCTGTGGAGGGTCTGTGGCTGGGCCTCACATGGAGATGGTCTTGGAGAGAGAAGGAAAACTGAGCATCCAAAGTCAGAAGTGTGGTCCATGCCCCTCCAGAGGGTCCATCTCATCTCATCTCATCATCTCATCAGCTTGTTATGGCATGTCATCTCATCATCACATCTCACCATTCATCTCATCATCTTCTTCTTGCCTGGAATAAAGGGATTGATGTTCCTCAGTGCCTTCCTGGAGACAGAACCATGAGCAGAAGGCCTGGACTCTGTGGATGTCAGGATGAGGTTCCAGCGGGCTGTGAGTCCTGCCCTGCACATGGCTGAGCTGGGTCCTGCCTTCGACCTTTGCCTTTGGTTCTGCTTGTTTCTGTCTGCCCTGTGGATCATTCATGCTGTTGTTTGTGTTCCCACGGTGAGGAGCAGACCTTTGGTGCCCCTGTGGAATGCTGGGCACCTCACAGCTCTTGTCACCCAAATAAACACTGTAAGAGGCAGCACGTGGGGAAATGACTGTTACTTTGCTCCCAAACAGTTACGATTTTATTCCTTCAGTCTCCCAAGTAAGGGCTGGTGATGACAAGGAAGACTCAGGGGAGAGGCAACATTACTTGAATCTACAAGAGGTGTCCCTGGAGACACTGAGGTGTCTGCTGGACCTTGAAGAGCCAGCAGGGCATGAGGACAGGTCTTTTCCTTCTGAGAGGAGGTGTCTCACCTCACCCATCACTTGGCTGCCAGTGGGACTCCCCAAAAATGTAAGGGGGGCCCTGGGAGCTGCCTGTGACATGTCCCAGCAGTGCTCCCAAATCGCTGTGTTGCAAAGAGAGGATGAGTTGTTTGCCAGGCACAGGACACGGGGTGAAGCTGGACCAGAGAGGAACCTCATGCAGGAGAGCAGGGGGCTGTGCCATCCCCCCCTCACAGGGCTCCCCAGTCCTGGGCAGAGCCTGCGTCCTGTCTACCAGGCCAGTGTCCCCCACATCCCCAATGCCACAGCCCCTGGGGCTGGCACTGGCGATGGGAGATGCAGACCCTGGCCCTGGCACAGGGCAGGACACATGTGCCACACTCGGGGGTTTTGCTGTGGGCTGGAACAGCTCTGTGACAGCCCCTCTGCTGCCAGACCCCCCAGTCCCCATCTCCAGCCACCGCACAGCACTGGGGTCCCCAGGCCCTGGAGCTGAGCCCCTGCCCCGCATGGCCAAGCCCTCCCTCCTGGAGCACTTCCAGGTCAGCAGCGCAAGGAAAGGAAAAGCGGAAGGCACGCAGCTACAGGGAAGATGTTTTACAGCTGTGGCCGTCCCAGCTCACCAGGCCAGGACTCAGGGCCCCCCAGGACAAGTCCACAGTCCCTGGGCACACCAGGGTGATTCCTGGGAAGCAGCTCCTTGCACAGGTGTGGCAGCAGCACTCGCAGGCTCCGGAGGCAGCGCTGCTATAGATGCTCATAGCCCGAGGAGTTTCTCTGGCAGCACGTGGCTGTGAGCAGGCAGAAGGTGAGGATGAGCATGATGGCCAGCAGAACTGTGGCTGCTATCCAGCTGCTTCTCTGGAGCCCTACCACTGCTGGGGGAGGCTCCGAGGGGATCATGTTGGTGAGATTGAGCATGTAGCCCAGAGTCCAGCCCACGTCTACGTTAGCAACCTGTGCAGACAGAGGGGGAAGAGGGATGGAAAAGGCTGCGGAGTACCAGGCAAGCTAGAGGAGAGCATGCACCCCCAGGTCCTGCTCCACAACCATCCATCCACCTGTGCCCACCTTGGGCTGCAGAGGCCCCAGGAGTGACATAAAGTGGGGGACAGCATAAAGTGCCAGGCCAGATGTGCCAGCAGCTGTGAGTGTAGCTCAAGAGCTGCCCTGGGTACAGGCAGTGGGGCTGTGCTGCCCTGGGATCCTGTCCCCAGCAGCAGCAGAGTGGGCACAAGGCATTTCATGGCACTTCATGTCCCACTTCATGGCACACAAGGCACTTCCACTTCCAGGTGTGGAAGCTGGAGGCTGCCGGACACTCTCCTACCTGCTGGATGAAGTGGATGTTAGGCCACGTTGTGTGGTTGAATTTGTAGCCTTGCAGGAGAAGCGTGAGGATGTAGGAGCTGGCTGTGCAGGTGTCACGGAGCTGGGTCCTGCTCGCCGTGGGGGACAACTCCTGCACCTGCAGAGGTGGAAGAACAGGAGAGGCTGAACACGGAGCAGTGCTGGGTGTGCCCACATTGGAGAACAGCCCCTCAGTGCACCTGGGAGCAAAGACCACGAGAGCAAGGAGGCCCCGGGAGGCTGCACACTGCTCTCCCATTTCTATACAGGTCCAGAGACCTTTGTGCTCCTTCTGGCTCTCTCCTGTTGTCCACAGGAGAGGATGGGCTGCAGACAAGCCCTCAGGCTGCCTAGTGTCCAGGTGAAATGAAGGCTTGGGCAGAATCTCACCTGCTTCCAGCTGCTGTTACAGATCTGCCAGATGGTGGCATTGACCAAGCTCAGGGACTGCCCTTCGGTCAGGTTCAGAAAGCGAAGGGTGTGATAAAACCCTGAGAAGGCCTGTGGGTGTTGAGACCAAGGGCAACAGGTTAGTGAAGCACTCAGGCCACTGCTGCCCCCCACCCTCATTTCAGGGGTCGCTGTAAGGCCCCACTTAGCACCGCAGGGTGATGGCAGTGACCCTGCGGGAGGGAGCTTGGGAGTGCTGGGAATGCTGCCCACTGGTGCTGGGAGAGCAGAGCTCTGGGGCTGCCTGGCACGGGGGTCAGCACCCTGTGTGTCTGCATGGCTCAGGCACATCCCAGCTGTCAGGGCTGGCTCTATTCACACTCTCTCCTAGAGCAGTTTTCCAGGGGTTGTGCCCAAAGTACTCATTGTCCCCCCCCAGCCATGGGGACGGAGGCTGCT
>VZRL01001586.1:1219053-1265258 GCA_013397895.1 Origma solitaria | reverse complement strand
GCGGCGGCGGCGGCGGCCGAGGGGTCCTTGCAGATCTTGTACTGCACCTCCCGCGGCACGTAACAGAGCGCGGCGGGCAGCGCCCGGGCACGGCGGAAGCACTCGCTGCACTGCAGCAAGAAGCGCAGCCGGCCCAGCACCTGGTGCGGCGCCTCCCCGCCCGCCCTCATCGCGCTCCGGACACCGGCTCCGCGCCGCTCCGGTTTACGGCGAACCCCGCCCGCCGACAGGCAAGATGGCGGCGCCCGGTGGGGCGGACGTAGAGCAAGATGGCGGCGCCCGATCCACGCACAGACGGGCAAGGAGCGGGGCAAGATGGCAGCGTACGGCAGGGCGGGGAGCCGGGCAGCGGGGCGGGGCAAGATGGCCGCGGGAGGAGAGGCGGGACTACGACAAGATGGCGGTGCCGGTGGGACGGGATGGGGGCGTGACGGGGCGGGCCATGCCGCGTCGGGAGGCGACGGAGATACCGGGAAGCGGCGCAGAAGGATGGAGGGTGGCGATCGGCTCCTGTGAGTAACCGGGGCTGGGCAGGCCTGCGCCCCATCCTAGTGTGGTGACGAGGGCATGCCCCGGGGCTTGCAGGCGGGTACTGGTGTGGCTCTGGGAACGGCGATCGGGCACTGTGGAGCACTGGGGATAGTGCTTTGGTGCTGAGATCCTGTACTGGGGACACTGGTGTGGCTCTGGGGACACTGCTGAGGCACTGGAGTGGCCCTGGGTTTTGGTGCTGGCGCCAGGGTCGGGTACTGGGTCACTGGAGAGGCTCTGGGGGCGGCTGATCCTGCACTGGGAGCGATCAGCAGCACCACTGATGTGGTAGTGCATTCACTGGTCCCAGGTGGAGGTTTTGGGGACTTTGTTTCCGTGGGCCCCGCGGTTGCCGGGGTGCCTCTCCCCGGGGCAGGCCGGGCTCCAGCAGCCCCACGGCGGGGGGGCTGGGGACGGGGAGGCTGGGGACGTGTGGTCCGGCGCCCTGCTCGTCCCAAATCTCTCCAGGCGGGACCAACTGGTGGCGCCGATAACTTAATCTCGCAGGCCCTGGGCGGGGCATCGCCTCTCCCCGGGGGGGCCCCGCGGTCTTCAGCACGAAGACCTCCTGGACTGTGGTGGGGAGAATTTATCACATTTGTCACAGCTGGGCGCAAGCCCTTTCTGAGGTCAGGGAGTGGGGACGAGCCGCTGGCCCTGGCACCCCCTGCCCCAGTGGTGGGGGCCTGGCAGGGCACCCAGTCCCCTCGCGGGTGACAGCCTGTACCTGCTCTTTGCTCCGCAGCCCCAAAGGTTTCCCCAAGCTGAAGAACGACACGTTCCTGCGTGCAGCACGCGGGGAGGAGACGGAGCACACCCCGGTGTGGTGCATGCGGCAGGCGGGGCGCTACCTGCCAGGTGAGCGGCGGAGGCAAGCGGGGGGGGTGGCGAGGGGGCCTCAGCAAGAGCCCGATAACATTTTTGCTGGTCCGTTGCAGAGTTTCGAGAGACACGGGCATCGCAGGATTTCTTTGCCACTTGCCGGAGCCCCAAATTGTGCTGTGAGCTGACACTGCAGGTGAGCATCACTTGGGGGTCTGTGTGTCCCCTGTCTCTGCACAGATGGGGATGGGGAGAAACCTGGGTTCTGGCTGTCGTGGGTGGCCCCAGTAAATTGTGCAGCCCTTTGGGACTCCACTGCCCCATGTACTTGTCCAGGTTCTCTGTGGGGAGGGAGTCGCAACCCCTCACTAACACTACCTCTTCCCCTGTGCAGCCACTAAGACGATTCCCCCTGGATGCTGCCATCATCTTCTCTGACATCTTGGTGGTGCCCCAGGTGAGAGCCATGGCCAATGCCATGGGGAGCAGCAGCTGAGAAAGGGGCAGAGTTCAGGGCTGCCCCATTCCTGTTTCTCCATTCTCCCCTGTCCCCAGGCGCTGGGCATGGAGGTTGTCATGGTCCCTGGCAAAGGACCCACATTCACAGAGCCCTTGAAAGAGGTGGAGGATCTGCTGAAACTGCGACAAAAGGTGGATGTGACTGCGGAGTTAGGTTATGTCTTCCAGGCCATCACACTGACACGACACAGCCTGGAGGGCAAGGTGCCCCTCATCGGCTTCTCAGGGGCACCAGTAAGTGACGTGGCTCTTCCGTGTGGGTTTCCTTGATGGGTTCCTCTGCCCTCCTGGGGTGACACCAGCCATGACATCCCCAGCTGTGAGTGCTACAGGGATGCGTAAGTGGGGGACATTCAATGCAGGAACAGCTGTGCCTCAGGCTCTGGGGTGCTCACAGGTCCTACCTTCAGCACTCTGACTGGGGCTTCATGTCTTCTTTCATCTCCATCACCCTTCTCACTTCATTCCTCTCCTTCCTGCAGTGGACACTCATGTCCTACATGATTGAAGGTGGCGGCTCCTCTACAATGGCCAAGGCCAAGAGCTGGCTCTACCGTCACCCCGAGGCAAGCCACCGGCTGCTGCGGCTGCTGGCTGATGTCATCATTGACTACCTGGTGGGGCAGGTGGCTGCTGGAGCACAGGTATGTCCTGGGGCATGGGGATGGCTAAGAAGGAAAGCAGGGACTGGGGACAGGGAGCAGAGAGGATCCACCTTCTGGAAGGGGGAGGAGGGACTGAGGTGCTGCTTTCCCAGTCCCATGGGAAAGTGGTTGAGTCGCTATCCCTGGAGGTATTTGATAGGCAGCTATATGGGGCACTTGGGGACATGGGTTACTGGTGGATTTGGCACTGCTGGGTTAACTGGTGGACTCAATAATTTTCAAAGGTCTTTTCCAGCCTAAAGGATTCTGTGTCCCTGGCAGGCGCTCCAGCTGTTTGAGTCCCATGCAGGGCACCTGGGCCCAGAGTTGTTTCAGGACTTTGCCTTGCCTTACATCCGAGACATTGCCCAGGCTGTCAAGAGCAAGCTGAAGGAGGAGGCACTGCCCCTGGTGCCCATGGTGAGTCTAGGCTTCCTGGACTGACCCTGACATCCGGGGGCGGCTGGAGAGGGGTGCATCCCCTAGTACCTGTTTCCCCCAGTCCAGCCTGTGGAGAAGGGTCTGACTCACAGCAGCTGCTGCCCTTCTCCTCCCTCCCCAGATCATCTTTGCCAAGGATGCACACTATGCCTTGTGTGACTTGGGCCATGCCGGTTATGAGGTGGTCGGTCTTGACTGGACCATCCAGCCCCAGGAAGCTCGGTAAGAGTCTGACACATGACTCAGGTGTCTGGACAGGACCCCAGACAGGGTACTCTGACCTCCTCCTCTGTCCTGAGCCATTCCAGGCCTGGACATTGCTGCTCCAGAGGTGGGGATAATTGGGCCACCATGCTACAGCAACTAAGGGCTGCACTGAGGAGTCTTGGGTGTTCTATGGTGGGGGCTGCAGGCACCTGGCATCCCTCAGCCTCTGTACCACATGCAACAACTTACCTGTTTCCTCCCTGCTGCAGTGCACAGATAGGAAAAGATGTCACCCTGCAAGGGAACCTGGATCCTTGTGCTCTCTACGCACCCAAGGTGAGCCATTGCCAGTGCCAGTAACCAGGGCTAATTCCAGCCTGTGTTAAGGCCTTCAGCCTCAGCTTCCCCAGCTGCAGTGCTGGCTCGTGTCCCAGCAGGTCCCCCAGGCTGGCTGGGAGGGACTGGTGGGGGTGAAATACCCTGGGCTGGATGGGACTCACACATGGTTTCCTACCGTACCTACAGGAGAAGATTGGCGAGCTGGTGAAGAAGATGCTGGAGAGTTTTGGGACACAACGCTACATTGCTAACTTGGGCCATGGTCTCTACCCTGACATGAACCCTGAACATGTGGGTGCATTTGTGGAGGCCGTGCACGCTCATTCCCGTCACATCAACAAGCACAGCTGAGCCCGGGGCCTTGGGTACAGGACTCTGGTTTGGGCAGTCACCCCTGTGTTGTCGGAGGGCTCACTCTAGGCTGGGCTGCAGCATTAAACCAGCACCTTCTCCACAGCAGCCGTGTGGCTCTGGCTGGGGGGATGGGGAACTGGGCGGCCCTGAAGGAGATGGGCAGTCATGGCACACTGCTAGAGGAGCACGTGAGGTCAGGGGGAGCCCCTGAACCTCATCCTGCAGGTCAGAACCCAAAACATGGATAGCAGTGAATTGTGGGGGATACCTCTCCCTGCCAGGCTGCAGGGTGTCCATCCATGCTTGTAACAGGATGTGAGCTCAGAGCACAACAGTCATCTCCTGACAATGGATGTGCTCAGCCCTACTAGGGAGGGTGGGCTGCCTGAGGCTGGCAGGGTCACGGGCTGAGAGCTTGGGGCTCACAGCCCACCACTGGCAGAGGCTCAGCATGAGCACGGTCCTGCTCAGGTGCGAATGGGCAACATGACATCAACCGAGGGCAGCCCCAAGGGGCTGGGAGACTCAGCAGGACTCACCTGGGGGACAACTGGCGAAGTGGCAGGACTACCTCTTGACACAGCACCACCAGCACCCTGCCACACTGGCTGGGATGGCAGCACAGGCACCATGGCCCTCCTCCAGCTCCCAAAGCATCTTTGGAACCATCCCCCTGATTCTGGAGTGTTCCCCCATGCACACCTCCCCATCTCCTCTGATCCTCAGGGTCAAGCTTGCCTAGGGCTCAGCAAACCCTCCAAAAAGCAGCCCAGGAACCCTGAGTTACAACTCCCTCCTACGCCATCCCACACTCCAGCACTCTCACTGTGGTCCAGGTTGGCTGCAGGATGGATCAAGACATGGGCTGGCATGAGCAGGGCAGTGCCTCCAGCGTGGGCAACGACCTGCTAGCATTGTGTGTGGCAGGGAATTGCACCAGAAGCAGCCAGGGTGCCTTGTCCTTGCTCTGTCCCCCTCCTTGTGGCATAGGAGCTGGGTACCACAGGGGACTGCGACACAGCTCTGTGGAAGTGTGGTGACCCCCTGACTTCAGAGATAGGCAGGAGAGACACAGGCAGTAACGTTCATCCCTTTTATTATTAAACATCAGATGAAGAGGTCGCACACACACATACACGCACGCACACAAAAAGAAAAAAACAAAATTAAAAAAAAAAAAAGGGAAGGAAAAAAAGAGAGAAACAGACTGGCTGAAGACCGCTATTTCGGTGGCAACAGAGACCGAGTACAATTGGGTTCCTGGCCGGAGCGCGGACACAAGTCACTTGCCAAAAAGTAAACCAGACAGCAGATAACTAGCGCACGTTCTCTAACTACAAGTCACCGCCCAGACTGGCCCTGGCCCCCCCAGCCCTCCCAACCCGCTGGCAAAGAAATGAACCAAAACTGAAGAGCCACCAGCCCGGGGCTGGAATGTGCCCCCAGCGCCAGGCAAGCCGGGAAGGGCCAAGCGTTGGCTGCACCATGGAGCTGGGGACGGTGCAGGAAGGCGACACAGCTGCCCCTCCCCCGGAGCCCGCAGCCCTGGTGCCCACCCAGGCACTGGCACTCGCACCCTGCACCCGCCCTGCGACGGGCTCGCGTCCTTCATTGCCAGCATCCGTGTGTGTCCGAGCGAGCATCGCCCCAAGTTCCTTCCTGCTCTGTCCTCCAGCGCTGGGCCACTGCTCCTCTGTCCATCTGTCCCAGGGCTGTGAGTCGAGTAGATGTTTGTCTCCCCCCCACACCCTTCTTGCTGCTGACGATGCCATGGGAACCTGAGAAATGTTCGCGTGCCTCCTCCTCTTTTTGTCTGTGGTTTTGTGTGGGTTTTTTAAATAATAGTTATAATAATAATAACAATAATAATAATAATAGCAATAATAAAAATAATCACCCCAGCCCACAACAATTTCAAGTATCCCCCAAATAAAAGACAGAATTATAAATAATTATAACTTTACAATTTAATAATTGACACATATACTATAGTATTTACAGTATCATAAATGCTTTTTTTTTGTGTTACTTTTAGTAAGCAATCCCTGAGAACAGTTACTTTTACTTGTTTTTATTGAAGTATCTTCACAAATAGAGGAGTTTGCATGTCTCGGGCGGGCGGGAGAAGCGCTCTGCAAAGCCATCGCTTTTGGTGACGCATGAGGTTCTAGTGTCGCAGGTTTCTTTGCTCGCTTTTTTTTTTCCTTTTTTCTCTCCTATTTTTTTTTTTTTTTGTTAAATTCCCCACGTAATTTTAAAGATTTTTCACTTTGCAACCTTCATATCCCTCCAGCGACCACGTCCTTCAGGAAAGAGGTATTAGATTTCCAGGTTAGCTTTTGGTATTGGCAAGGGAGGGCAGGGGGCTGAGTGAACCATCCTTTTTCCCCGTGGTTGCCTTTTGGTTTGTGCCCAAGGAATCTCTGGATCCTCTCAGTGTGAGAAATGGTTAAATCCAAGAAAGAATAACACTAAAAGAAAAAAAAAATTAAAAAAAGAAAACAAAACAAAAAAAGAAACAGAAGACCAGAACAGAGCAGCCTCTGCCGATGGGGGGGAAGGTGATCTCCACTTTCCTTCCTTCTTCTCTCCCGAGTCCCCATGCTGCGGCCAGACCCTGCCAGGGAGCATGGCAGGAGCCGGGGCTCACCCAAACCGTTCCCGCACCAGCAGCATCAGTTTTTTCTTGCCTTTGTAGATTTGTTTAAGATTGTCAATGAACTGGGCAAACTGTATGTGCCCGTCCTGTGCCAGGAGGAAGGTCTCCCTGGCCTTGCTGAGGAACTCGATGAACTCCCCATAGTGCCGTGGGCTGATGTGGGTGAGCCGGGAGTGGGTGGTGTTGATGTAGGCGCTTATCGTCGCGTCCAGCAGCTGCCGCAGGGGGGCTTTGTCGGTGGACATCAGCTTCCCCGAGTTCCTGCGCCCAGGGATGCCGGCCAGCCCTGGCGCTGTCATGGTGCAGCGGCGAAGGATGTCCGAGAGCACCGTGGCACAGTGCACGCTCTTCACCACCAGCGGGATGATGGCCGCCAGCTCGTTTTTGCCCAGAGAGTGGCTCAAGGCGCAGGCCCAGAGCACATCGTTGATGGCCGGGTGCGTGTCCTGGTTGTAGGCCAGGTTGAGATGTGTCATGGCCAACGAGGCCAGTTTGAAGGCTCGGAGTGGGTAGCCCCGGTGCTCCATGTAGCGGGCGATGGTGAAGAGCTGGGTATAGGTCATGCCGGTGGAGGCAGCGTCGATGACGATCTGGTAGGCCGTCTCGAAGGCGATGTGGTCCTTCTCGCAGAGGGTCAGGGCAGACAGGGCGCAGTTCTGGGGGTCCTTCATGGCGCACTGCAGGGCCAGGGTGCGGGCGCAGCTGGCCAGCTCTTCCCGCTGTGGGTAGTCCAGGCTCAGGCGCAGGATGGTGTTGTGGGACATCACTGTGGCCGCCACAATGCTGGTGGCTTCCGTGGGAGTGAACAGTGAGTACCAGCTCTGCAGGATGCTCACCAGGGCCCTCACTCCTGCAAGAAAACACTGGGGTCACAGCACAGCCCTGGAACCTGGCTCAGTTTGTGGGGCTCCTCTGACACCCAGAGACAGGGCAAAACCAGCCTGCAGCAGTGCTGAGCTGCTGCCTCTGCCCCAAGAGGGAGAGGGCAGAGAGGGACAGGCAGAGGCGAACCTGCACTGCCATGCTGCAGAGCACAGAAAGCACCACTGGCCTGGCCCAGGTACAGGGCACCCATCCCAGACCCAAAACTGCTGCAGTCCCAACCCTGCCAGCTGGCACTCTGAGGTGCATTCAGTTACCCAGGAAGAAATGAGAGACCCAGGAGAACTCAGATGCTATGGGCTAGGCATGACCCTAGGATCTCAAAGCCCAACCCCACTCCCACTGCATGCAGGCCAGATCTCGCCAGAGCACATGAACTCACCCACTTCGGTAGCACACGTCACCAGCCACCTCACCATCTCCCGCCGCCGCCAGTTGAGGGTGGACAGGGTCATGCGCATCACCTGCGAGGCAAACTTGGGGTGACTGGCTGCTCTGCAGGGCTCTAGTGAGGCCACCCAACAGAGCAGTGCTCCCCAAAAATCCCTCTGGTTCAACTGGCTACCAGCTCCCTGGCACTGCCTCACCTCCACCCAAACCGTGGCAAGCACAGGGCTCAGATCCCCTGCTCAGGACCATGCAGGGATCAATTGACTCCTTCCACAGGGGACACCCTGCTCAGCGGAAGACCATCACCAGCACCGCTGCCACAGTGTGGGGGGGCAGAAGGGCCACCAGCACCCCCAGCATTATGCCATACCTGGAGCCCCAGTTCCAATGCCACATTGAGCAGTGTTGTGTCAGAGTTGCTGTCAGCCGGCGTGGCAATCTTGAATGCATCCTGAGCCAGCTTGAAGATCAAGGAGGAGGAGTGGATGTTCTTCTGGATGGCCTCCAGCACCGTGCGTAGGCGCAGCATGTCCCCTGGGTGCAGGCAAGAACAGTCAGATGGCTCAGGCATCCCCCCAGCTTGCCCTGGAGCCCCATCTCTTGCCTGTGCCACGTTGGGAGCAGTCCCTTCACCATGGCCAGCCCCTCTGGACACACACACGGAGGGACACACAGCGATGCTGGATCAGGCCCTGCGGTCCAACAGTCTAAAATGGAGCATCCTCCCCAGGAAGCGATACATCCTACAGCATCCATCCTCACTCAAGTTCATCCTCTCACAGAGGACAAACAAACCTGAGTGATCCCAGACACGTCCTGTCTTTAGCAGACATCTCCAGGCACCTGGATGTTCCACCCTGGCCTCAAGTTTGACAGCTGTACAGCAGCCTCTTCCCAGAAAAGGAGGGATGTGGGGAGATGCCTAGTATTGAAAGGCTGCAGAAACATCACTCTTCATCCAGGAACATTAGGAAAAAGAGGAAAAGCTGTTTGCTGCATACACACAGTCTTGTCCAGCAAGTCCCCTCTGCAAGACTGGGCAGGCGTCACCCAGACTTCCTGCACCTTGATCCTTGATGTTCCAGATCAGGCACACAGCACTCACAACCGAGGCAGGCTGAGCTATTCCCAAATAAGGGGGGGTCATGGCACATCACCCAGTAATGCTGCTACAGGAGGTCATGGGTGCTAGGATACATGATGGCACCTGGAGATGGGGCAGGATCTTGGAGGAGTGGCACATCGAGGCATATTAATATCATGATCCTGCATCTAGCTTGGAAAATCCTGTCAGTCCCTGTGGAACAGAGTGTGGGGAGCGGGACCTTTGAGGTGTGCGCAGACCAGAGGTGCCAACATGCCACAGGAGGTTTCAGCTTTTTTTCTACTCCCAGTCATAGACTAAGCAGATGAACCTCATGCAAAGACAACCAAATCATGCACAGCAGTGTGCAAAACCCAGTGCTGCACCTGGACACATGGAGACATCTCGGGTGACTCATAGCTAAAGATATCACCTGCCACCCACCACAGCCCCTTGCACTGCCACGAAAATCCAAGCCTCCCTAAAATGGCTCGCGGGGGCGCGGGCAAGAGAGGCTGCAGGATCACACTGGGACATGCTGCAGCAGGGGAACACCTGAGGAAGGGGATGGTAGGAAAAAAGAGACGCAATTCAACAGCCCTACATCCCCGGCATAAAAGCCTCATCCCATCAGGCACTGGAAGGGAGAGAAAACCTAAAGGATAAGCCAAGTACCAGCTCCTCATCAGGGCACTGCAAATCAAGGGCAGGACACCATCAACTCTGGTAAAGCAGCCTAGAGGAGGGGACTGGAGGGAGAGAACAGGCTGCCAAGGCAGTGAGGATGGAGCTTTCTGACAGCTCATTTCTCTTCCCTCTCACTGGGAAACAAAAACCTTCCCTGTCAGGCTGGCAGTACCAGGACATCAGACGACAGTGGTAACTGCTTGGCTCACTGACCCTCACAGGACACAAGGCCCTTGCCATCCTGCTGGGGTTGGTTTCTGGTCAGGGGGATGTTTAATGAAAAGCCTGTGCTCGCCTTCATAATTGTGCCCGGGCAGGAACTGAAGAGCCAGCCCCAAGAGACCAGTGAGGTGTTTCATGAGCCCCTTGCAGCTGGGACCAAAGTGCCCCACCCAGCACCGCTGATCCCATCTCCCACAAAAGCCGCTTGTGGTTTGGTGCACAGGGAGGTCTTCTCCCTCCCACAGCCCAGGCAGGATCATTACCACAGGGCTGGAAGAGACAAAGCAGAGGTGAAAGGATAAACAGCTTCAAACTAAACAATGGCATGACCCCACTGACATGCCTGGCAGGAACTGCTGGCCTGGCAGCTGACTGTGCTGCAGGGCAGGAATGGTCCTGCATCACCTGGGGTGCTATGCAGGACCTGCAGCACCACGGCTGCAAGTCCTGGCTGCACCTCATGGGAAATTCCCATCCTGGCCTGCTGGACCATGAGCCCTTTGGGACAAGAATCCCAGAAACCCAGATTCTTAAGGCCAGCTCACCATGCCCTGCCCACAGCAGGCTGCCAGTGGGGCACCCAGCCAGTCTCTGCCAATGCTCGAGCAAGAGCTCCCTCTTTTCTCCACGAAAACCCTTCGATGCTCTTGTGCAGCATTGTTCCATCAACCCTGCCCCAGAGCTGCCATGCCACCAACCTTTGGCTGCTGTGAGCATGGTGGAGGCCAGCTCGCACTGCTGCGACTCCAGGTGCCCCAGGGTGAACCAGCGCGGGTACCTGCTGGGGACCACCGAGACCAGGTGGTGAGGGTGAGTCACATCGCCAGACGGTGCCGTGGTCTCCAGGACAGGCAGCCTGAAGGGCAAGCAGGAGGAGGCAACATCAGACCCCAGCCCAGCCCCAGCTTCAACCCCTCTCCCCGAGGTGCTGCCAAGGCGAGGCAGGGGCTGCCTGCAGGCAGCTGCCTGCAGCAATGCCTTTGAACACATCCTGCTGCTGTGCACGTGTGGGGCTCCCGAGGCTGCATGCTCAACACATGGGCATGGGGATCAATCTCAGACTGACTTGAAAGGGGGAGAAAGATCCGTGGAGTGATTTATAAACTTGTAAGGAAAAGCACAGACCTCAGAGTAAAAAAAAAAAAAAAGAAAAAAAAGTAAAATCCCTCCTCCCCTCCTGCTTCTTTCATGTCAAAGCACCCAGCAGAACTCCTGACTGTATCATCTGGTTCTTCTTAAAATGCTTGGTTATGATCAGAAGCAGCAGCACATTTCCCCAGGGCCTCTGCAGCCAGGTCAGGCTGCCTGTTTTTGTGGGCATATCCAAAAGTCTGGAGAACCTGGGGAAGAAGCAAGCCTAAAGAAGGGCAACAGGAGCCTCACGTCACCAGCTGTGGTGAAAAATCCTAAACCCATGAGTTGGTGCTGGTGCTGCTAACCTGATGGCTAGTTATGCAGGAGGGAAACTGTGCCCTGGACATGAAGAGCACCCAAGTGTCTTTGCTCTCCTCACTTGCATGTTTGAGGTAACCATGGGGCAGCAGAAGCCCAACCCTTCCAGCCCTGGACATAGATAGCCCAACAAAGGGAGTCCTAGCTGGGAGCAGGGCATGGGCATTAATAGATGGCATCCCTGGGGCCCTCGGTGCTGTTCAGTGACTGGAGGTCTTAGGTCTGGCAAGACATGGTGCCTGCACATGGCACAGAGGCTCTTGGCTGCTCATTAGGGCTGGTTGTCCTCCTGAGCAGCTCTTCCCAGGATAGGGGGATTTCAAACTTTCCCCCAGCGTTGGTGAGACATGACCTGTTTCACTGAGGAAATGCTGCAAAAAAGGTGATGCTCTGGGCCACGACTTTTAATGGTGGTACAGGGAGAGAGCACTGGGATGCTCTGGAGTTGACAGTCCTCCAAGCATTGACTTGTTTGGGAAATTCCAACCTTTCCAAGACCAGCCAGTCCCTGTCAAAACAGTGTAGTACACAGGCTGATGTCTGGAGTGTGTCATGGACTGGGGAGAGAGATGGGGCAGCTCTCAGCGTCAGCTGTGTCCCCAGTCCCAGAGACAGAGATGGGTTTTAATGGAGAACAGAGTGCAACTGTGTTCTCCACCTGGCTCTGCAACACCCTGGAGCCTGGGGCAAACCACCCGCCCATCTGTGCCAGGGTAACAGCCCTTCGTGCAGGCAGGGAATGCTGCAGGGTGCCCGAGGCCTGGCAGACAGAAGGCAGATGACAGCTCTGTGTGTGCCTGGGACCTGCTCCGGCACAGGAAGCCTGTCACAGGGACGGGCAGGCAGTGGTCCAGCCTGGAGCAAGGGGCTGGGTAGAGGTCTGGGCCAGCAAACATTATTGGACCCATGCAAATCTGCATGGATGGAGCTTATAAACCAGGAAACACCCAAATGGAGAGGAGGAACCTCTTTGCACTACTGCTGTGCCCAGTGGCCCTACACACTGCACAAGATCCCACGGATGGCAAGCTCCAAGCCTGTCTCCTCTCCCATCCCTGCTATAAAGTTGCAAAGCATCCCAGCTTCCCACCAAGCGTAAGAGAGAGGCAAAATGGGGGCAGAGACAGAATTAAACATGCACCAACCTCATGGCACGCAAAGCCAGCTTGTATGCCAGGTCAGCATCGTGGGGTAGCAGGGCAGAGAACAGGTATTTGGCAAAGGTGTGCATGGGGACGCTCTCCCGGTGGATGACTTCTCCCAAGCCGCTGAAGGGACCACCTAGGCAGAAGCAGAGCCCATCAGCCATAATTAGCACAGCAGGATCTGTGGCTGGGGTTTGCACCTCCCCAAAGCTCTGAGGATCAGCTGTTCAGCTCCCTGAACGTTACTCAAGTTGGATCTAGGGCTGTTCTTTCTTTTTCTAAAAGAAAATAAGAAACTGAGGCCACGTGCTTAGCACCCTTCTCCATATTGTCTCTGAGTTGGTCTTCTTTCAGGGACACCAGCAAACCCTTGCTTTGCCACATGATGGGGCAGAGCAGCCATCCTACAGGCTCTGTACCACATCCACAGAGGAAGAAGCAGGATGGGCACAAATTTTGGAAAGGGCATCTTAGAGATATTACCAACACTCGGCTAAGGCACAAAAGTCAGCTAGATGAACCAAGTCCCCACCTTCCAGCAGCAAGATGCACTGCTTCCGCAGGGTCTGCACCAGCACCGGGTCCAGCTCGAGGTCCTGCAGCCGAGCAATGATCTGCTCCTCATTGCGGCACACCTTGTCCTGGGCATAGAGACCTTCAGGCATCACTCTCTGCTGACCCATCCCCATCAGGGCCACCTCTAAGGCCAGGGACAGGTAGGACTCGCCACTGTCTTGGCTGCCGGTCACGACGGGCACATGCTGATACACTGGGGGTTTGGAGTCCCCAGCGTCTGAAAGGAGGGAGAGGAGATGCAGTGGGGTTAGAAGAGTCTTCTCAGATAGAAGAATCACAGTAGAGAAAAACCTCTCACTTCAGAAGCAAGACCCACACTTCCCTTCCAGCCTGCTTTCGGTCACCCAGAAACCATGGATGAAAGCTCCCTGAGGGAGATGTGGGCTTCGCTCTCCCTTCCTGCTCTCACTAGCAGATGCAAGAGATCCAAGACATGCACAACAGCTGACAACAGAGCCTTCCAATGGACCAGACTGCCTCATCCCTGCTCTGCTCTGACTGCAAATCCCAGGACTGGGAAAACTCTACTCTCTCCACTCACTGCCTTCCTCATCTGCACTGCAGCTCTGCCCTGGCTGCTCCTGCCAAAGCAGAGAGGAGGAACTCAGAGCCCAGGTGTCCAGATCTCCACCCACCTCAGCCACAGACATGAGGAAGGGATCCAGGAGGAGCACTTGGTACCTGAAATTTCAAGGCAATTTTCCTCTTCTAATCTACAAGCTTCGGTCAGGGTGAGAAAGAGGCAGCCGATGGGGTTCAGAGGGTGGCCTACCCAGCCCTCCAGGTTGGTGATGGTTGTTGCTCCTCGCTGCAGCAGCTCTGGATAAAATAGAACAGGATAATGGTAAAAGTAAGGAATTTAAAGACAAGTTCTGCACCGAGAGAGGTTTCTGAGACTAGAGGACTTTTCTTATCCCACAGCCTGGGTCACAGGGACCTCCAGGGCCAGCCCTGGCATGGTAGTTCACAAGGGCAAGGAGCAGCTCAGAACAGCCACTATGCAGAGACAACCGAGGGAGCAGGCACACACAAAAAGAGGTCCCTAAGGCCACATAATATGCAGCAACTCATTCCCTGTTCCAAAAGGACATGAGGGTCTTCAGAGTCCCAAGATAAGGTCTATGAAGTCAGACCTGCAGCTTATAGACTGATTTGCAATGGTAGCCTGAATGTTCTGGAAACACAAGCAGAAATCTCTCCTGAGATGACAAAGACTTCCAGTGATTCTTAAAAACTCCATCCTTTGGTGATCTCAGGCTGGCTGAGCTGGCAAGGACCAGGAGTCGCTGACCTTCAGCAGCACTGCAGTAACTGACCCCGGCTCCTTGCCAATTGCCAACTGCAAAAGGAGGAACATTGGGTTTGTCACCTGGTGCATTTTCTCAGGAAATACAAAAGGAGGTAGCACACAGAGCCAGTTACTGCTGCTCTGCAGTCAGGGAGCTCCTCTTTAATGCAGGCAGCACTTGCCTGGGCAACCCTTACAGGCAACCAGACACAGCGACAGTGGTGGGAACAAGAACGTCCCTACTCCAGCAGCCTGAAGACAGCCTGTGGGCAGCTCTGTCCTTACGGTGTGGGTACCAACTCAGCCCAGCTCAAGCAAGTCAGTTTGTGATGACATGAGCTATCCCATGCAGTGCAGCCTACCCTGTATCTCTGCCACTCTGAATGGGGCAGCACAACTCTTGGATATGAAAGACCTTTCCAACCGAGACACCCTGGCCAGACATCATAAGACTCTTCTCATATAGCTCTACCCATACCTTTCTTCTGATGCTTATATATTTCCAGCTGCCTTTGCTGCTGCAGTCGCAGAGTGTTGATTATGGCAACAGTTAGTCGGAGAGCTTCTCTGGGATAACCATGGGAGCGCAGGGCATCCACCCGAGCACAGGCTGTCGGGACGTGTTCTGCAAGGCAAGGGACAGGGGGCACGGCTGAGCCAGAGGCATTTACAGGATGGTACTCATGGGGCATCTTCTCCTCATCTTCCCCACACCCCAGCTAAACTCCTGCTTCCTGTCTTGAATTCATCCCTTTCTCCCTGCTCCTGGAAAGGATGCCTACCAGGAATACTAACGGGACTCCTGCCACATTCAACCCACAGCAGCCACGTCAATACCTAAATCCCCACCTCCGCAAAGCTTATCTAATGGAAGCATTTCCAACACACCATTGCTGCAATACGACAGCTCCAACACAGGCTGTTACAACCCTGCCACTCATTTCTCTTAAAATCTGCATGGCTTATCCCGATTTCTCTCTGCTCTGCCCCCAAACACTTCTTGCTGTCCTGTCCGATACCTCTGCCTGCTCTAATGGCACAAGTGATGATACACGGGGTAAGGCCAGGCATCCAACACTGTGCTGGGGGCACTGGTAGATTTGGGGTGATGTTTTACAGTGCTTCTGTAACACCTCCACGGAGTGTGCTCTGCAGACATCCCATCTCTTCTGCAGTTCTCCTACCTGGTGTTTTATTATTAGGAACAGTTGCACAAAATCCCCTCCCAAGACTCACAGTTGCTTAGGAATTCATCTGCTCCTGCTGCTTATTGCTCACCTGAAATCACAAGCAACTGTGGAGAGGATTATGACTGAGTGAGAAATTAGCAGGAGCAGATGACATGACATGCTGCATAACAAGCAGCGAAAATCCCATTTTCTTTCAAAATGTCCTGCCAAGGGGAGAAAAAAACCCAGGCAAATACAGAAGATCTAAAGTTATGGTAGAGGGATAATTTCTATTCCTGGAAGAGCTCAGAAAGCTCTGCAAATGCAGAAAAACACCTCCACAAATGGGGTATCCACATCCCAAAGGTCACCCACAAGGAATACATGAGGAAGAGATTTCAGAACAAACACATCTGTAAAAGAGCTTCTTGTTGCTCCCTCTATTCATTTGCTAAACGGATGAAATATTCATCTTCTTGCTGAATTCATCACTGGAAGTTGCTGACAAATCACACTCCTCTCCCAGCACTGAGTCCCTGAAGAGGTGCCAAGAAAGCAAAAGCGCAAAATCCAAAAATCATGGCAAATACATCAGAAAAATAACACAAACCAACCAGCTGGGGAAAAGGGCTCACCAGAACCCAGATTAGGCTCAGGACAGGGGAGCTGTGGCTGCCACATCCCTTCTAGATGGAATCCATGGATGCACTAACCCACCATTTCTGCCTATGGCTGTCTAAGAAGGAGACCTGCTGCTTGCAGATGCCCAAAACTCTACCCAGAGTTGAAATATCCTCTCCTGCTGCAGCTAAGGTGTACCAGCAGCCTTCATATGGGCTCTTCCTATTTCCTGGCATTAATAACAACTTAGTGCCTGCTACTCCAGAAGCTGTATCTCTAAACAACTTCAAATACTCTCTTCCCATTTGGCTGGTGGCGGACCCCAGCTCCTGGAGGGGATGACAGTGCAGCAGTGGGCGTTGACCTGTTCTATGTCCATATATTCAACTCTTGAATTGTAGGGGATAAGTAATCCCCCTCCCTGGAAGTGGGTGGGGACTTGTGTCTTCCATTTTGGCATCTGTCTGAGGGCTGACAGCCATCCCAGGTTCCCCCCAAAGCCCTTCATGTCACTTGTTCTCATCCCAGACAGGCAGCTGTTGAGGGTCTGCAGATCTGCCCAGGGTCATGCCTTTGCAGGAGAGAACTTGTGTGGTTTGAGGTACGTGAGCTAACATCTGCAACACGGGAGGCGTCTGCGCTTCCCTGGCCCTGTATGCCTTAAGCTCACGCAAGGCCCAGTTGTACTGACTGCTAGTTGCCTTTAAGAGAAGACTAACAAGAGGGTGAGAGCAGGAAAGAAAAAATCCAGAGGATACAGCTGTGCTTTACAGTCAACTTTCAAGAGACTTTAAGTGTCCAGACCCCCTGTACTGTAAACAGCGAGAGCTTGCTCTGGGGACAGCTGAACACTGGCAGGATAAAAAGGGATATGATGAGCTCGGTCCAAGATGCCCAAGAGAAGCGCGGACTGCAAATATGTGAAGATTGCTCTAAGGACTGCAGCTGGGGTGTGGGTGGGCATCAAATTCTTCTGCTCAGTCCTCAGGCTAAGGGCCAGGGTAGCAATTTCAGTCTAGGATGCAGAAATTTGCAAGGACCCAGGGTAGCCTCTGGTGACTCCTCTCCACTAGCAACCCCACCCACTCAGGCCATGCCAGGGGCTGCTGGTTTGGATGCTCACCCAGCCACAGTGGCTGCCCCTGGGAGTTGAAGAGGAGGCTCTCGCCCTCCCGCTGGTAGGAGTGGGACACGTAGAAGTCACTGCTGATGATGCGCTGCAGGTGGCTGTCCTGCCAGTGGAGGTCACAGCCCTCGATTGCCCGAGTGAACACGGTTCGTCTGGGCCTGGCCAGGGAGTCTGCAAAGAGAAAAACCATCAGTGCCCTGGTGGGGCAGGGGCAGCCTGCTCCTCCTCGCAGACATGACCTCCCTGGGCAGAGCTTGGCCTTTACAATAAGAGTCCCACCCCTGTCATTCCCAAGATGGACACAGGGGCTCTGGATTTGGATACTTCTGCTGCCCATCCCATCTCTGAGGGAGACTAATGTCTCCTCAGACAGCATTGCTAAGTAACTTGCTAGAGTAGCTGAGTGGGCCAGAGAGGTGAGAAGGGAAGCAGCGACCACCCATCTGTTTGCTTTGTGACCACAATCCACTGTCACACACAAGGCTGACGCCTTGACACCTGTCACTCCCCTGTGACACTGAGCATGCAGGCAGCTGACCCAGGGTCAGGACTGGGCCTCCTCAGCATTACTGCCCTGCAAGCACCATGAGCTCTCCTCCTCTGCTCCAACACAGTCTCAGCTTCACAGAACTGCAGCTTCTAAGATCAGCAGCACCTGAAACCACAAAGGGAACCACAACAAGTGTGTCCCATTTGCCTCCGGGTAATGGGGGAAACCATCACCTTCCTGTAACCTCTGTGGGCTGCATGAGAGGGTTGGAAGGGAGGAGACAGCATCGTCTGAAACCCCAATGCTGCCCTGCACCAGATGTCTGTGCTCCTCTTCAGAGCTGCTCTGTAACTTCATGGACATTTCTAAAGCTACCAAATGCTGGATTACCATTTCACCCCATCCAGACAGATCGAGACAAGTGATTCGTCACAAGGAAAAACCCGTCTGGAGCAATCCCACTATCACTCCAGCCACATTGGATCATGGAGGCTAAACACAGCTGGCAGGCTGCAAAACGGGAAGCCCCAAAGGGGGTGCAATGCTCCATGTTAGGTCCTGCAACCCGCAAGAGGGGCCGAGTTAAATGCATTCAAGGGTGGAAAACAAAAGGCACTGTTCAAAGCTGATCCAGGGAGGCTGGATAAACATGCTCCGGAAACGATGGCAACAAGCAATTAGCCGGAATGCTGCAGGCACCCTGAGGTGGAGAGAAATTAAACAGGTGTTTGTATGTTCAGAACCAAGCCTGCTCACTTTACCAGGAAGGATTTCAAGAATCAGCTGTTCTTCAGTAATAAAAGAGGCTGGCAACAATCTGCAGCAGTATTTGCATATGCACAAACATGAACCCCGGGACACCTCCAGGATCCATGCTGCTTTTAATCCCCTGCTTGGAGAGGGAGGAGCGCACAGAGAAGGGGACATCCCTGGCATGTGCTTTGGGAATTCCCTGCAGGTCTAAAATAAGTGACCTGTTCAGCCCCAGCAACCTGCCCCAAATGCCAGAGTGAATCCTCGGGAGAGCTGGGAACACCAGGGGGGTAGTCCTGGGACTGATGCAAGACATGGAGCAAGGCCAGGTTTAAATGAAGTTGCTCCTTGAAGAAGAGCACAGGGAGGCCAGGCATGCAGTCCTGGCCATGGCTGGGGTGGTTGGCAGGACAGCCACACTCCCAAACTGCTGCTGAGGCCCTAATCCCATGCAGAAGAATGAAACTTCCTCTGCAGCACGGCTGCTGTCCCCCTCTCCTCCACACACTTAGGCCACACATAATACACTAAAGAGCAATTCCAGTGCAGCAGACAGAGGCATGTGAAGAGCAATAACTTTCAATTAATGTCTACTTCAGGCAAAAGGAAGGAGAAAGAGTGCTTAAATTTAAAGGGATCAAATGCTTTGTCAGGGGTTGAGAAACTATTTTAGCACTGAGGAATAACCCCATAACTACACTGCTCTGTCTGTGCTCTGCACTTGAACTGCGTTCACATTCCTGGCTAATGACTTCCCTACCACCTGAATCACAGCCTGCAAGTGAGGCTCAAGGGCTGGGAAAGGAGCTCTGCACCATCTCCAGCTCCTCACTCTCACATTACTGCCAGGACTTCTGAGCTCAGCTCTGCTCTGTTGCAAGCAGTACTGTTTTCCTGTATTACCCCATGCCCAAACCTGCACAGATTGTAGGGGTCTAAACTCCCCCCAAAGTCAAATTGCTTTAAAATGGTCTCTAATTTGAGACTCAAAACACAGGTGGCTTTGCCCTGTAGCAAAGAAACAAATATTTATATATAAAACCAGAGGCTGTAAAGAGAAATATTTTGTATTCCTGTGACTCCCAGAAACATCACCAGCAGGTAAAGTGAGTTCTCTCAGCTTTGGGATGAGTTTTGACCTGGACCCAACCCCTGTGGCTGTCAGCTGGATTTCCACTCCTTGCCCAGACTCACCTTGACTGTGACCAGAGCTCTGCGTAAGCGCGTTAGTGATGTTGGGAAGCTCGTTACCATAATTGCCATCTTCCAGGGGACAGACGTCCATCTCGCCCCACTTGCGCAGCTGCCGGAGCCAGCAGGATTTCTCTTCCAGCTTGCAGTGTGGGTTTAACACCACGCACACCCACAGCGCCCCTAAACAAAGCCAAGAAATCACGGAGGTGCCACTACCATGTGTGCACGGCAAAGCTCTCTGGCCACCGTGCTTGCCCCGAGAGCCTGCAAGGTTTCATCGAGGTTTGTAAACTCATTTCAGCATAATGCACGGACCCAGGAGGGGGATTTACACAGCTTTTAAATAAGAAGGAAATTAACTCTATCCCAGCTGAAACCAGGACAAAGTAAAACTCCTCCGTAATGAAGCTAAATTATAATCTCATGAGACAGGGACAGTGGGGAGGAGGGAAGGGGAGAGCGGCTGTGTATGAATTTGTGAGTGCTTCTGTCTGCCAGGACAAATCTAGTGTTTGAACTACACATCAAAGCATGCTTAAAAACACCCTGGCAAGCTGCAGAGTCTGTATCTCCAAAGACTAACCTGATTTTGATCCTACCCACGTTCCAAGCGCTTTAAAGCCCGCTCTGAATGCTATTTCATCTGCCATTGTTCTTCAGGCCATTTGCATTCAACTATTTAAAAAGGAGATTTGGTGTATTTTCTTTCTCATTTTTTTTCCTTTTTCAATCCCTAGCAGCCCCCAGCCTGCAGAGGAACCAGCAGAGGAACCTGGAGCTTGGCTTGATGTCTTGCAGGCAAGAGCCCTCCCAGATGCGAGCCCTTCGGATCTTGCAAGCCAAGTTGCCCACCAGCAGGACACCCACACTGACACCCTCTGAGTCAACATGGGACCTCACATGATGCTGATGATGCTGTCTGCTGCGAGAGGCAAAACCAGGACCAAGGACACCCGTCATCATTAAGATTCAGCTGATCCTTTCATAAAACAGGGCTGACGCTGGTGCTGCTAACTGAGCCTTGCAGACTATTCCGGGTCGCTCTGATAAGGGTTACAGCAACCCAAGTAAGTGCAAACCCACAAATTCTTTAGCTAATTGCATTTCTACCCAAATTTCCCTGCAAGGCTGCCAGGATGCAGAATGTCCTCTCCCTTATGTTTCCCCGCAGGGTGGGATGGCTGTGGGCTGCCACAGCTGCAATGTGAGGTATCCCTAGGGATCCCCTCAGGCTGAGCAGTCCCTGCTGCTCCTCTCTCTGCCCTGTCAAATCCTGTCACACATGTGGGACAGCTCAGCCTCCTGCACAAACACCCTCCCTGCCTCTCCTCCATGGGCTGAGCAGAGACCTGGAGCACCTTCCTTCTCCCTGCCCAGCCTGCTGCTCTCCCTCACCTCTCCACTGCTCCCAGAGCTGAAGTTCCTATTCCAAGGCGACAGCCAGTGGTAGGACAGCATCACCCAACACGCCTCCACTGCGCAACAAGGAGATTCCTCCACAAGCCCAAACCACCTCCCTCGCTGGCTGTGTTTTGAGCAGCAGCTCCTCAGCTGCACAGCCCTGCATTGAGCCAAACAGGCCCAAACAAGGCTGCAGCTCCAACGTGAGCCAGAGCAGCCGGTCCCTTTGCCAGGCACCGCGAGGCAAAACCAGACTGAGCAGAGATGTCCTGGCCCTGGCTCCACTCTGGTGTCTCTCCACTCTTCTGCAGTTACAGCTGAACTTTGATGGTGCTTTTGGGGTGCATGTCCCCAGACCAACCCTTTGCCACTTGTGGACATGTCTGGCTCAAAATATTAATAAGGCATTGGGGCTGTGCACGTCTGGCTCCTAGGAGCCACCTGGCTTGGCAGGAGAGACGTTACCACGTCACAACGCAGATGGTGGCAGCAGCATCACATCCAGAAGGGGCATGGGAAAAGCAATTCTAGGCACTGAGCATCAGCAAATGTCCAAAGCAGCCCTTGCCCAGTTCAGCTCCATCTCTGCTCCCAGGAAACTCTACCAAAACCTCATTTCTTTCTGATGAACGGGGGGATTAAGATTTTTGAGCTGCAACATGAGCAATTAATTCATGTGTAAAAGAGGTACCTCCTTAGGGGCCCGTCCTTCCCAGAGTGGGTCCATGTCACTCACTCCCAGGCTCCTGCAGGCTCCATAGGGGATGCACAGACATCGCATCTTTTTAAAAAATCAGGTCTTGGCTCCAGAAAATGAGTCTTCCTTAAGGAAGGGGACAGAACTTCCCACCTCCTCAGATAGCCATGAGATAAAACCCGCACTCGACTCTGGGTGTTGGGCATTCCCTTCCCATCAGTGCTCCCTCCTGTTGTCATTGCTCTTCTTCGCCCACTTTGGGGCTGCTTGTGTGAAAAGCAGCCTCGGGCAATTTCAACTCACGCCTCTGAGGGTGCACAGAACTTGGCTGACAGGCGGTAACAAGGCTTGGTGCTCCAGCTTCACCGCCCCCAGGAATGGGATGCACCCGCTGGATTTTTGGCTCCCACAGCTCTGCTAATATGCGTTCCTCGGAAGCCTCATGACTTCGCTGCCTATTTTTGGGAGCCCTCCGAGGCATCCTTTGCATGCCAAAACATTATGCCCCTGGGCTTCCCTGCAGAAGGAATGATGTGGTGGGGAGGTGGCAACCAGGAGGGAAGTGAGATTTGCATCTGTCTTGGTCATGATAATTATCTGGGACATATAATAGAGTGGTTTTCTGGGCCCTATGGTCAAGTGACATCAGCTCACAGCACAAATGGCTCCTGTCCTGAGCTGAAATGCCATGCCAGGTCAGACTCTGTGTCTCTTCACATGCAGCAGAAACCTTCATCTGAACTTTCTGATAGCGGGAGGTTAAGTGGGGAACAAAGCGGCAGATCACGATTAAGCTAAGCCTCTAAACAAAAATGCTTTTTGATGACAGGGCTGGGTGCAGGGACGGGGGGGGTCAGAACCTTCCCAGCCCAGTGGTCCTGGCTGCTGGCCCCAGAGAAGACAGGCACTCCAATTCTGCGCCCAAGTTTCCAAACCATCAAAGAAATTCTCCCGTTTCCCACAGGGTCGCTCCCCAGCTTAATCTGCTGAAATTCCCCACTGTAAACAAGTGGCCGAGATAAATAAACCCGTCTCCAGGCAGATTAAGGTCAGGCTGCACTTCAGCTGGTTTTTCGTCTATTTTTTGTAATTAGGCTTTAATCGTAAGTACTAATGCGCCAGGGCAAATACTCCCACACTGCTGAGCTCTCCACCCAGCAGGTCCTTCCTTTGGCTCCCCAGCAGACGGGGCAATAGAGGTTCAGTTGGCAGCACATGCACAAGTGAACGATCCCGTTTTTATTTTAATTTTTTTTTTTTCATAACTCTGAAATCCTGTGAAATCCTTTACATTTTCCCCAGCATAAATCCACAATCTTCTTTAAGGCTGATCTTCTTCCAATCCCACGCAAGTCTGTGATGCAGTCTTTGCTAAAATCGATGATTAATTATTAAACACGTGCCCAAAATAATTTCCACAAGGCCCATTTTTCGCTTCTAAGTGGTGGAGGATTGTGGTCTGTGCCAGGGCTTCCCATGGCAGCTGGCAACAGGCCCCTCATCCCTCCCTTCAGCAGCAGGGGCAACAATAGCAGCCTTGGAATCCACAGCCCTCAGGCAGCAGGACATGGTGCTTCCACTGCCCCATGTGCCCTGGCTACTGTTACCCACCCAGGGATGGTTTGGGACACCTCTCTGCATTCCTGATGTTTGTTACTGGTGAACACCCCAAACTCAGAGCAGCTCTGGTACCTCCGGGCCTCCACACTTCCTTCAGAGAGATGCTCTGCTCTGATAGTAAACAGTGCCCATGGCCAAACACAAAAGGCTTCTGTAACATGGGGGAATAATCCCTGCTTTGAGTACAGTCCATGCCCATCCTGTCCTGGAGCTGCTGCTTGGAACATCACCACGTCCTCTACAGGAGCTTCTCTTCAGCACGGAGATGCCCAGACCCTCACGTGTGACAGGTCTACACCAGGCGAGTTGCTCTGACGTGTGTTGGCTGGCACCATGCTTCCCCTGCTGTCGTGTTGATTCAGCGCTGGGAGGGCCCTGACATTCCCCAGCCACTTTGCCATCTGCCAAAGGGGACGCGCTGCCACCTCCTGCCACTCTGCTGACCAAACCTGCGTGCACCAACCTGGTCCTTGCACAGTTAAGCCAGGACTGAAACCCAACCGCTCTCCCCTTGCCTGTGCAGGAAGGGAGGGAGGGCTCTCGGCTTGCATAGCAGTTTGGAAATCTGGCCAAATAATCTGTAATTTTGAGCAAATTGCTTCCTGCGTCCAGGCCTGCCCACACACCCATCCATTCACATTTCACCAATGTGTTTGCTTTCTTCCATGTGGAAATTCTGGCTTGGTTGACTTGGCCACTGCTCCAGGATCCTTGCATATCCAATTGTCTAGCTGCAGCATCCCAAAATCCTGGAAATATCTTCTTGGCAAGCAAGCACAGATGAGCTCTCCAGAACTAGTGTGGTTATTTCCATCCAGGAAACTTCATACAGAAGCAAGACATCCCACCCCTGCCTAGATCTTGTCTGCATAGCTTGGCCAGGCTCCCCAGCCTCATTTCTGTTTGCATTTGTTGGGCACTTGGTAGGTGGGTCTGTGATTCCCAGCCGCAGTCTCAGATGCTCCAAATCTCAGACCATCCTAATCCTTCTTCCAGCTCTACCACATCCCTTGGTGACAGCCCACCAGCACTTGCCCTCGCACAGTATCTCCTATCAGCAGGCTACAGAGGAGCTCAAACTCACTCATCAAACTGTGGCTCAAGTCAAACTATTCACCCAAGATCCCCAGTGTCCAGGAGAACCCAGAACTGCAGGGTTAACTTCACCACACAGCCAACCTCCCCAAGCCCACGTCATCTAAATGTTTTATTCTAATGATATTAGAGTGTCAGCCAGCTGAGCTGGTGTTTAAGGTGCTTAGCTAGAATTACCCAGAACTGCATTTCCCTTACAGCTGGGCTCTGTGCTGCCCATTCTGCCCCCCTCACCCTGGCAACAAGCACCACAGCAGGCAGAATCTGTCAGATGTGACTGGACTCGAGAATCTGCCTTTCCCCTTGTGGATCATGGTTCCTTTAGGAACAGCACTTCCACATCCAGGCTACATCCGGCCCCTGGGGCTCACCAGCCCTATGCCCTCCCTCACAAAGGCTTTGGGGCAGCTCATTAAACAAGCCTGCTGGAAGCACAGGACCAGCCACACACTGCACACCCATCATCCTTGACCCCTTTGCAGGAGAAGGGCTGGTATAAGGTGTTGAACTGTGTGGTTTGGGGGCCTGATCCAGCTGTCTCACAGTGACTTCCCCAAGAGGGGATAGAATAAGGTCATGGCATCGCTCAGGGTCTCTGCTATCAAAAAAAGAGCTCCACAGGGCCTCTGTAATGATGTCCACTGGCCCAGCAGCCCAGGTAACCCTGCTGCTCTCTGCAAGGCAGTGAGCCTTACCCAGCTCATCCCAGAGCTGCCGGCACTTCTCTGTTATGCCCGTCCCCTGCTGCCTCCAGAGGGAGAGCCGAGGATCAGCCATGAACTGCTCTGTTATCAACGTCAGCATCCTGGCCCCATTGGAGTCCCTCATGCGCAGCATCTCCCGGACCTGGAAAGGACAAAGAGAAAGTCTTCAGCGAGACAAACCATGGTCCCTCAGAGGTGTTTAAGACATGTTCACTGGGGTGGCAACCCACAGCTCCCTCAGCCTGAGGGTCCAGACTGTAAATACATATATATATATATGTATATACACTCTATGTCTACATCTATATGTATGCTCTCTCTCTCTCTATATATATATGTGTGTGTGTATAATGTATAGTCATACATTATAATGCTCCTGCAATGGCTGTGATAAGGCTGGTTGGAGCCCAGCTGAGCAGCAGTCACAGCCAGGCTGTGAAGGGGACTGAGAGATTATGAACATGTAAACGAGACCCTTCTGCAAAGAAAGAGAAGAGCCCATAGGTTGGTGGAACTTGTGGGTTATGGTCCCATGCTCTTGGTAGGCTCTGCAGGGTTGGCTTTTCCCCACTGTGCTGAAGGGGAGATGGGGAAATGCCCTTCCTTGCACAGGGCATGGCAATCACGGGAGGAAGGGATCTGCCAGGAGAGCAGGTGAGACAATCCAGGCCTGACCCAGAGCCTGGATTATAACCGCCTGCTCCGCGACAGGGCGAGGAGGCACTGGAGCAGAGATTCCCAGCTGTGATGGGCACCCTGCCAGGGCAGCGAGTGCCAGCTACGTGACACGCTGAGCAGAGATGGGAGAGAGCAGCCGGCTCCTCACCTTGGCAAACATGGAGTTGAGCTGCTTCCCCGAGCCGTAGTACCCTCCCTGAGATAGGAACAGCTTCACCTGCTCTCGGACCTGCTCCTCATCCAAGTGCCAGCAGTTCTCGTCATCGATGCTGGCCCCAGCAGTGGGGTCAGGAGCGCCTGAGAGGATGGGGAGGAGGACAAGAGAGACAACCATGTTATACGGCAGCAGGATTAGCAGCCCCAACAGCAAGAAGTGGACCTACCTCTATTTTATAGGGACCCACCTTTACTTTAGCAGCTCAGGTGACAGAAAACCAACTTGATTCCCAGGCAGTGAGCCCCAGCTGGCAGCACCATGCTGTCCTAACACAGCGGCAGCAGCAGCCACCAGGAGGGATCCTGACCACAGGGCTAATGCTTGCATGGCCCCTCAGCCTCTGCACTCCACGTGAAGTGAGGCTGAGGAAGAGCAGGGAGCTGCCTTCCTCCAAAGCCCCAGGAGTGCAGGCAGCACAGCTGCAGAGCCTGGAGCACTCCACGGCTCCAGGGATTGCCCAGGGTGCTCATCCTCTTGCTCCACATCACTGGTTTGTTAAAGCATCAGTAAAGCTCCAATTCCTGCAAGCCCTTCCCCATGTTTGGAACAGTCTAACAAAGGTACCACTTGCATATGGGCTCCAGAGCCCTGGGTTAAACACCTGGTCCTGCCCCTCGTTTGCTTTAGGACAGAGGACAAGTCCCTGGGCATCAGTGTACCTGCCTGGGAGCGACCCCCCCATGGGAAAGAACAAAGGATCAATAATCCTTCAAAGAGTGAACTGTGACCAGAGCAGGGCCTTTGGCAGACAAGCATATGTGTTCACAGGTTACATTTCATCTTCCAGAGAACAAAAAAAGAAAGAAAACCCACAACTGATTTAAACGAGTTGGACCAAATTTCCCTTGCCCTTTCGATTCCCATCTTCCCCCGCAAGCTCCCTACCCTACCTCCCAGCAAAGGGTTCCAGGACTCACAGGACAGGCAGCAGCACAACTCCAGTGAGCAGCCAAGAGCACAAAAAGGGAACAGAAACTCAGATTTTCAGCTGTCTGTTTTTGGGTCCTGCTCTACAGAAACTCCTTAGGGAAAGCCAGCGCCAAGGAGGGACTGTTGCAGCTGAAGGATGCTCCACTCCACTTAGGTCTGCTTCTCCCATCTCATCTCCCTCTCAAGGGAGGAAGACAGCACAGGAAGAGCAAGGTGCTGCATGAAGAACCATGGGATGCTGTAGCTGACACATTCCCAATTAAATCCTCATGACATCTCTTCCACAACTGGGATCTGGCTGGGGAGCAGACATCCCTTTCCTACGGAGACAACCTGGGATGCTGTGCACACCCCAGCCTTGTGCGTTGCTGAACCAGGAGCTCAAATGTAATTCATGAAAATCATGCTCCAGGATGCCTGTTCAGCAGGGCAAGTGTGTCTTCCTGGCTTGTAAGCAAGACAACATCACGCTTGGGGGTTTTGCTCCTCAAGCAAAGGCTGAGAACACTCCTGACCCACTAAGATACAGTTACGTGGTATTTAATGTCCTTTACAAAATTACTTTAATTTCTGCTAACAGTCGATGCCTGAGAGAAGTTCCAGCAAGCTCTAGGCATGCTGAAGGGACAGGATGCTGCTGCTCCCTCCGCAGAATAATTTATAGTCAACACACCACATAATTGGGATGAGAGCTGAAGCAGCAGAAAGGAAATCACAGCTCCTGGATGAGCACGAGGACTTTTGCCACACACGCCCTGATCCTGATCCCACTCCCCTGCCACAGGCCTGGAGAAGCAGTTAAACCCTGAGTCCACAGCAAGGGGCGAGTCCTGCTCAGAGTGTACCATCAGAGCCCCACCATAAGCCACGAGGGACAACCACAGCCAGGGACAGGGACAGTTCATGCTGGCCCTCTGAGCTTTTCTGTGCCTTTTCCTTCCCTCCCCCAGCCTCATCCTTATCTCGCAGATAAAGAGCAGACAAGCCAGCGATTATCCCCTATCAGGAACCGATGACTAATCTGTCTACCATGAGCGCTTATCCAGCCCCATCGCTAGGTATCCCAGACGCTTGCACTCTTAATATCCTCCTCCCCACCGCCCTGCCCACCACTCCCAGCTGCAGCTACCCAGAGCCGCCTCGACTGCATCTGTAGGGTCACCTGTCTGCATCTACAGGGACCAGGTGGGCATGGATGCCTGGGGTGACTCCCACCAAAGCTCAGCTCATCCCTGATCCCTCACCGTGGCCGCTGTGACAGATTAAGGTGGAGGAGGTCGCAAGATGCAAAAAGCAGGTGCGTTTTTTTGGGGTTCCCAGGGCTACCCCTCGGTGCCTGCTGCTCACACGTAGCGTTAGTGACGGAAAGCCTGAGCAGCGAGGAAGGGAACGTGCAGCTAAATAAAACCTCCTCCTCCCACGCAACACATTGAGCACTTCGCACGTTGGGGTTCGGGCCGCAGCCAAATTAGCAACGCGCCTCCCGCGCCTCCAAATAAAGCCCAAATTTGCTTGTAAATGTATTTTGCTCTCCTATAAAAGATTCAGAGAGAGGGCTGTAATAGCAGATTCCCACACGTGCAGCACAACCCGGCAGATAACGGGCTGCCCAATTACGCTGGGGAGCTGGATAAACATTTAAGAGCAAACAACGGGATTTGTGCTGGGTTTAAATATTAATGGCAGGATTTGTCCACTTCCCCTTGCCAACGTTCACACCATGGGGGCTTCGGCAGCGGCATGCCGTGACGCAGCTGATGAGTGATTCCATGTCTCAGCTCCAAAGGAGCTGGGAACGGCATGTAAAACAGCCCAGCGCCTGCATAACACATTTCTCATATAGCAGCATTCGTGCTCTAAAGAGCCCTGTTTCAGATGTGCTGGATCTTGGTCCTGCCGGATTCAGATTTAAGGAAACACCATCGCACATCTTGAGTGGAAAGAGTGTTTCACCAGCCCGTTTACACTGGCTGTAGAAACTGAGATAAAAATGCAATCCATCACACCCCGAGCTGGGCTCCCCCCTCACTGGGACCTCAGGAGTTTAACTGTTTGACAGCCAAGTGAGACTTGGCAAATACAAAGACCAAGAAATAAGGACTGGAAAAATCCACAAATTAGAAAACAGAGTGAAGTAAGGCATGGAAAATGCAACTCCTTGCTCAGAAATGAGCAGCCCAACATGAAGAAAATTAAAGGGGCTTCTGTTGAAGGCTGAAGGTTTCCAGGGCTGAGGAGGCAGAAGGACCTCGTGGATCATGCCAAGGTACTGGCACATTCCAAACCCAAGCTCCTGAACCCAAGAAGGGGAGATACATCAGATGAGTAGTGTGGAAAACACTCCCAGAGCATCTGACCTGAAGCAGGATTGGTGACACAAAGAAAAAGGAATTATTATTTTTAATCAGTGTCTGGAGATGATAAACTGATGCTAAAAGCCACCCAGGGATAAACGTGGCTGCTCCAGCATCTCCCCTATGGTCATTTCACCCAACTGTCCAGCAGCCATTGGTGGCTTGGCGCCTGGCCGTGCCAGCCCAGGGGTCAGAGGTGCCAGGTGCAGGGCTGGCTGTCGTGGTGGCCATTCACAGGGGCCATCTCATGACTGCACATGGTGGTGTTGTTGAATGTCTCCAGGCTCCTCTCCGGCATCCAGAGAGAAAACAGACGTGAAGGATCAGCTCAGGGCCGGGGGTGGGGAGGACACGGACAAATAAGCAAACGGCAGAAAACCTCGGAGAGAAAATAACCAGGCACCAGAAAGGAAATGAACTCTAACAAGGGATTAAAAATAGCAGCAAAGCAAGGAATCCAGCTCCGCCAAGACTCCTGGTTCATTTTCAAGTGGAGGCAAGTCAGAGGGAACTGCCAGGGCAGCCTGAAGATTCACATACACCTGACAGCAATGAGTCAAATGAATCCAGACTGGCTCCCAGCATGGTGGACAGGAGCAATGTGGCCCAGCTGGTATCAGTGCCTGGTGCAGCCCACTCTGGAAGCTGCTTGTCAAGCACAACTCATGCTCTGGGGTCATCTGGCAACCCTGGTCACTCTGCAAGACAAGGGGAAGAGCTGCCTTTCTCTCCAGCACTCAGGTGTGGTTTTTTCCCTTAAATCCACATCGGCTCAGCAAACAGGAACACGAATCCCCTGGAAATCCGACCTTCTCCTCCTCCCTTGCGGGAAGGCAGAATTTCAAATAGATTTACTGGTGCTGCCCTCCAGATGCTGTCTCGGGATGACCTGAAAGTCAAAGAGCGCCTGAGGACTCAAACATCAGCCTTGGCTTGGTGTGACAGGACAGGCAGGGACTTCCTGCACACTGACCTGGCAGCCAACTAGCTGTGCACAAGGAGCAAGATGGGATGATGGGGGAAGGACAGTATTAGCCCAGGAGTTGATGGAGAGCTCAAGGTGGTCAAGAACACATGTGGGACAAAAGCGAATGGATGAGGCAGCAGGCTTCTTATGGCTTTTGCATAAGCAGATCTGCTTTTCCCATGCCAAAGCCTGAGGGATCATTCCCTCTAAGGGTTTTCCAAAAGTCCTCTCCTCCAAGGAAGCTCCTGAGACCCTGCAGGACCATAGAGACCCCTTGGTGATTCACACAGCTTGTCCTCAAAGGGAGCTGCCCCTGAACTGTGTGACAGCGGAGGTTTTGTGGCTTTTCCCACTTCTGGTTCAGAAGAGCATCCCAAGCCCTTTGATGGCATCAGCTGAGCACCACAGACACACTGTCACCCACTGGCATTTCCATGGGTCAGACAGACCACTCCAGCCACAACTCCTGGACTGAGGGCAGCAGCACTCTCTGCCATGTCCACATCTGCTCAAGCTGGGTGAGTTACAGAACTGCAAATACTGGGCCTGCCAAAATCTCCTGCTCCTTACACAATGAAGGGGGAGAATTCATTAATGATGCATGAACGATACCTCTAAGCCCCAAATCTTCTGAGCCCACAGGCATTGCCCCATCTTTAAGCTTCTAATTACAGATTTTAATGACCACTGTGTCTGGTCCTGCTGTGGTTTCCATCAACCTCCTCTCCTTGGCCACAGACTGCTTTTGCCCTCAGGAAGAATCCAATGTTTGCTTCCAAAGTCTATATATCCCAACCAAGCTCAAAGAATGCATCTGAGACAGCTTTCCTTTTGTACACCCCACACTGATCCAGTCTTCCTCTTAAAATAAAGTCAAATCATTCCCTACAAGCATGAACAAAAATACCAGCAGAGATGAATGCCACTTCCCAAGCCTGCTGGATGGCTTGGATCCTGTGCACTGGCTGCTGATGGGTGTTGGATCCACACTATGAGAGCAGGAAACCCAGCACTGCTGTCAGGACTCACTGGTGCTTCTTCAGAGTTCCTCTACCTTCACATTACTTGCATTTGCCCCAAATCTCCCTCTCTGCCTATCCATCCCAGCTTCCATTCCCATTCCAGCTTTTGCTCAGCCTTGACCCCTCTGATACCTCCTGGCCCTCTCTGCAGTACCTTACTGCACCAAAGCAATTGCTCTCTGTTCCTCACACACAGCTCAGGAAGACATATTCTTCCCAGATTTCACAGATCCCCCCGACATCAAAGCAGCACCAATCCCACCTAACCCCTGCATGTCCCACCATGGCTGGTAGCTCTGAGCTGCTTTCTCAGCTTGTGTTTTCCCCAAGCCAGGCTGGCACAATGGCAAGCCCTGAGCTGATGCTCTTGGAAGACCGGAGGGAACAGGGTGCCAAGGTGGCCACCACCAGATGATCCTCACTCCCTTGGAGTCCTAGCTGCTGGATCTAAGCTCTCCAGCTGCACCTTCTGGCTGCCCCCTGCACTCTATCCACCAGGAAAGACCGAGCAGCCACAAGTCACTTTTACTGGCACAATGATACCCTTGCAGCCTTGCTCTGTGCCAGGCAGCCACACTGCTGGCTTTGTCCCCCTGGGAAGGAGCACTGAAACCCACCCTGGTCTCCTCCCTCCAGCTGCCGCTCCAGACGCCGAGCAGGGAGGTGCCAGACACACGGGATGCTCTCGCTGGCACACGCTGCCCTTTGCAGCCAAGCCACGGGAGCCGAAACGTGACCCACTTCAGCAGGCGGAGGTCAAGTGGGGAGCAGAGCGGCAGGCACACCTAGGCTCTGCTTGGACTGAATCCTTCGGGAACACACGAGTGCCTTGGCTGCGCTCCAAGACTCCATCATTACTGGATAGTTTGCATTTCCTTCTAGGAAGACAGCCGGGAAGATCGGCACGCGGTGCACAGCCCGCGGCTACAGACTCCTGCAAGGAACAAAGCTCTGATGCCTGGAGCCGAGCATGCCAGACAATGGCCAGTAATTTTCTCTGCCATTCAGGCTCTGTAGGAGGAGAAGGAGCATCCCTGAAAGCCTTATTTGACAAAACCAGACAACCCCCTTGCACAAGGGGCATTCCCCAGCCAGCCAGGTGCAGAATCAATTCAACCCTCAATCCTACATGCTCACCACATAAACGTGGAAAGAGGAACTCTTTGGGTGACCAGAGGCAGGTGAGGAAGACCTGATGCTGAGATGAAGCTCAGAAGGACTCTCCTCAAAAGAAGGAGGGGCAGGGAGAAAAAAAGGATTTCCAGACAGGCTGTTCATGCTCCAAGTTGTAATAACCTCAGGTGTCCAATGCACACACTGGGTTACTATTTGGGTTGCAGAGGCTGGCCTGCCAAAAGCCACCTTGGCTCCAACCCCAAGGTGAATGAAGGTGTGACCCCAAGGGTCTGAACTAGACACAGCCAAGAAATGCACATAAAGCTCCATGTAAAGCATAGCTTGAAGAACTGCAAATCCCAGGATCACTGACCCACTATGAATGCGTGAACCACAGCTGGGAAGGGCAAGATGGGGGACAAATGTGGACCCACTTCAACTGGAGACCCCAGAATTCCTCTCCTATAAACAGTCCCCCATGGCTGCAGCCCTTCCTCTCCCTGGGCTCAAGTAGGTTTGCAGTGTAGTTGGTTGCACTGTGGCTGTGGGGCAGGAGGGCAAAACTTATAACACTGTCCAGGATCAAGAATCGAAGCTCAGGACAGCCTCACTATGAACTTGAATGTGAGGGTTTTGGAACCTTCCTTTTCACAGGATGCAACATTTATGAGTTATAGATCACCTTAAGATCATGTCATCATATGAAGGCTAATCTGCATCCTCCCCCATGGTGAGAAAAGGCTGCTCTCCAGTTGCAGAGGTGTTTACTCACTTGCAACCAGCCAGGCAGCCACAGGGGTGTCAGACAGGTGCCACCCTCCGTGGGGTGACCAACATTTCTCTGTGTCGGTTCAAAATTGCACACTGGAGAGCGTGAATTTGCACAAGTCTGAAGGGAGTGAAAATTTTTGCTTTGTTTTTTTTTAAACCACTTGTAAAAACAAGAAGCAGATATTGAACCGGAGCCAACATCTGTATCTTTGTAAGACTCTCAATCACCAGCCTTTTGCTGACTCTAGAGCAATAAATATTCAGAGCTTTAAAAGCTTTACTTCAATCTGCTTAGGAGAAAGCAGCCTCAAACAATGGCCAAGAAGGGATCTTGCCCAGCCTCAGCTTCAGCAGATCAGCTCAGAGAGGGAACGGCCCTCACCAGATCCTTGCAGCATCACAACTCCTCATTCTTTTGTAATGCCAAAAATTGAGGCCCCCTGCAAAAGCCAGTTACTTAAAGCACAACCACCCATGGGGCAGATGTGGCCCAGCAGAGGAGACAAAGGCCTCTCCCAAGGTAGGAGCAGGAACAACCAGATAGAGAGAGATGAACACATCTAAGATCAGAGCTGCCATCACCCCTATGGTGACGGTGAACCTCTGGCCTTACTTCTCTACATGTGGATTCAACTAGTTCAGATGGTATTTTAGGCTGCATATGGGGCTTTTCATCTTCGGAGCACTTAACAGGCACGTGTTAATCCCTGCAACGCCCTTCCGTGGCAGATAAGTGTTTATTATCTCTGCTCTACAGCTGGTGGGACTGGCACGGTGGGGAGCAGCTCATTGTTGCAGACCCTGGGCAACCTCAGCTCCTGGGCTCCTTGAAAAGACACAGTGGGAGATCCCCAGGAGCCTGGGCCACATCCTGGGCCAGTGGAACAGGGCTGGGCTGGGCACTGTCCCACAGATTGCCAGGCGAGGAAGTCAAAACCATCTTCCAAACACAAAGCCCCAGGACACATCTCTGCTGCCTTTGTGCAGGAGGTCAGAACAGCAGCACTCATTTCATATGGGCAAATTAACGCCCATGGAGATTAATGCTTTATCTCCTGCCGGCTCAGCCACATCTGACTCAGTGCAGGGCTGGGGCTGGCACAGTGTCCCCACGTGCTGGAGGAGCCACACCCCACTGCACCTCCTGCTCCACAGGGTCCCAGCACCATGTCCTTGGCTTCTCCATTCTACTCTAAGCTCGGCCTTGTGCACCGCCAGCCTGTCTGCTCTGCCTCTTCCGGCCTGCTGAAGCCAATGTTTGACAGATAAACTCATAAAAAAGAGCAGAGGGCAGGATGGGGACACCCCAGTCATCTGGTCCCAACACCCATGCCTGAACGTCAGTGTGACACTCCCAGCTCTCTCTGTGCAGCAATAGACAAATGCAAAATGAAGGACCACCACCATTGGCATCAAAATCATCACCCCAGCCCCAAACACAGAGTCAGGGTCACCCAGGGAGGAGGGAGGAATTACCATGTACTTGGTTGATCTCCGAGTTGGATGACAGGATCTCATCAGCCAACTTTTGGGCGGTGGGCAGCACCTCGGTGTGGTGTGCTGTGATCAAATACTGAACAAACTTCTGGAGCTGGTCCCTGTTCATCTGGAAAAGGGTCTCTGAGATGGGAAGACGGAGTTTGACCTGGTCTGGCTTGCGGATCCTGTACAGTGAAAGCGCCACCACGTGAGCGCAGTAAAAAATGTCCTTGTTCCCACAGCCGCACGTCACTGAGGTGATTTTGCAGCGGTCAAAGCTGATGGCCACCTTGTAGGTCATCTCTGGTTCTGTCGCCGTCGCTGGCTCTGTTACTGTTCCGCTGAGGTGGAACCCTGGAGCAGGAAAGAAGAAGAGGGGAAGGTCAGATGAGTTTCCCTCAGACCACAACCAGCCATGCTGGAAGGAGGGAAAGCCAGCCAAGGCTGCTCGTGCATCTCTCTCATATACCAAGGAGTGCAGCACCCAGCACAGCCCATCCCCGTGGCTTACACCCAGCAACAGTCAGCCCGTGTATACACACACACTTCTGCACCAACACACACACACACACACACAGAGCCAGACTCATGGGCGAGTTTATTTAACAGTCAAACCCTCAGGGGAAGAGCAAAGCTGCTCGGCTCCCATTTGTTTAAGTATCTCAGACTGTTTCTCTCCTGGGAGTCATTTCCATCCACGCCTCCCTCTCGCTGAATTTGCAACTCACATGAGTGAGGGCTGGTAGAAAAAGGCCACGTTTGCTTTTCTTTGATAAGGCAGACAAAAAAACCACAAACTAAATGCAAAGCAATTCCAACTTTGGTCTCTCAACCAGGTAAGAGTGCTCCAGGGCATGGCCACAGCTCTGAGCTCTTCCACACAGTGGAAACAAGGAGCAGGGACAGGAGCAATGCACGGTCCAAACCATGGCTGGGGGAAAACTGTTCCCTGAGTTCCACAAATTGCTCACACCGATGTTATGGTGCTCCTGACCATGCAGAAAGGGGGGGCAGTGCCTTCAGGCACAAAGTGGGGAAAAAAAGCCCCAAAAAAGCCCCAAAGGCAAGTGAGGAACATGAAATGGGCTCAGAAAGTCCTGTGGGTACAAAGAAAGGAGGATGTACCAAGCAAGTGAGGGATGAAGTCAGTGAGAAAAGACTAACTGATAGATGCCTATCAACCTCACTCAGAAAGGGAGCCTCAGGGAGTCCTTCTTAGGATCCAACTGTGGAGTAGGTCCAACACCAACACTCTGCATTTGCTCAGCCACCTGGAAAAGGGACATCTTTGTTTCCCCCACTCATCTGCCTTGTTCCTTCAAGGAGAATGAGGCTCTAGGATTAACTAGGAAGTTAATTAACATGGCCAGGGCCATCCGGTGTCCCGATGTCTGAACGTGGTGTGGGACCTGGCACACCACATGGCTCATCCCAGCCCTCCTCTCTGAGGAGGATGCTCACTTTTCTCCATGCCACGGCAACCTTATTAAGCCTGTGTATGCACAGGTCCCTGCAGAGCTTGCCATCCCCGCGGAGAAGGCAGTAGACAGCTGAGAGCCCTACAATTAGTGACAGAAAAGGAGAAGGGGTGGAGGGGTGAAGATTAAAATACATTAACTGCATCAAACCCTTGTGCATTTGCCAGCTCTTACAAAGGCTTTCGGAGACAAATTCTACCAGAGGTTTTTAATAAATGGCATCAAAACCAGCTATTCACTGCCAGTCTCTTTAAAGCCACGCCAAAAACCACATTCAAATCTGATTAAGCGTCAAGGAGGTCTGCTTTTACTTTAGTGCCGGGGTGGGGGAAAAGCAGACCTGTTCCGCTGCCATCACCCAAAAACCGACCCATGTGGCCAGCAGAGCAGGAGGGGAGGGATGGACAGCCCTGCACTTCCCTGCTGCTCGCAGGCTGCCGGAGCAGGAGCACGGCTGCAGAGGTGCTGGGCTCGGCGCCGCGGGAGCAGCACGGCCAGGGGCTGACGAGCCTCCCCCTCCACACAAGCCCGTCCCCCAGCAGCCAAACTATATAAATCCCGAGGATAAACTCCAAAGTGTTTATGTTTTACCACTTCTCTGGTTTGCAATGCTTGGCAGGCGGCTCCGACTCACTGCCAGTTTCTCCCTAGTTTACTTTTTGAACAAGTTAAAAGGATTGGAAACCGCGTTCCTGAGCAACTATGTATGTATATGCTCGTGTGTACGCCTGCAGGGACATACACACACATATATAAAACACTCTAGGACAAATTACGGGCCATAAACACTGCCTTGAAATGCTTACTTTAACAGGACCGTGGGCCAGACCCCACTTGGGGCTAACTGGTGTAACACTGGAGGAACTCATTTAACCAAATGACCTATTTCAGACAGGTACAAGTCTGAAAATATATCAACTGTGGTCTGATCCAGCCTCCCAAGAGAGAAAATTTGTCCAGATACTTCCCAGGCTATTCTCAGGCATCCCAAAAGCTGTGGTGTCCCATCTGCTGCAAGAGTTTGTGTTCACAAATCAGAGCTGGTCTGCACATCGGACAGGACCATTCAGTATGTCAACAACTGCCATGTTCATCTGGCACTCAAGCCCCAAGTCAAGCTTTGGTTTAGATTTTAGCTGTGGTGACAGCAGGTCTATTTAAGATAAACTAGGAACTCTACAACACATTTATCAAAAGTTGAGTCAGAAATTAAACATGGTGGGGGGGGGGCACAGGAGAGAGAGGAGTTTGCAGGAACAAGAGGCATTATTTGTGAATATTTACATTAATGTGAGGTCAGACTGCAGCTACCGCACTGCAGCCAGGTCTGCACCCCAGCACCCATGGGTGCTGAGCAGACCAGCTCAGCAGTGATGGGTGACACTGTCCCAGAGAAGAGTGGTGGCTAAAAGGTAGGTTTTGATGTGGTTCCTTCATCATCCATTGAAGCACTCAGTCCTGCTCCAGGCAAAACCTTTCACCAAAAGGCTACAGATAACCCTGGACAAGAAGAGCTGTCACTGTACCCTCCTCTCTGTTCATCTCGCATCCGAGAAGAAAGAAGCATCCGAGGAGCTGTGATGCCAGCACTTCAGTAGAGAGAAACACAGCCCTGATCGCTGACACAGGGTCTGGATAGCACTGAGAGCAAAGACATACTCTCCTCTGTGTCCTCCCCGTACATTTCAATTTAAGACATTCCTACAGCCCACTGCTTATCTAGGACTTCATCTTCTGTTCTTAACATAAGCTAACTTGGTGTTTGATTTGCTGCCAGCAAAGTTACAGTGCCAAGGCTTGAAAACCATGGAAAAGAAATAATTAAATACCATCTTTGTAACTACAGACTCATTACGCCCCTCCGGAGTCTAGCTTTGTCCCAAGAACAACGTCGCCTTCTCCCTGCCCCAGAACACCCTCTCCTACTTTCACCACAGAAGCTTCTTAGTGCATGTCTCTTTGATCGAGGCTGCAAAAGGAGCTGAGTGTTCGTAACTGCCCCAGAAAGAGCACAGAAAGGTGCCATGGATGTTCATGGGCACACAGGGCACAATGAGCTCATCTCTTTTCTAATTCCAGACATCCAACACATCAAATGGGGACAAAACACTGGAGCGAGGACCTTCCTTGTATTACTGCTGCAGGACATTGTACCTCTGATTTAAATTAAAACAGACCCTAGAATTGTTTTCCAAGAGCTTGTGAGCTCCACACTAGCGGGACTTACAAACTTGTCAGCTGCGCAGAACTCTCCTCTTGGAGCTGATAAACTCTACAGGCTGGGAGAAGGATGGATGCGCAAAAAAAAAATTCCTGGGCTCTCAAATAGTTACAAAGGATCAAATCTTTAACAGGGTCTCTAGTGCAGGAGACTTTGCTATTAGGACAAGGGCATTAACCCCTCAACAGAAGCTTCTTTAACTAAGATGAAGAATTCTTTGATCTGTAAACCTACTCTACCGAAGGAGTTGTACAAACTCTTCCAGTTCTGCACAAGCAGAGAGTCTTTCAACTGGACATCTTTAGCCCAGATATCCACTTGCAAACCATCAGGAGAAACCACCAGCCTGTCCTGCAGCTCCAACTCACTGTAAGGCCAGCTGCAAAGACCCCCCCTCTTGTGTCCTCCAGCAAATCACTGAAAGTAAAGCCAACATTTAGGCTGGTTGCATTGAAGTATCAGGAATCTGGAGACAGGCAGACCCCCAGATGGAAATTTAAACCCCAGAAACAAGCAAAAGCCAGCCACAGCCCCTTCCCTTCTCATAACTGTGGCACCAACACCTGCAAGGGAGAGGAGAACTCCACAGCTACCACAGTAGGCGGGAACCCGAGTGCTCAGCTCTGCTCCCTCTGGCAGTTGCTGCTCACAGCCATCCCTCAGATTTCACACCGCAGCCCAGACAGAAGTCACAGTTGTCATTCGCTAAGTTGTGCCATTCGGAAAAAATTAGCTCTTTCTTCCCAGGCGTGGCAGTCGCCTGCCTTTCCCGAAGCGCTGGCACAGTCCTGCCGGGGTGGAAGCCACCACACAGCAGCAGCCACCTGCAGGACCTAACCCTGAGGATGCTGTATTTGCATTGCTGTGCGAGAGGATGGGGGTCATTAATGCATGGGTAACATGGGGAGCATTTCTTCAGGGCACTGCAGCTCTTCTGTCTTCTCCACAGGCTCTTCTCGGTCCTTGTGGAAAGCTTGAAGAGGGCAAGGAATGGCTCAGCAGAGGGAAACATCCACACCCTGAGCATGGAGTGCTGGTGGGATGTGACCGGGCACTGTACATAAAGAATTCACCCCCACATCTGGCTGTGAAAACCTCAAGTGACCTCCTAGTACCTGAGGCTGATATTTTGGGCAGCCCCTGTCAGGAGCAACGTGATGGAAAGTCCATACACACAGCTTCCTGAAGGCACCAGCCACATCCCCATGCATCACAGCCAGAGAGGGCTGGCTGCAGCAGACAGCAGCTTGGCTCCTCTCTGCTCCTGTACTCTGTGCTCAGCTCCCAGGATTCTCTACCTCTAGCCACACTAACACCCCACTCCAAATCTGTGTTTGGGGAGCTCTATCTTCGGGCAGGCAGGAGCTCTGCAAAACCAGATGGGAACAAATACATGGATATTTATGGGGCTCAGCAGATGTAGACGAGGTAAACTGAAATTCTCAGTGCAAGTTGTATACACTAGGTTAACGTGACCCAAATATTTTTTTTTTTAAATTTCCAAACCACAGCAGAAAGTTATTTTAAACTAAAGTGAATCCAAGCTCTTTAGTGATTAAACGGACTACAGCTCCAGCTCCTAGTGGAAAAACCATTTGTTTTTCCACTGTGTGTGAAAGCCATAACTAGCAATGAATAGTAATTGCCGCACCGAGTGTTATTTATAAGCCATTCTCAGTCACATTTCCATGCCTCGAAACAGCAGCTTTCTAAACATGAACTTAAAATCAGTCAATATTTGTAATGTAGACAACACCCACGGGAGGAAGGTGTCGGTGTACTCGGGGCAGTGGGAAGCGGAGGTTAGTAAAATCTCCCAAAGCTTTCCGGCTTCTAGATCAATTCCTCCAGCCGGCTGATGCTGACAATTGCTCAGTCCCTGACCTTGCAGTTGGAAAGGAGATGGGCTCATGAACTCATTTGCACATGACAATGCTCCAGCAAAGTGAATCATCTGCCTCCGATAGTAACAAGAGTACGGCGTGCCCCAGCCCTCCCGGGCTCCATTCAACCAGCGCAGGGCTGGCCTTTTGTGCTGCCAGTGCAAGAAAGACTCTGCTGAAGATGTGTGCAATTAAACCCACTTTTCTTGTTGCTCTTTTGATTCAGCGGCTCAATGAGAGGCACCCTAGGCAGGTGTTGTCACACACAGATAAAATGTGCCTTTTCAGAGCACTGGCAGACAAAAAGGAAGAGGGTAAGGCTGAATCAATTGCCATTTCTCCCTTGCAAAATAGGGAATCCAGGCTTCCAGCACACCAATGAGCAGAGCTGCTATGAGTTTCCATCCTCCCTCCTCCCCAAAGCTATTCTGTTTTGTGACCGCAGGCAAAGGTGCTGCTGTTGAGACAGACCTTGGCAGGGATGAAGGAGGCAGGCGCCGGCTGGCCAGGAGGATGCTGCCCCAGCAGAATGCTGCTAAAGCTTTTCCCCTTGCAGCCCTCCTCCCTGTCCCCACCATGCTCCTGTCCTTGCCCAGTCATTACCACCCTGGAAAGGCACCTCTACTTTCACAGAGCTAACAAAGACCATTAATATCACCCCAGGAAGGAGCCATGCTTGCAGCTGAGCTGCCGCAGGAGGAGCCGAAACAAAGGGATATGGATGAGTTGCAGAGTATGCACCATGTCTGCATGTGTCCCCACACATACCTACGGCCTCGGGCACCAACTACCACAGGTTTAGAAGAAACCCTCTTCTATCACCTCTCCGGGTAGGCCAGGGAAGAAGCAAGAGCTGCAGCTGTAAACAGAGGAAATGCAATGGGGCTGTTTGTGCTGGAGGGAGCCGTAAGCTCCTCGGAGCAGCTGAGTAAGCTGGAGGGACGCTCTCTCTGCCATCTGCTCTGATCCCACAACACCTCCTGCAAATGAAGAGTCAATCCGCTGGTTTCTATCCCTGTTAACCTCTAATCAGCCAAAAGGACCGGCCTCTGCCTTGCTCTTTATCTGAGCCAGCTAATGCGTGAAGCACACCGCGCTTCCCATCTGCTCCAGCATTACTAGAGTTAAAGGACAAAGCCGTTTCCCTGTCCCGAGCATTCACTTACACAGATGCCCTTGTACTAACTCAATTTCCCAGTGATTTCCATTATTACCCTTACGAGATTTCTGGTGTTTGTTTATCTAGGAGCCTGAAATGGAGGTTTTCCCCCTCCCCCTACCCAGCTCAGGGGGTTGGCTGGCCCAAGGCCATGCTCCAGACACTAGTCCCAATCTGTGATTTACCCAAAAATATTAAAAAATATTCTCCATTTTCTCTCCAGCCTGGAGTGCTCTTTGTTGCCCACCCAATTCTAAGAACCAGGTTTTTTGGGTCTTTGTTGCCAGCCCCAAAGCCAAGACCACCCTTTCCAGCATCACCTTCCACATTCTTCCAACACCTGCCCACAAATGGGTTTTTAATCTACCCAGATGTGCAACCCTTGCTCTGAAGACATACAGTTTGGGCAAAAAAGGAAAAAATACAACCCGTTTTAAACCTCGGACTGATTTCCTCTGCTAAGGTGCAGCCTTGCAAGCTGAATTCCTCAGCTAGCAGGTGAGATCCAACTCAAACCAATCCAAATTCTGGTTTTGAAGGAACAGAAGGAGCTTGAAGAGAGGATGAGTTCACTGCATCTTGACTAACATGTGCTGCCCATGCAATAACTAGTGGCAAAAATGCCATCAAGTCTCTGCTCTTTACTGCTACACTATAACTTATAGCCATCTTGAATATAAAGACTTTTCTTAAAACAATCAGAAATGTGAGAAAGATGAAGATGTGCAGTACATTTTTTACTAGAAGCGGTGAATGCACCATCCCTACAGTCAAGAGACAAAAAGCAACAATTTCTGTGACCACCTCCAAAGCATCCAGCCCTCTTCTCTATGTGCTCATGAGCAGCTATATCCAAACAAGGAGCAACATGGTTCCTTGTACCAGCACAGGTGTTTGCTCAGCAGATGCAGGGTTGTTTTCAAGCATGAAAGAAAATACCCACAGGGAGGAAATTCACTTTTGCCGGAGCTTCCGGGCTGGTGCGTGCCATCAGTTGAGGCTGCCACAAAGCAAAGGCAGCCCCGTGCTGTCACCACCTCAGCTGCCTCAAGGAAACTGATGGGCGATGCCAAAACTCACACACGAGGCTCAGCTGGGGTCATCTCCTGACTTCAATGGAGCCACCCAGATTTCCAACAGCTGAGAAGCTGGCTTCTAGCACATAAAAGGGTTTTAATTAGGAACTGCCTCTTATCCCTTCATGCAAGTGTCACCATGATGGGATCACTGAACTTCATCACAGTCAAAAGCAAGCGGAGCAGTGCTCTTCCCTTCATCGCCTTTTTTATGTGGTGATTCACAAAGCTCTTAGCTCCGCAAAAACATAATCCCAGCCCTTGAAGCAAAGTGCCTCCTATGCCAGAGTTGCTCCTGGCTTGAGGGCTCCTTCCTGAGTGCCCTCTGCTTGTGGAAGAAGTTGATCCAGAGCCCTGGACATCCTTTTCTCTCGAGGTACCTGCTCCCCTTGCTGACCTGCTCTTTCAATACATAACCTCCCTCCTGAACTGGCAGATTTTCCAGGACTTAGCCTGAGGCTTTGGATTTTGTCGCCAAGTATGCAAAGATAAATTGCATTCGATGCATATTTTACCATTTAAAGCTGCCTCGGGAGTGGGCCATCTTCAAATCAAAACACAAACTCAATTTACCAATATAAAAAAACAAAAGCAAAACCAAGCCTGAGAACCTCCTGATTTGTTTTCTTCCCACATTTTGGTTTTGCACAGGGCAGAACTAGCAGCCAGCTTAACAAGGACCAGAATCAAACCAGGGCATCACACAGCAATGGAGGGAAGCAGGACACCACCCTGATCCTCCCTGAGACACCAGAACTTAAAATAGCAGCTCTACAATTTATAGGGAAGTTATTAGTTATGATTTTCCTGGCCCACAGACGCCTTCCAAGGGAGTGAGGCAGCCTAGATTCAGTACGAAAATCTGCTCCAAATTCTTCCCCAAAAAGACACTTTTTCCACTAAGAATAGCTCTTTCATTTTTAAGAGAGGATAAAGTCTGACTTTCTAAGTCACTGGCAGTGCTGTTAAATGAACATTGTATTTACAAAGCATTTCAACAGCATTTGTGGTAATGGTCTCAGTAACAAATTTGCTGAAAAGGTCAATTAACTTCCTTCCAAGAACTTCACTTTTATGCACACAAAAGGGCTCTGCATTGAAATTGCTTCCCCAAAGTGGAAAAATCTCTAAGGTGACACCGTTTTGCCATTTCTGCTCTCCAGCCCCCATTCAGGAGCTGGGCACAGACCCCAGGAGAAGGCACCAGAATGACTCCCCTTTCCTGCTTTTACAGCTGTTATTTAGAATAAACCCACCTTTTTTTTCCTTTACATATAGATATATTGAATTTCACTAAGGAGACCACAGACACATTTTATATTATAGAAATATTATTATACTTAAACAGCTTAGCTCACTTCAGTAACTTCACAAAAACTTAGTGGTTTCCTCCCCTCTCTGGCCCCCAAATCAATAAAGCTTAAATTTTGGAGCTTATTTGGGCTGCTCCATATAGGGAAATTATCTACTCATTGCAGAATAAATTATTCAGCAATTGCTATTCCAGATCAGCCTCCTCTGTTGACATTTTATTCCAGAATCATTTTTGGAAACTCTGTGAGTATATTTCTGAAGAAAGGGACCTCAATTCCAGGGCAGGGAGTTATCCAAATACCTGCTGGCACACCAGTGGCTAGGCTGGTCACCAGCCCATGGTGACAGCCCAGACCAGAGCCATCTCAGAAAAGGAGATGAGGGGTGGTGTCAAGTTTGGGAAGACTGACTACTGTATTTCAATATCCAGCAAAAACTGAGATGAAGGAAAGGCACAGACCTTGATTTCATGTGGAAAAAAAATGTTTTTCCAGCTTGCTTTCAACCTGTAAATTGCAAAGCGAGAGGAAACATCCAGCAAGAGGCTGGAGAACTTTGCATCACAAGGTGTAACATCTGCCCCACGACTCCAGGGAAAACAAATGATTCCTGACTCTGGAATATCTGCACAGGGCTGGGAAACAGTAAGGTGCATGGGAACCTCCAGCAAGACTACACTTTGGAGAGGGGGAGCACTTTTTGGTAGAAGTGATCAGTAGAACAGCTGTCATGTTTTGCTTCCCCCATCTCCATCTTGGCTCCATGCTCCTCCCACAAGAGTCCTGCCCACACATCAGCCACCCATCCCCTGCTGGCCCCTCACAGGAGGGATGCCAGTCCCTGGAGGGACTGGCACATCCCTGGAGGGTGGCATGGCTTTCAATCCATCATGCAGGTAAAGTGTGTTGAGGGTTTTTGAGAAGCACCAACTCTGGCAGTGGAGAGCCCTTGCAGAGCATCCGCATGTGCTGTGGCAGTTCCCAAACCCAACCCAATCTGCTGGTGGATGTTTTACACCTCTTCCACATGGGCCCAGGAGTTTTTTTTTTTGTATCCTCCAGTCCCTCCAAATTGTACATCACATCCAACATTACTCAGACAGCTCCAGAGTCAGCTCCATGGAGCCCAGAGGCCGTGCCTGAGCAGCTGGACTCATTGCCATTTCCTGGGCATGGCCATTTCCCCAAGCCCCACAAACGGTTCCACACATGAACCTCAACACACTTCAGAGGGCAACAGCAAAGCAGTGTGTTCAGGCACTGTAAGGAAAATCAAAGAAGGATAAGACCAACCCAAGCGAGGCAACCACATAAAAGTCCTCAGTTGCCAGTATCTCCTCTCTGGTGAAACCCCGCAGTGAAGTTCTGGGTCACGGCTGACGAGCAGTCAAATTTCCCAATTCTGCATGACCAAAACCCTCTGCAGAACAGTCAACACGCTTTAAATAACACTTTAAAAACCCCTTTGATCACATTAGTCTTCACATGACCTTTCTGAGAAGTCAGGAAGGCAGCGGGAGGTCTGCAGAGCAGAGACTTCCCCATCAGCCCTCCTCGCTTGAAAGGAATGTGGTTGGGAGACAGATGCCCAATAAAGATGCTCTGCTCTCCTGCATCAGCAATTTTCACCATCTTTAGCATGCAGGCATTTCAGGAAAAGCAGATTCCCGTGCAGTGATTTTAAGCCCCTCGTCACTACCCTTTCTCCTTCCGGACACACATTGTCCCCAGCATCTCCCAGGTGCACATCACCAACCTCTGCTTTAGCAAGGAGCATGCAACTGGAAAGCTGTCCCCAAAGATCCACCATGCACAGGAAAACACGAGCCCTCCTGCTTTTCAAGTCCAAGATGACTCCACAACTTCACAGCCTTCAGAAACACAAAGGGCCACAAAAGCTGATACCCAGGGAGACGGGAGCCATTGCCCTGCTGCGTCGGGAGCGGTGTACAGGCTGCCTCTGCGAAACTCATGTTTCTCATTAAAAACTTCACAGATTTTTTTTTTTTCTTCCCTGGAAAAACATTGTTATTCAACCCACAGCCTAGACTGCAGGCTCCTCCGATTGCTTTTGATGCAGTGCAAACATCTAAAATGACACCATGTAATGACAAGATCTGTCATCAGGATGGCTGGGGCTACAGTAGAAAGAAAAACAAAGAAACGATCCTTTCCTTCTCCCTAGAATTCAACACAATTAAAACAAAAGGAAACCTATATCGTATACTTAATGCTAAATACACAGGATTGAACGGAAAAGGAAAAAGTGTCATTTGAAACATTTAGTGGTGGTTTTCTCCCATTATGTGTCATGAGGCCGTTATGGCAGTGGATGGAGAATCTCTAGCTCTTCTAAGTACAGATCTATTTCAGTAATTAAGTTCTCTTACACAAAGGGAGAGGGAGAGGGAGAGGGAGAGGGAGAG
>VZRL01001586.1:1163735-1219027 GCA_013397895.1 Origma solitaria | reverse complement strand
GGAAAGGGAGAGGGAAAGGGAAAGGGAAAGGGAAAGGGGAAGGGAAAGAAAAAGGAAAAGGAAAAGGAAAAGGAAAAGGAAAAGGAAAAGGGAAAAGGAAAGGGCTGCAATATCCCAGACAACTATCTGCTGGCAGGTTGAAATACAACCTGAAAGCCTCGCTGGGGAGAAATTCCACCTCTGCAGCCTCTTGAAGCTCCTGGTTAGCCTCCATCCTCTGTGGGACAAGCTAGGCACAGCTCCCTGGCAGTGGACACAGCATGCGCCAAAGGATTATCAGCACATTTATCTCAATTTGGAATTGGAAGCAACCAAAAATGCAGTGAGCTCAGCATAATGGGATAGAAATAAAGGAAAAAGGAAAATCAGATGAACAACTAGGAGCTGACTCCTCTCTTCCCTTTCAAAAGGGAAGCCAGTAATTTGAGAGAAGGTGGTTTTACCCACAATCTCAGCGAAGGGTTTTAGGAGTCACCCTAATTATCACATAACCCAAGTATTACACAGTACTCCCACTTAAGAGTCGGGAAAGCATTGTGGGCAAATCTTCCCCTGACCCTTGCAAGCAGGTCCATAGGCACCCCTGGCAAAGGAGGAACAGCCACACACCGTGGGTGACATGTCCTGGCTTGGAGTTGGTCTCTCTCCTGCTCAGATGGCAGAGTGCACCTGGGGAGCTGCACCCTGCTATTTTCCCTGCTCCATGCTGAGCAGGAGCAGAGTCCCTCTTCCCCAGCCTGGGAAACCAAGGCAGAGGGGTCAGGCAGCAAATCGAGGGCCAGGGAACAGTGGCTGGGAAGTAGAGAATAAGTATGCAAGGAGCCCATGCTCCACTGCTATCTCTCCAGGAAGGAAACCTCCAGCCCTGCCTTACCCCCAGCCAATCTCCTAGGGCTCAACCTGTAATATCTGCAAGGTTTTGGGAAAACTCCTGTGGTTGGGTTTTCCAGGAACCACAGCCACTGACTAAATATGGTGCTTCACTACAAAATAAATTGCTCTAATGAGAGTGGTCGGGGCTGATGATGCCCTCACCAAGATGACACGTGCAAATGTATCTGTGCAGGTGGATTCCACACTGCCCCGATGCTGGCTGCTGCTAGCCCTGCCTCCACAGTTCGCTGCACCGTGTGTCAGGCATTATGTACCCTCACACTTGGATTTTGCAGGTGAGGAACAGACAGGAGATAACACAGAGGCCATTTTCTCCTCCAGGAGGTGCCACCTCGACCTCTGCTGTGCTCTTGCAAGTTCCTGCCAGGATGCCAACCTGCAGTGCACACCATTGAACAACCACTATCAAACCATTTGTGGTGGAAAAGCCCCAGTCTGTGGAGTCACATGAGAAGCCTGGCTGTCACAGGCACTTGGAGAAGATGCAAGCATGATCTTGAAACCACCAAGGTATGGAAATTAAACTCAGTTTTCTTTCCAGAGCTCGTAACATTTTAAGCAGATAGAACCGCTTTTGTCATGGCTCATGGCTTCTGAGTAACTTGAGTTGCTCAGTGAAGTGAACATCAGCCTGATGCACAGCAGGACTCCACCATCATCTCCACATTCCCACAGAAGGGGTGTGCATGACACTTAGGCCAGGGTCACCTCCAAACCGAACACAGCATCGCCTCAGGTGAGTGTCTAAAGGGAGCAGCTGTGGGTTTTGGGCATATGTAGAGGGCTGAGACCTGACTGGCACCACACACCGAATGACGATGCTCACCTGGAAGAGCAACACTGGGATTTCCCAATGATGCACAGGGGAGATGTGTCTGTCCAGTTGTGCTGGGCTTCAAATTTACCCAGAGCTAAAGGAGACGAGAGCCCTTAAGTTCCCAACAAGACCAATTTAATTCTCCCTGAGCTCTTGCTCAGGGACCTACTTGCAAAACTTTACACCCAACACTTACGTGCACAGGGAATGGTCAACCTTTACAGGCTCTGACACTGATGCACTCACCTCAACAGCAAACAGTCTTTCAATAACACATGCGTCAAATTAAAATGATTCTAACCCTCAGAAGCCTCTCTCTCTGAAGAGCAATTGCCATTACTTATTAATTTGCTTCCTCAAGATAAACAAGAAATTTATTAAAATCTGAAACAGACCAGGAGCGCACAAGGCAGCAGAGGGGCAGGGGGTTGCCACTTGTCTTTAAAAAAAAAATACTTCTATGCTAGATTACACTTTCCACTTGCTGTTTCCCCCAGGAACCAGTTTCCACTCCATGCGTTTCCACTGCAGGAGATGGAAACCCCACAGACTTCTATGTTAGGTTGAGAGCTTGGTCCTTTTTGAGGGGAGGAAGCACCAAATTTTAGACCTAGCAGGTGAAATGCAAATAAAAATAGACATTTTAATATAAAAGCTAAATGCATCTGAGTTATGAGTGCATCTCTCTACAGCCTGCTCTCACAGATCATAACCTTGACATCTTGCAGAGGAGGTGTAATTTTTTAAAATCAATTCAGTTCCTTGTTTAGAGAAACTGCTCTGTTAAACCTAAACTCAGCAAGGATGGAGAGACCAAGACTTCCCAGGAGAGCTGAAAGCAGAGTCTCACTCCATTCAGTCAACAAGCAGGTGATGCTTGTGGGTGGAACTGGAGGAACAAAACTCTTCAGTACAGTTTCCTACATCATCTACAGCGAGGAGAAATGGTTGGAAGGATGACGAGGAGCAGAGTTCCCTTCATGTTCACAATGTACGCTTGCAAAGGCAAAACATCATCTGTGGATCTTCCACCCATGCAACAGCCGCTCCAACAGCCTTGCTTTCATACATCCCCCCTTGTTTCTCCAGTCACAAGGAAAGGATTAAAAATGGCTGTTTCCAGCCCAGTAAGAGTTATCAATTGCATCAGTACACCAGTCCAAAGGAGAAGTAAATTACATCCACAGTATATCCAGCATTTGTGCAGACAGGAGTGCGTGGGAGATAAAAGGGAAAGGAAACTCACAGCAGATAATCAGGACACCTAAAATACAAGTGGCAGGTCTGCAGTCATGGTTGCCTTCAGTTCTGGCAGTTTGCTAAAAATCAATCTGATTTTTCAGTGAGCAATGCAGACAAAGAGCACTGAGGATGCCTCTGGGGCAGTCGCAGTCTTGGGACCTCTAGGGTGCCATGAAGCCCTTATTCCTCAGCCTTCCCCTTAATGAAGGTGTGAAATTCCACGTTAGCACCTTCATCATCTCCAACTATACTACTGTAAGAACCACAGCTTTGAGAGCTCTGTGCCACCAAGAGACATTGCTGGACTTGGGCAACAGGTATGAAGTGTGTTGGGATGAGACACCCCCAGAACTGTAAGTCTGAGTAAACTAAACTAAAAAGAAATGAAAACCAAATCCACGGTGACTGTTGCAGAGTCTGCTAAGCTCAGCCAGTCCCAAGTGTTGCTCCCTTGTCCTACTGAGTCCCGGACCACAGCAGCCATGGGCTGCCCTGGTCACACCTTTGCAATCCCCATGCCAAATGTTTGGGAAATGCTATCCCAGTTCACCACTCCTGGGAGATGTGACAACTGAAGGGTCACCAGTTGACATCTCCAGGCTGTCCTGCAGCAAACAGACAGATGAAACAGCACAGTGAGCCTGCCACAAGTGACAAAGCAAACACGGGGCAGTCCAGCCTCCTACTACTCTCCACCTACCACTCCACTGTTCACTCAGCTCCTCCACACCTGGGGTGGGCTGCGGATATCACCCAGTATCCAAGACAGATGCTGGATCCAGCTACTGCCACTGAAGATACCAATTAAACTCACCTTGATATTTTTGGCTTCCTGCATCTGTGTCGACTGGATAGTTAAGCTGACACCTCTGCACGTTCTCTTTGTCTGGAGCCAATAGATCAATCTGCCTCAAATACAGGAGATCTCTTTTTAACACTCCAAAGCTAATGAAAAAAATCCCCTCTGGTGAAAGGAAAACATTGGATCAGAGAAGTTTTATTAGCCCTTAACCATGCAAAGTTGGAAGCTCGTCCCCTGTTTAATTCTAATACTCCAACTCTGTTAAACATTAACTGTATAAATAATCAAATACTTCACATGACAGAGTCATACTTCCAATATGGGGCAAATAACCCAGAGGGTAATGAAGGGTGTAGTCTTCTGGTCTGTCGGATTTCCAGCGCTCTCCAAAAAGCAGAACAAAGACAGTCGGTCCCTTCCCCCTCCTCTGCCTTCAAAGCAAAAGCTTTGATTCACTCAGGGAGACCACATCAAGCCAGAGCAGAGGCATGCAAGTGGTATGTATCTCATCATTCCCCTCTGCTCCAAAGACACACGTGAAACCACCAGCCACTGTGTGGTCTCAGCCCTGTCAAACAACCTGCATTCACTCCCAAAACACCCAACTCTCCCTGGCCCCGCTGGCGGGCAAGCTCTGAGCATCCTTCTCACTCCTGCTGCACGCTGCTGGGGAGGTGATGTGGCACCAGCCACCCACCCCACATCAGTTCTGGACACAGATCCTTCCATCAAACCCCAACGTTGCTTCTTCAAGGTGAGTGTTTACTTGGCAAGCAGCACTTGAAGCAGACAAGGAGCTCTAGCTCTTCAACAGCCTGTGGTCTTCCACCTGGCTTGGAGCGGTCACAGACTCAACTCCACTGAAAACATCCCTGGTTTCCATTGCTTGTAACACAGATCACAGCTGCCTAGCACTTCTGAAATTAAGCTCTCACCCTCTTTGGGCTTTGGTTTCCCTGATTGCAAAGCTGGGATAATGTCCCTTCTAGGATACACAGGGGTATTTTAAGGAGCAGGCTGAAGTTCAGCTCCTTAGGAAATGACTGGTGCATTTGCAAAATGCTGCGGAAGACAAGATCTATGAAGGAAAGAAGACTGCTTGAAAGAAGTTAAAAATTAAAAGCTGCATTAAAAATATATAAATGTGATGCTGACCATTCCCCGCTTCCAAGGTCAAGCTAAGGTAATTTTTTGAAATATGTAATCATCTGATGTCCAGGACTGCCTCAGTTTAGACTGATGCTCTCACTTTAATGCTGACTGAAAAGCTTCAAGTGATGCTTGACAATCAAAGCAGCAGGAGCCAAATGGAGAAATGTTTGACCCACAGCCCTGCCTAAAACTGCACTTTCAGTACTTCTGAGCTGACTTAGGAAAACCAGTATTGGCTTTGGCAGAACCCAGGAGAGCCACTGTGCATTAATTATCTCTCTTGCTCTGCAGACAGACATATAAAAGATAAAGACAATTGAGAGGCTTGTTCAGAACAAGGGATCCAGCACCATCTTGGCACAAGTATTTTCTCCTTCAAGTGTTATTTAACAATCCAGTTCCTGAAGACAGCCCTTGACTGAAGGCTCTTTACCTACACTGTAAGGTAAAGCATGGACTCACCACAACCCATGTGATTTTTGTCCACATCAATAAGTTCAGGTTCAGCACACCACCTGAGCTGTACAAAAAATCACCTCTCCCAAGCACAGCCACTACACCAAAACCTGCATTGTTGAAGGAGTCATCAGGACTCCTCCCTATCAGCTGCACGGACAAGAAAAGACCCACCTCCACCACTGCACACCCAGTCATACAGCTGAGCAGAGCTGTGTACAGTCCCTCAAGACACTTGTGTAACATTTAGACTGAAATTGTACACTGCTGGGTTTCCCCCAGCAAGACCCTGATTTATCTTCTGCTGCGGACAGGTGAGAGTGCAGCTGAGATCTACAAGCACAGAGAAAGGCTCTTGGTTTCTAGAACATCAGGTGTGAGGGTGGGAGAAATGGGCATTTCTTGGGGAAATGCTTTTCCTGGTCAGCCCATGGTTTTCCATTTGCTCCTCTCAGCACCCCCAAGAAGCACACACAGCACACAAGAGCATAAGACACACCTCAGGGGCCCCCAACCTACCAGCACTGACTGGAATAGCTCAAGCTTAAGCCCAACTCTTTGCAAACACAACCCCATCCCACGTGCACAGAGTTTGAGTGTAGGGTGTGAACACGAAGGGGAGAAGGGTCCCAGATCCTTGGAACTTCGTCCCTTCAGAAAGCCACATTGGGAAGGGCTTAGCATAACTTTACAACATCTGTAAGGAGGTTTCAGCAAGTAACTCAGATGTCATTCAAATTACTGGTGCAGCACCAAAGGAAGGACCCTCTGTGAGCATTGGACATGAGTGTCTCAGTCCCTCCTGGCTCCCTCACCCACGCTGACACACTTCACAGGCAAGCTGCCCACGCCCAGAACAAGCAGTCTGCTCCAGGGCCAATTCCCACTGCATCTCCCATCCTTATTTAAAACGGAGCTAGCTGGTTTCCCTCTTGCAAATGGTGCAATGCCAGCCACACTGAACAGGCTTCATGTGAAACACAGCCCACCGCCTTTCCAAGACAAGGGGGAGACATTTTCCCAGTCTGCAGATAGCAACTTCAGACATCCTTAAAGCCAAGCTCTTGGTCTTGCCTTCCTTCATGAAGCAAAGGCAGAAAAAGAACCACAATTCCCCAACTTCTGCTTTTTCTGCCAGCTCCTTCAGCAAGATGGAGCTGCTTACAGACCTCCTCCATCTCGGCAGCAAAGTCTTCTACACAAGTCACACCAGACAGGGACATGGAGATGCCAGGGACATTTCTGAAGGACAGCAGCCATTGATGAAAGTCAGTGTTGAGCACATTTTCAGAAAGGTTAAACATTGAAGATCGCTCCCTGAAACACTCATCCCAAAGGGAAAGATAGGTTTTAAGGTCAAACAAAAGAAGCAAATTCACCCAAATGACCACGTCCCAGCCTGTGCTGCCATGACTGACATGGCATCCAATAGAGCAGCACAGCTCTCTAGCTGCTGCCTGTCCAATCCCTCTCCATTCCTTCAGTAAAAGCACAGAGAACCCAGGAAAAGCAGATAAGGCTGCTTCTGAGGAGAAGCAACCCCATTCCTCATGGAGCTGATGGAAAAGCCCTGCCAGGATTATGTCCAATGGCAAGAGAACTCACACTGAGGGCTCTGCGGAAGCATCTACGTTAGCTTTTCTTGCATGTGTGCTCTTCCCCAGACACCTACCATCGCTCCCCTTGGAGACACACAGGTCACAGAGCAGGTGGAAGGCACAAGAAGCCCCAAAGCAAGGCAGAGTCAGCAGCACCTCAGCACACCTCTGAGATGAAGGAACCTGGAGGCACCAAGGCAGTCGGGATACTGTGGCAGAGCTGCTGCTGCCAACATCCTCCTACACGAGCCACCCACCGCTCCAGCACCACTGGCAACAGGCGGTCCAGACCTGGAGGTAAAGCCAAGAACCACAGCAGGAGAAGGGCAGATACTGAGATGGGAGAACCAAGGGCTCTTTTCCTCCCACGCAGCCATGTAACTGCAGCCAGAAATCCTTTTGGACTTGTGGTTCCTTATGCTGATGGAAAATTCAAAGCTGAGTTTTACTCCTGACTTGCAAATCCTGAGGAGGAGGAGGTAAAGGGATAAAAAAAAGCCAGGCCATCTGCTCAAGGGCCCTGCAGCAAAGAAGAGGGCTGCACACAGTGATTCTCCAGGCAGAGTCCTGGTACAACTTTCAGGTTGACTTGGCCATTTGATTTCTTTAGTGCAATTCCAGACCCAGATGTTTCATAACACACGCTATCGAGTGCGTACATGTGAGGAAACTACCTCTGATTTGAATATCCCTGAGAGCACATTGCTCTTATTAAACACACTCTGCAGAGCTATTGCTCCATGCAGCATTAACAGTACAAGACGTTCTGGTAGACTACAAAAATTGGCCCATAAAAAATAAACACTTCTGTCTTACTAAGGGCATCTGGAAATGACCCAGAGAGCTTCTCTATTTTCATTGGTAGCATTTTTGTACAACAGAAGAAAGAAACTGGTTGTGAGTTTTGAGCAAATGCTCCTCAAATGCTTACAAGGAATCCCTGAAAACACCGGCAAAGACACCACCCACCCAGCTCCCCACAGGCAGAGCTCAAAGACCACAGTGCGGTCCCATCTCATGCAGGCTTTACCCCACTAACTACCCTTCCTGTTGTCTCTCAATAAATCACATCCTTGAGGAAAGAAACTTGTCTCGAACACAGGACCCACCCACTCCCACAAGCATCCAACTCCACCACAGCACACACGTGGCAGCGAAAGACAGGCCGAAGGAATGGCCTAAGGAATGGGCAGGCTGCCCTTTACTGGGGTGCTCCTTTGAGAGCAAACTGTGGTTCTGAAAGAAAAGCCCAGTAACACCATTTGAAGTTAATACATTGCTACCTTTGCACTCCCCAGGGCTACAAACTTCCACCCTGTAACTTCCATCCACACATTGGCTCAAATACAAGCAGGCTCAAATACAATCCTTGGCATTTAGGGGTGCAAAGCTGAAATCTCCCTTTGTGTGCCAGAGGTCTGTGGTCATTTCTGGAGCTTCAGCACATCAGCAGACAGCAGCATGACTTGCCATGTTGCCATCACAGCACACCAACAAGGTGGGAAGCAGGAGGTCCAAGAGCTCCACTAACCTGCTTGCTCTGCTGGGGAAACCAACCAGAAACACTCACATCCCATCAGGGATGGGGTCCCGAAAGAGCAGGAACAAACCACAAAGAGGAATCCACCACAAGGAGACAGCATCTTCTTCAGCAGCCTCTTGTCCAGAGGCACATTGCTGGTGACTGGTTTCCCAGGGCTCTCCAAATTCCTGTTCCAAGCTCAGAGGAGTGGAAACAGGAATGGTGGAGTCCCCCATTCCAGATCCTACCCAGGGACTGTTCTGATGACTGCCTGGCTCCTTCCTTCTCAGCAGAGCACTCCAAAAATGAACCAAAACAAACTCTAGAGTCATGACACTTCTCACAAGGCAGACTCCAGGCTCTCCAGCCAGGCCCAACTGCAGACGCCACAGAAGTGTATTTATTTTAAAGACTATTTGAGCTGGAGTTTGTGAGCAAAATGATCCTTTTTTTACAGAACTTGTGGTTTTTGTAAAAACCGATTTTAGCAACAGTCACATTTCAGGCTCTCTTTAGAGAAACCATCTGCTGATCTCCCAAACGTGGTGCAAGCATTTCTGCAGCCCTCTGCAAGGACTGTGCACAGGAGACACGGCACCCGGCGAAGGGCTGTGGCTCCAGCTGCACCATTAGGAAATATCCGAGTGAGACAAACTGACCTGAAGTATCCCTCTTGCACAACGCCATCCCATGCTTCTCCCTGACCCTGGGAAGTCTTCCTCCTCCAGCCACTGTGCCATTTTCTACCTTCACCTAGAGCACCTCCATATTCCAGTGTCCCCTGCCAGGCCCAGTCCGACCTGCCTGCCCTGCTGTGATTAGGGACACACTCCCCACTCCGTGTCCGCTCCCCAAAGCAGCTATTAGAGGACAAGCCACTCTAGTGACAGGAGTCACTGCCTGGGGATGGCCGACATCCACCCCTGCCTCCCTGGGGAGCCATGTGGGAAGGAGCTTTGTCCATTGTGAAGGCACTTGGGTAATTACCAGCTGCTGGAATCAAAGAAGCCTCTGCTGAGCGCATGCAAATTCCATCTTTTCTTGGATTTGACCATGTTTGCAGAGGGACAGCAAAGACTTCTCACAAAATGGGCACCTCCTCCCCATTCCCCTTGCACTGAGCCTCACAGCAAGATCTAAGGAAAGCTCCCTGGATTTCTTCAGCAGCGTAAACACAACTTTTTTTCCAAGCTTATTCTCCAAAATGGCACGACCACTTTATAACCCCTTTTTTATTTCCTCCCCTAAAATCAAATCATTTGAGGTCAACAACCAGCATGGAAATTGAAAGCATGGATGTTTAAAACCGTGACAAAATTACAAGTAAATAGGAAAACAGGATCTTATCTCATGAACTGTTGGACAAAGCTTCACCATAGCTGATACCACCAACCCCAACCCTAGTAATCCCCCTTCTGAGGCAAACTGCTCCCAGACACCTGCTTGGCAGCACAACAGTGCCCATCTCCACTCATGCCTCGCCTCTGCCGACGCTGAAATGGAAGCAGACTGACAGCAGGATAATTCAGGGGAAAATTACATTTTCTATGTAACTTTCATACGTGACTATATTTAGCAGATGGAGAAACAAAGTACATGTATTCAGTAAATATATATTTTTATAGCTATAAAATTATAAACACATATGTATGTTCCAAGGAGATCTGAAGTCTATTTTAAGACACTCTTCACATGCAGATCATTAAAGCCTACAATATAGTTCCTTTGCCATATTATAATAAATATGGAAAGCGAATACACACTTCTCAATTCTTGTAGGTCACGAGAGACCTAAAGATGATCTCGTTTCTCTTCTGGTCACCCTCTTTAGTGCTGCTTCAAAGGGAAATTGGTTTCATATGTGGGCTGACTGTACCTCACAGCATCATTGTGCCTGCAAACCTAATTTAGTGAGATGCTGAAACACTGTTACATAGGCAAGCATTGATTCCAGACCTCCGAAACCCATAGGGTCAACACTGGAAACTAATTCCTCGCCTGACAGGCTGCTAGCCTTGCAAGAGCAGCAAAACTAGCAACTTGCCACCTCTTGCATTCAGGAGACATTAATCACACTTGCATCACTCCAGCTATTGGAATTTCTGATCCAGGCTGATTAATTTCCTCCCCATGCCCATTTCAAGCTGCTCACAAGCTCAGGGCTCTGCCTTTGGGGAGGGATGCGGAATTTCTCTTCCTGCTCCCCGTTCAGCCAAAGCCAGGAAACAGGACAACTTTCTCCACCTTATTTCCTCAAGACTTCTGCCCCTGGGGAGCCAACAAGGTTTTAATCAGCACCTGGCACTGTATCTATCAGATATGCTAATAAGGTTCCTTACCTTAACAAACACCCTCAAGAGCAGACTCATCTATCTTAATTGGTAAACGCTTCATTAATAATGCAGCTGAGGAGTCTCAGAGCTAGAAATATAAATAGCAAGTTCTGATGCAAGGGCTTTTTTTTGTTCTCCAAGTACAGATTCAGAAGGAAGGTCTCTGTTGTGCCCTGCTGCAGACACAAGAGCCCTTTGCTGCGTGCACAAAAAGCCTCTTTCCTGTCTCTGAGGGGTCCAAGTTCAGAGCATCCCTTTCCAAAGCAGAAAGGCAGGCAGGCTGGAAGGCATTCTTGGGCTGGGAGGCACCCAGGAGAACGGGAACCCATCAGGCACCAACACAGAGGTCAATGTGGACACGCTACCGAGACAGTGGCTTGCAGCCACTGATCGATGACAGGAAAAGCATTAAAACGCCTCTTTGGTTAAGTCACAAATTCCAGTCCTATGATTAACGCTGCTCTTAGCCAGGGAGCAGAGCAAAGGCTCGGACATCACAACCAGAAGGGATGTCTGAAGAAAAAGATCTTGTGTGTCTGAGACTACATATTCTGCAAAGAGATGACCCCAGGCCCACCACACTAATCTCCAGATCTCCATTTTAAGGGCTTAGCCAAAACAAGGCAGGAGTCTCTGAGACCTAGCTCTACTCATGAATTCCAGGCATGCTGAAATAGTAGGCTTGGGGTCTCCTTTTTCTTATAAATTCATTCTGCAGACAAAAAGCCAGACAATTAGGGATTTTAAGTATACTCAGTGCAGCCAGAGACTTGCTGATCTTAATCAAGTTTCTCAAAGCAATGGCCATCATTTCTACACAAAACCATTTTTATTGTCCTTTTTTTTAAGCTCTGCTTATCTGACCCTACATAGTCTCAATGGATCAGACTGGGGGTTTAAATCTAAATGTAGAAGAAGAAATTACTGGGGTTTATGGACATTGGATCTAGTAATTGTTGATAAATATCTTCCTCTGATGGCACTTGGAGGATTTAAATAACAATGAAGTGTTAGATCAAATCCCAGACAAACAAGTTTTGGCAAAAATTTAAATATTGCAAGCAAGGAGGTTTCAGACACTTTTCTTGGGAAAAAAACTGCCAAAATTTTTTTTCCAGGTTCTACGACCATGTCCACATCTTAATTTTTTCTAAGCAACCGTTCTCTGACCCCATCTCTGGTCTCCTTCTGCATTATTTATGGCATCTTTCTACAGCAAATGCCTCTTCCAAACAGTAAGAGGCTTCTTTCAGAGGTTTTTAAAGCACCAGGCTTGGAGATCAAGGCTGCTGTGCAAGTCCAACTCACAAACTTTCAGTTACTTTGAGTCCTGTGCTTAAAGCTCCTTTGGAAATGGCTCCTGGGCACATGTTCTCAATTGGAACAAAAAGGCAGGCCAGAGATTATATTTCCAAAGGATAACAAACAGTCGCACCTGGAAACACTGTTTTTTCACCAAATCCCATTTAGTGCTTGTAGAATAGCAAACTTAGCTGGGTGCTTGCCAAAGATACGTAGCTCAGTTTTTGTACTTGTTAAGAGCAGCTCAGCAATACTGCCTGGGACAGCAGCAGCGATATGGGAATTTGCAATGGGGTCTGCATGGAAACAGCATCCACGTACCCCTGCAATGATCCCAGGCAGAGGAGCCTAGCATTCCCCACCCTGCGCAGTGCCTCTGGCTGGAAGTGCCTGATCCCAGACAAACCCACCATTGTGCAGGATGCTCTGCTGCGCCAGCCCGGCAGGACATCAAGGACATTGAAAACTGATTTCTCCAGCCAGCCCAAGCTCCCGCCCCACTGATTAATGGTTCTCCGCCACAGAAGCTAATAGGATCCTCTTTGAAATCCAAATAACCAGCATTAGTGACCTCAGAGCCCTGTCTGCTAACTGGACGTACAGCCTGCATTTAATTCTCTTTATTTTCCACTGCATCTTCCCGACCAAAGCTTCCTTTCCCACAGTTTTCTTTCCGAGCTGCTACACCCCTGTTCTGCTGAGTGCCCCCCACCTGCCACCCCAGTCACACCCCTGAGTGTGGCTGCACAGCAGCACCACCCCAACACATCCTGCCCCTGACCCCCTGCCCCAGGGAAGGGTCCAGGTTAGCTGCTGCAACCCCACAGCATGTCTGTACCCACATACATGCTGAGCCCAGGCCAAGGAGTCACAGCAAATGATCCCCTGGCACAGCAAACAGTTATCAAGTGTATCCCAGGGCTGGCTCTCAGCAGCCAACAATTTAAAGCTAAAATTCACCAGGCTTCCTTGCCATTCCCACACCTAGCTCAGCAAAAGCCTGTCTGTAAGGAACTAACATTTAGGCAACCAGCTCTGACTACAGTAAATCTCCTTCTTTCCTCTTCTTTTTTTTTTTTTTAATCCATAACCACCAGCTTTAAAGCTTTAAATCAATATCCCCTCTTGCGATCTGCATTCAGCAAGGAATTATTCACATTGAGAGCTTTAAAAATTAAGCTAAACCCTGCAGGGCCCAGGCCAAACTTATATCACAGCAAAGCTTTAAACACTGGATCAGGGACACAGCATGAGCCATGTCCTGGTCTTAGATGCAAACTAAATGTAGAAAACAAAGCTGCCGTCACTGTGTTAAAAGGAAAAACCACAAACGGTCCATGCTGTGGCTTCTCCAAGGGACACAAGGGACAAGGGGCCTCCTTCCACGAAGAGGGGTCAGCTCATTCCAACCAAACATCTCGCACAGGGAAGAAACTAATTGTCCCTGCAAAGGAAAGAGACTTATTGTCACTGTTTGAAAGAGAAAATGGCAGCTGATCTATCCACCCATCTGTAATGCTGGCCAGAGAGAGGTCTTCGAGGGATGATGCGAGGACAAAGAGGGCAGTGCCACGTGCTCCCTCCGAAGTAGTACCTACATCCACGGGAACAGCAGGTCCTCAGCACTGCTCCCCCACTGCTGCTCACAGCCAGATACAGCTGGCCCCAGGCTGGGCAGAAGTGCCAGATGCCAAGCTGAGAGTCCACATCATTCCTGGAGGTGCCAGTTTTAAGGTGCAATTGAAGAACAGGTGGGGGAAGAAAAACTCACAACCTAAACCAGCTCCTGTTTGTGCCCCAGAGGACCACAAATGCAGGAAAAGAGGTATGAAAGAGCAAAGACTCTCAGCCTCACTGGTAAGAGAAGCTCCCGTTTTTAATTTGAGGAGGAGTCTGATCTGCTCAATGACAGGACCAGATATTACAGGGAAGACACCCTACAGCCCATCTCTCTTCCCACCACGGGGACAAGGGGCTGCAGGCACATGGCTCCGCACAAAGACACCTCAATCCCACCTGGTGCTGTGATGGTGGCAGAGGCAGAGGGCTGGGTATAACCAGCCCAGGAAACAGCTGGATTTCCACCATCCCCACAGTGGTGTCGAAGTGAGCAGAGAAATCGCTCCATCTTCCCTGCTTGAGGGATGGCATGAAGAAGTCCATCTGGACCGTGCAGAGAGCATCCTGGATCCCACAGTCACCAGCCTAATGTAAGACCCAACAAGGACTGGCAAGCGTCAAGGAGATGGAACAAGGCTAAGATGTGGGCACAAAAATAAGGCAAACCAGGAGGCTCTCCTGGCCCCAGACATCCTCACTGTCCTCCCACACACTGACCTCTTCTAGGTATGAACTGCACAGGGGACTTGGGGCTTGAATCCACCCACCCCAGGACAGAGATTATGCCTCATGTTCAGCTCTTCAGATGCCCACACACAGCCACTTCTCCAGCTCTCAGTCATGGGGGTGTCTGCTCAAGCCTCAATATTTGTAAAGTCCTTAGGAAATCCTTGGAAGGAAAGAGCAGAGTATTATTATGAAATAATAGCTTTTCATTCTGCTCCATCTGAAAGCTGCAGCTCTTTGTTCGGCCCCACGCTGTCTAAGCCAAGGGTTAAGACTTGACTGGCTGGGCTGTGAGAAGCCATCCTCCACGGTGGGGGAGAGGCAGACTTCTGAGGGTCTCAAGAACAAGGTGGCTTTCTAACCTATTCGGACTCCAATAAGCAGCTTTAGATGTAACAATAGGGGCCTGAAAACCCAAATGCCCCAAAGCCTGCAGACAATCAGGACTGCTAAGCATCCACAACTGACATTTCTAACACCACCTGAAATCTGTATTTTCCTTTCTGTTTCAAAGCCTTATTTTCCAATCAGATTATGTGCAGGATAAATACCCTTATACGGTGACAGCAGGCACTGCACAAGAAAATTGGGGATAATGGTAAATGCAAAGATTTACAGATACTTATCTCAGCATCTGCAAGAAATATTGGCTTTGAACGTGGTGTTCAAACACAACGTCAATCACTAGAACCTAGAGAAACTACAAACTTGCTTAGCTGAACTCAGCCCTAAAATAAATTAAAATAAATTAAATAAATACAATATAACTAGGGTTTTAGAGCCTATCTCTCGAATGGGAAAAAGCAGCCACATGCATGAAATGCTGGGCTGGTTGACAAAGCACAGTAACAGATGAGAGACAGAGAGTAATGACCCTGGACACATCGGGAGAGCTCTTCTCTCAGGTCAGGGACACCCAACCATGAGAAACCCAACACTCAGGGAGGAAACTCAGCCACCACCAACAGACAGAGCAGGCACAGACACACTGTGGCTGCCACAGAGCACAATCAGCCAGGCTGATTGAATGGCCCCACAAGCACCCCAAGCTCTCTGCAGTCACAAAACAGCACCCACATGCTCAAGACATCGCGCTGCAAAACCCCTGCCTTGGTGACCACGAAGCCTCAATGGTTTCTGCTGTCACCACTCCTTCCATATCACCCACCAGGAAGGGGACCCCAAGCTCAGGCTGCTGCCAACACTCCCTGAGCAGCACCACCCAGGACAACGCTCCTACACACAGGTTTGCCAACCAGCTGCTCTTAAATGCCCACATGGGCCCGACACATTCCCATATAAATAATCCATGGAGCAAGGAGATTTCTGCAACACACTTGCCCTGACACTGACCTACCAGGAAAGGATGTGCAATAAGGTCCTGAAACTTTAATGAATCACTGAGAAAAAGAATGTTACAGTCACCAGCTTAAAAATACACCAAAATCACAAGCAGTTTCAATGGAGATGAAAGATGAAGGAGAAGAATGCCTCTTCAACAGCCCACATCTACTTACCTCCAAAGATCCAACACATACTGGAATTTCTGAAGATGCTGGACCTCCCCCGGCTGGCCAGCCATGCTCTGAAAGCACAGGATCCACTCTCCACTCATCAGCTCCCTCCCCTGCACTTGCTTTCAGCACTGAACACGGCTCACACCCCCAAAGTTAGCCAGACACGCAACCGATCCTCCAGATAAACAGACCGACATCTAACAGCGCTTCTTGGGCTACAGCCACAGACCATCAACAGAAAAAGCAAAGCTGTGATCTGAAATCTTATCTGGTCACTGCAGAAACGCGGCGGAGAAGGTCAGCTTTCCATCATTCCGCAAAGACATTCAGCGCCAGCACATAAACACTAAAAAATATCACTGTTGAGTTAAGACAACTTTGGGGTTTCTGCTTTGCAGCCAAATATCACTCAGCGGCCATTAAACAGATTTTTTAGTCATCAGTGGAACATTAGAAATTCCATGAATTTGAAGTTTATTAATTCCACAATACAGTTTATACTTTTTTCAGGATTTATACTCCTTGGCTTCACTCTTTCAGCTATAAATAAAACCATTTGCTAAGCTGGCTGATACATCGCAGCCCATGACTGGCACATTTATTCAAGTTGGCTGAAAAACAAGATGGTTCAAGGAACCGCCAGAAACACTAAATCCAGTTATTTCAAATCTATTTTGAAACATCTAATAAATCTGCAGGGATCACTTGATATACAGAACTGGATAAACTCGAGTAGCCATGCTTCTGCACAGCATCCCTGATGTTTATGGAGTGGCTAATGTGCATTTTACAGCTTTCTCTCTCAGGTCCTTCACAGTCCATCACAAAATATTCATGTCTTTGGATAGTCCTCAGAAGGGAAACCAGAAGAAAGAAATGACAAAAGAGATCCAGCAGAACAGATTTACAGGATTCCCCCATGCCTTTCCACAAGAAGCTGGAAATGGAAAGGAGACATCTATGAGGTCCCACCTTGGTGGGATGCACCTGCCATGGATAGGTTCAGGGGTCTTTGCACCCCAAGTATCCCAGGAAAGAGGTCAGTGAAGACAGTGTATATAGAGGCTCAGCACAAGGAAAATGTGGACCCGGTCCATCAAAAACCCCCAGCAAGAAAGTGAGCCTGCACAGCTACTCCCTGAATCATAGCAAGCGCTCAAAGCCTTGCGAGGCTGGGCCAGTGGTGACTAAATCTGCAGTTTTTGGGGTAGATGGAAATTCTGAAATCTGCCCAAGTCTCAGAACTCCCTGGTTAGCAAGAGACAAGCGATGAAAAACCTGATCACAGGAGAAGAAAATAAAGATATCCAACTCAAAATTTTTATCATAGCACTTGTAATCTGTGCTCTGGAAACTACTTGCAAACAGAAAGAGACTCTGGCCTCAGCATACATCAACAGGTCTTACCCCAGAGTATCAAGGTACTGACAGCAGTTTTGCACCTCCAGTAAGACCAGCAAGCCAAAGGAGAAGACACAAAAGTCATCTCACAGGGGGAGGGCTGTGTAGGAAACCCTGAACTAGAGGTGGGGCCTGAACATTCAAAAGGAGTTTTTGCATGCTTTATTCCTGAGAAAAACCAAAACCCTTGGCAACGCTGCTCAGACAGGTGATGATCAGCACTGCAAAAGCGAGGCAGGACTTCCAGGAACAGACTCAAGGTGTGTGGTGCCTCCAGCCATGAGAGAGCAACTTGAACCCTGGGGAAACTGCAAACTTTTTTATGCAAATAGAGATGTGATAAAATAAATTGGAGCACTAAGAGATGAGAGCCAAGGTCCAGGGCTTCCCTCCCCACCTCCCCTGCTCCACACAGGAGCTGATTTTCTCTCAGCCACCAGCGCCATACTTCTGAGCGTTGGTTTGGGGCATTCCAACCTCCAAAACTGACAGCTTGGGTACACTCCCCAATAGCTGCATTTTGGGTATTCCTTACCTGAAAGCATCTTTATTGCTTGAAAGTCCCTCCTCTCTCTTTGCATCTCCCAAAAAGCAGCAAGAGATAGCTGCCCGCAGCTGTGCTTCATCCATGGAAATTCCAACCATTCTGGAGCATGTAACACTTGATAAACATGAAAGCCAGTCTCTGTGCCCTGTCTGGGTGACAGGTGATGGGACTGCAGCCCTCAACAGACACTGCAGTGTAATTCACCTCCCTGCCACCCTCAGTCCTCTCCAGAGGACACTGCTGACCAGCACCACTGCAGCACCCAAGGCACAAACCCACCCCAGAGGTTTCCCTGCCTCTGCTTCTCTTGCTAGGAGCAGAAAAAGCGAATCATTCATCATTCCCTGCTCCTCCCTGGTGCAACTGGCTCAGAAATTGCTGAGTCCAACCTTACTTATCACTGGATGTAGCGCAGTTCTGTTTTCTAATCCCCTACATCTGCATTTTGTACAGCCCTTTTCTAAGGCTCTTCATATTTGCTTCACAGTTTATCACCCTGCTCAAGCAAGATGACGCATCTTTAAACTTTCCACTCAAAAGAAGCGCTGAGGAATGAAACCATTCAAAACCCAAGAAGCTGCCTCAGAAAACAGTCCCCACAGAAAACGGCCGGCAGGAGTTTTTTTAAAGTCATAAACTTAATGAGACAAGGGATTATCTTTTCTGTTGGAAAGACTCCTTGTTCCTGGTATCATAACAAAATACTGAACCATTTGAGGGCTTTTCTTCTTAGTTTTGCTCAAAAACTAGGACAGTAACAACTGAACTTAGAGGGAAAAAAAATAAAAAATAAAAAAGTTGTATGCCTATGTGGAAACAGAAAAAGACTTCCCAGCACAGACTTAAGGAACAGCCCCTTCTCCTCTATCCCAACTCAAGAAGTCCTTGCAACTTAGATGACCCTAAAGCAATCTAGATCCTACAGGTCTGCCCTGAAGTTCCCTCAGTGACACATCCTGGCAGTCAGAGAAGGTTTACCATGGTCTCTACAAGCTCAAATACACTTCAGACGTTTTATGTCCCTGACAAGGAGCCAGACAACACACAACCCAGAGAGAACAAGATCTAAAAGCAGAGATGCTGCTGCTGCCACCTGGGAGCCCATGGGGCTGACCTTCACATCCCTCCCCCTTTACACAAACCTCAGCTTCATACCCACCCATGGTCTCTGGGGGACCCCCATCTCACAGGAGAGAGCATCGACTCAGTTCATCGGGGTTTTGGGGTTTGCAGGGTCTGGCCAGCACATGTACACCAATCCAAGCAACAAGGACACCATCAACAGACAGGGAATCATTTCATCCCATGTCTTCAAAACACCAGCCCACTCCTCCTCTTTGCCCTCTACGCCATAGGGAGCCTCTGATCCCAAGCAGCTCCCCGAGCACAGCCCCCAGCGCCTTGCAGTTCAATACAGGGCTCTCTGTGGGGGTCTGGGCTGCGTTTCAAAGACAAAACATTGCCAGAACAGGAAAACCCTGGATAAAAAACAAATGGATAGCTCTACTGCTCTACATCAGGTCTACAGGAAGCTAAGGATGCCTACGAACACCCAACAGACATGGTCCCCCAGCAGGGGTGCTAAGCCAGGAACCACATGGCCCTACAGCCCCAAAAAGCACACGCTGCCTCCCACATTGAAGCCTTGAAGGGTAATTTGTACACAAGGCCATGTTGACCCAGGGCGGCTGGAGACAAGGTTGTAACTCCGAGAAGGACACACACAGTCTCCTCTCAAGGCGGAGATGACCTGACCAGATCAATCAAGAGCAGCACCACGCTGAGGAGCAGCCACGACACTGGAGGGGAAGCACCTTCCATGGGAAGGTTTGGGCAGGACAGAAAGAAGGGGCAAAAGCCAAGTTGGACTTAGCCCAGCAGCAGGCAGAGGGACCAGAGATGATGCCCTGGCGCAATACACAACCTCCTGGGAGAAGAACCCAGTGCCTTGCCCTACCATGGCTGGTCTTGTAGAGTCAGTGCTACCAGATCATACCCCTGTGGCCTCAGCTGAGCCCTGGGAAAACGCTGGGAATATGCGCCACCCCTTTGCACTTGGTTTATCATCTGGAGAAGACAGGACCCTCCACAGAGCAGACAGATGCTGTAGTCACTGCAATTTCAGAAGAAATCTTCTGACACTACATATGCAACCATTTTTCTGCAGTCTGCCCCAGTGATGTTCCCACATTCAGCAAAAAAACAGCCCAAACACTCCCCTTAATTAGGTTAAGTTAGCTGTTTTTTACTGCAAGGTTCAAGCCAGAATGATTACCCATGTACCCACTGCATTAGCAGGGCTGGCTGCCTAAGATTTGAATTCATCTTTTTTAGATCCAAAGAAAGAAAAAAAATCTAAAAAAGAAGAAAAATGCTTTTGGTCCCTTATCAGGTGATTTCTTACTCTCACCTGGCTTTGGCACACGGATGCACAGCACCTGGGCTGATGGAGAACCCGTTCACACCAGCAGCAGAAAAACAGTCGCAAGCCCCACAGTCCAGCACATCTCCTTCCCTGGGCGACCCCATGCAGCACCACAAGTTATAAGAGATGACTTCACCAATGTTAACCAAACACGACACCCAGGCACCTCGAGTTCACTTGCAGCCCAGCTGTCCTGGAGAAAGGACAACCCATCCCATCGTCGGGCTAAGGCACAATCAAATATTTAAATGAACGTTTCTGCTTTAGGTCAGCTTCGCCTTCCTCCTGCCGCCGGCTAGCGAGCAGCAGAGCGATCTCCTTGCATTGCCGTGACAACCCAGGGATGGGTTACAGCCATGGCTGGGCTGCTGAATGGCAGCGCTGGGTACTTGACATGCGACAATGGGATACGTTTGCCTTTTCTCAGAAACGAGAGGCTGACATTGTGAAGCGGTTAAAGCCAGACATCCAAGCGAGGCCATCACCATACACGGGCTCAAAAGGCTTTGTCTGCCCTTCTAAGAGAAATTTCATAATATGCGAGGGTGAGCAGTCAGCAAAAGGCTTGGATAGCTCGACTTATAATCATCCTCGGCTTCCTCACAACGGCCCTGAATACATCTTTGATTGGTTATGTATGAGAGGAGCCGTCCCCAGCATGGTGCCAGACATGTGCAACACAGACCTGGGTCGGACTCTCGAGCAGGAAGAAGAATCCGTTCAGCAACAATGCTTAAAGGAGGGGTAGTAGCATTATTATTATTATTATTATTATTAATAATAAAAATAAGAAGAAGAAGAAGAAGTTGATAATTCTTAATTGTTATTGGAAAATATAGCAATTATTTAATCCCAAATGCTTTCAAGCTATTATTGGTTGAATTGTCGTCCCCCCTCCACAGGCAAGGTGAAGAGCCAATTCCCAGGCTATGGCTCTTATTCCCAAGAGGGGCATTTCCACACAGTCCCTCTCAGCCTAAAGGGAAGGGCCACCCAGCCCCAAGAGTGCCCAGCTACCTCCAGCATCCTCCCAGACCCCAACGCCAGCCCTGCCAGGGTGAGGAGGGGAGGGGGCGTGGATCCGGTGCTCATCCATCGTGCAAGTGACTTTCCTGTTGTTCCAGGCGAACAAAAGCCGAGCGGCGCAGTGGGCCCTGAGAAGGGTGCCTTCCCTTTAATAAACGTGATTTCAACCCCAGTGAATATTCATACAATTACCCTAGCTCTAATTTGTATAAAATGACAGCCTGCAAACCAGGGATGATTGAAGAGGACCAAAATCATTTTGTTTGATTACAATCTCTCCTCCCTCCTCCCCCCCTCCCCACCTTCATTATCTTTTATGTCTATTTAAACTCTGGACACTGCATATTCATCTCAATTCTCCCTCCATCTCTCCTTCTGTTTGTGGGTTGCTGCTGCTTTTATTTTTTCTTCCCCCTCCCATCTCTCTCTCCTTTCATTGTAATTTTCTTCTTGCTTCTGTTGTGCATTCAGGGATTTGAGGAGGTTTTCAGGGGGAGTGGGGGTGGACTTCATTTTATTAAAAAAAAAATACTGTGTTGTCTGGATAGAAAATTACATTTGCATGCTCGAGGGGCCTGAGGGCTTCTCTGTGGTCTTGGCAGAGATCCTACCTCGGGGGGGGGAGGGAGGTGGAAGATGCTGATTTGATTTCCTCCTCTTCCCACCCCTTCCCCCTTTCCTTTCCATATTATAAATGTCTGCCTGATTTTTCTTTTCTTCTTCTGCATGTGCAAACCACTTGAAGAACAATGGCACAGATTAGAGACCTTCCTTAGGGCTGTTTATGAATGCAGTTGTGGAGTTCAGCAAAGCAGAAACATTACATACAGTAATTGGACATTTAATTACTAATGAAGCTAGCAACTGATTTTTTTTTTCCAAGGGTCTGAAGCAATGTGACAGACCCTCCAACTGCAGGTTTAATTATGGCTGGAGATGGGCTTAATACTCCCCATCTTGCACTCTATTACCCTCTCAAAAGCCCTTCTGCCTTTTATTTGTAATTTTTATGCCCCTGCCCCATCCACAGGGAGAAACGCCCTGATGCTCAGGCCATCAGACAGGATAATGCTTCTGCTGCTGCTCTCAATTGCTGTGAAGCCAAAGAAGCCAGCCTTGGACAGACTTCCTGTGGAGTCAGCTCTCTTAAGAGCATGGAAGGAAGAGACCTGTTCTAGTGGCCAAGAACATCCAGAACCAATCCCTCCTTGATTATGTCTCAGTTTTGGCCCAACCTAATTTTTGACATCTCAGGTTGCAGTCCCTCTTTTTAAGAAATCAAATACTCAGGTTGTTTATCCCCACTTGGCGACATTCAGTTTCTTCCCAAAACTTAGCTTAAGTTTTCTTTTCCCTCCTCCCCTTCACCCAGCCACTGCATCCTCCAAAGACCATAAGACAATTGGAAATGAAGTCCCCACACTGCAGAGGAACCAGAGCAGGCTCCAAGCAGTGTGAAAACAAAGGTTTGTCCCCAGAAAGTTTTGCTCCTCTAGGGTTATAATCAGGCATCAATACAACATTGGGCTGGTTTCAGAGGGACAGATGAGCAGGTCACAGGCAGAGGGAGTGGGGAATTAGGTACCGGAGGTCTCACATCCACCACTGGCAGCACATCACAGAGGACCCCAAAATGACAAACCAATCTGCACTGGATCACAGCTTTCACCTCTATCTTGTCTCTGACAGGGGCTGACAACCCCCAGAGACAGCTTCTCCCTTGCTTCTGGCAAGAAGAAGCTTCAGAACTTCCTGAGCTGGAAGCTGCATCTGGACCATCTGGTTTAACACCACTGAAATGGGGCTGGAATAAGGCTAACAAGCAACTTTGGAGCTTTTTCATCTCATTCTGCCTCACTGAGTTTCATTCATTGCAGCTCCAATTTCCTGCTTCAGGTGAAAGAAGACAAAGTGCCAAGGCAATCCCACCTCCTCGTGCAGAGTGCTAAGCTCCAGGGAACTGAAGCTCCAGCTTCTGTTGATCAAAAAACCTTCTAATTGATTACAGATGAATGCTGTACAGCAAAACTGTTGGATTTTAAGAGCACAGAGAGCACTTTTGTAAAATGTCATATGCATATTGGGATTTTTCTTTCCTGGTTTTAATGACAAAGTGCAAATTTGGGGGTTGGGGGGGAGAAAAGACAGGAGAAAGAGTAACAGATGTGAGGAGATGAAAAATGTTCCTAAAGAACAAATCACCCATTTCTTCCTCCAGATTTCCCAGCATATCACACGTAAGATTATGCTCTCAAGATTTGTTCACACTAATTCTCACGGGTGTTACAGAGTGAATGACCAACGTTCGGTCAGGACCCATGAATTCAACTGGTCTGCACATTCTTACACAGCAGGGACACCTCCTCTGATCTCGGGAAAGACTCATACCTGTAAGAATGTTGTGCCAATTGAGCTAAATCCACTACAAAATGGAGCAGTTGGTACCCCACTCAGTTGGTACAGGTTATGGTGGAATTCATCCCCTGTCACTGGGGGCCTAAGCCAGTGGACAAGGCTCGTCTACCATCACCTGCAAGAAAATTATCTACATACCCCAAAGTACTGAGATAGCATCATCTCCAGGCAGCACCGGTGTCTCCAGTGACTGTCAGAGATCTTGGAGGACCATACTGAAAAAGACACACAACTTTTAGACAGCGGACAGCAGGCGGTAGTCCCTCTCAAACAGCATGTGCTTGGGTAATAGATGCAATTTCCCCCCAGGATTTACCTTCCAAATGTGGGATTCAGCCAGTAAGCACATCAAAAGTTCACTGGCACCAGTGAGAGGCCCTGCTGCTCTGCTGCCGACTTGGATCCTAGACAACTTGCCCCTGGCTATTTTAGAAGCAGATACCATACTCCTTGGATTAGAAGCAAGAGTCAGTAATGAACCTCTTCCGAAACTTTGCCCAGTTCCTCGGCTTTGACTGAACTCAGGATTTTTTCTGCTGCATGAACAGCTGGGTAAAGGTCTCTGGGGATACCGAAACCTGGCTCTTGTTCACCTTCCTTGCAGAGGGAAGCAGTCAAGAAGAAGACTATTTCCAAGAACTACTTTCATGTCCCTTTACATGATTTTCAGCCTGTCCTCCACAGACAGATGCAGCTGAAGGACTCAGTCACAGCTTTAATAAGTCTTTTGAGGTCCTTTTTCAAATCAGGCTAAACAATAGGTGTCCACAACAAAGTTGGGCACAGTATGGGAAATGGGAGGATCCCATCCATGGGGTCATGGGAGGATTCCCCATCCCTGGCAGTGTCAAAGGCCATGTTGGATGGGATTTCGTGCAGCCTGGTCTAGTAGAAGGTGTCCCTGCCCATGGCAGGGAGGCTGGAACAAGATGATCTTTAAGGCCTCTTCCAACCCAAACCATTCTATGATTCCGTTATTCAGAAAGGTCAAACAGCCCATACAAACCAACATCTCCAGCCAAATCCTGCTATTGTAAACTGCATGCAGTCAAGCAGAGAGATGTAGTGGCCTGGGTTCTGCCCTCACCTCCTGCCAGCTACTTCAGCATGTGGTGGCCACCTCATGTTTCAAAGGAATGCCAAGTTTCACCCAGGGGCATCTCCAGGAACCTTTCCAGCAGCCACCCCTGCCCTTTGGGAGCTCACAGTTGCCAATTCAGTGCTATGGAAACACCGGTGGCCAGACTCATCTGCTTTCCTGCATGTCAGAATTACATGACCCATTGACTCATCTCAGTGCTTCCACCTTCTCAGAGACCTTGTGGCACCAGGAACACCTGCTCACAGTCACCAGGACCCAAACTTCCAATCACACTCATCAACTTCTATCAACATCAGCTGTATTTTAAACTATTTTGAAGCAATAGCAGTGAATGCAAAACACAACCTAAATATAGATTATATGACAGAACGTAGCCCTGGTGTGAGCTGCCTCTGACCAGCACAGCTCCATGCACCCCCCGCCATAAGGAATCACACTTTGCCCAAGTGACTTGCAACTGCTGCTGTCCATCTGAGAGCCCTTAAATGAGATCTGCTTTACAGAAAAGGATGAACACCCTCCTGCTGAAGTCTGGGCCTCTTCAAGATGTCTCAAGTCAGACATTCAACACTTAATTGCTTTTGAAGACCAAAGAGCCCCTCTTCATTCTCCTCCCATGTGTTTATCTTTTGCAAAAGTCAGCTGCTGAGTTTGCAGGAGAAAGATCAAATAACAACTAAAAGAAGTTTTAAGATGCACACCCACTGCCATTAATCATATTTGTAATATCTTCCTTCCCTCACTGCTTCAAAAATGCTTATTTCCAGACCCTGGCCAGCCTGCTTCCTACAAACGCTAGTATGATGCCCATCAGAGAAGCAGTTTCTGGGGCGAAAACATGCCACCAGGTGTGAGAGAGTATTTCCTTACTCAACACATCCACTGATGCTGGGCAAAGGTGACAGTGGAAACCAGGAGGACATGGAGGGTCAGTCCTGTTAAAGTAGTTCCAAGGAAGGAAGGGAAAGGAGTGCGAGAGCCTACTCCAGCCCTTGGGCCATGGGAAGCATCTGTGGGAGGGAGCTGGCTCCTCTGGCAATGCTGGTTGTCCTCTGGAGACCTGGTCCTGGAGCCTGAGCTCACACTGCAAGAACTCACTGAGATTTTGAGACCATTCACATCCAGACGCAGCTGCATTTAGAGAGAGCTTCCCCTCTTTAAGGGACAACAGACCCTTCAAGCCACTTCAAAAAGGACACATCTGGCCAACAGTTGTCTTTTTACCAGCTGCCCCATGGTCCAAAAAATCCGTCACCTTCCCACGCACTGCCATACGCCACACATAAATTGAGATGTCCCAAACACCCTCCAGATCCTGCCATAAAACTAGTGCATCAAAACCTGCTCACATCAGAGCCAAGATCAGAGGGGAGCTTGATCTCCCCCAGCTCTCCCACAATGTCTTAACTGTCCTCCCCATACTCACTCACTCCCAGGGATTTTCGAGCTTTAACTCAGCTTTGCTCCCAGTTCTGGGGGTACAGGGTGTAGGCAATGCTGGGGTGGCAGCCCAAGGCTCACACACAATGAAGGAGAGCAGAAAAGAAGAGCTCAGAAACCCCCGCCAAGGACATTTGCTCTCCAGCAAGACCAGGAACATCAAGCCAGCACCACAGCATTGCTCAACACGAGCTGGATGGAGGCACGGGGGCCCTGCCTGTTATTCACCATTGGGATGGGGTCAACAACACAGCAGGCTCCCAGGATCCTGGCTCCTCATGGGGAACGTGGCGCTCAGACCCTCATCCCAAACTACCCCTGCTCTGAACCCCAGCAAAACCCAGTAGAAAACATCTGCCCCTCCCCGAGAGCCCTCTGTGGTGCTGGACAAGGACACTGCTCCCGAGCTGGACTCCCTTTCAGCACTTCTAACTTGATACAGCTGTTCACTTCAACTGCTAAAAGCCAGCGTAAGCTGATTTTGCAAAGAGCCCGTCTATGTAAACTGCGCCATTCCTCCAACATAAATAGTACGATCCTGGCTTATAATTTCAGCAACTTGATGTCTTCTTGGCCAAGAGCGAGCCCAAGGAACTGGAGATGGAAAACAACTTCAGAAAGTGTGGCCAACCGCACAACACAGTCTGAAAAGGTCCCAAAGAGGACCTTGCTCACAGCCACGTGGCTGAACTAACACCCCAAAATTGCAGCTCACAGTCACTTGCCCCTCGGGCAGGTGAGTGCTTTGCACTGAAATGCTGCACCCACAATGTGCTCCTACAAGCCATGGGGTATCAAGGGAGATATAAATCAAAGTTGGCAGAGAATCAAACCAAGTGCAAAAACCACTTAGGAGTCAAAAATATCCCAAATCTAATCCTGTTCCTTGTAAAACCAAGTCTTGAAGTCTGGATTTTTAGAACAAAATGTTCTTCCTGCTGTAACACCTGGGAAGGAGAGGTGAGGAGAACGTGTTGGTGTGGAGGGTCTACAGCCTCCACTACCACCATCCTAGTTCTCCTCTTCCTTCTGTCTCAGTCCCAAGCGGCCAGAACAGCTTGGTGACAGCCACTGGTAGTCCTGACCTCACCTGGATGAAGATCAAGATGCTGCAAGCTCTATTTACACACAACCCACGTCACACACAACATGTCTTGAAGAACACAGGGATCTGCATGCCCTCCAAACAACAGCAAGGCTCTGCCATGCTGTGTATGGGATCTTCTACATGTGTACACAGTCACACACTGTATGTAAAGCAGTCTTTACATCCATATAGTGTCCTACTGAAGTGATGCTGCTTCTTTGTTCCCTGGTGCAAAAAGCATCTTTTGAGCTAAGACGATTTCAAAGCTCTCCACTCCTCACGGCAGCCAGAGATAAATACATTAGGATGCATAGAGTTAATAACTTAAGACAACAATTCTGAGTTTAATAGAAAATGTCCCTCCCACCCCCCTCTCTGAGGAGGAGGATGGCTGTTAAACCTGTGCAAAACTTGCATTAATTCACCAACTGTTTCCATGGCAGAAACGGGTGATGCAGTGAAGTCAGTGACTTCATTTCCTGAGGACATCAGATCTTGCTCTATGCTAAAAATAGAGATTTGTATTTTAGGTTTGCAAAGGGATGCTGATTTTTAAGCTTCCTTGGAAATCTCTGTGAAGGCACATACCTGAGCAGGAATCAGGAGAGCGAACCCTGTGATGGATCTGCAGGTTGCTCCTTCACCCTGGCATCAGGACCTAGCATAATTTGCTGCTTGGAGACAGGAAGACAGAAGTAGTTTGTGAGGAAAATCATCTCCTTGTTTCCTTCATTGCCCATCAGAAGAATATGATGCCCACATTGTCTGCTCATGGTTTGATACCAAAAGCAAGGAGATGCTAATGCAGCTCAGAGAGGAGAAGGGCCAAAGTCTCAGGAGATTAATCTGCCACACATGGAAAGTAACTGTCAGCACGAGGCTGAGGAGACGACACAGACGTTAAACACAAGCGAGAAATCTACAGCATTATTTCCTGGGCAGTCGGCAGTGAGATGGTGGAGCCATTTCACACACCTGAGCAATTTTCAGCAGCCTGCTGACACTCACTTCCCTCCCCTCCCAACTGCGCAATTTGTTTTCATAGTTAATTACAAAGAGAGATCAACATCGACCTGCAGAAATCACGCAGCACCTCAGCTATTTTTGGAACAAAAAGCATAGGACAGAAGGTGATCTCCTTTGATGGGTAGAGAAGATACCCAAAATAAATCTTTTATGCCGCTCCGTAATTTTTTTCCCTTTTGTTTTCATTTAACATCTTTGATAGTTTTAAAACAAGACCCACTCTCATGAATTCTCTCCTAATTAAATGTTCTAATTAAAATGCACCACACTCCATAAATTCACTCTCATTTCCAAAGCTGGGTTTTAATCTGGAGGGCAAATAACTCTGATCTCGAAGTGGAAAGGGAAAAAGAATAAACCACCCCACATTCAACTGATTCAACAACGTTTAAAAAAGAAATCTACCCCAAGACCTTGAGGGTAAATACGAACATTTGCACCCACTTAACGTTGCCAAGATGACACTGGCAGGCAACATGTCTCTTCCTGAGTCTGTACACCAGCTGGTATAATGGTAGGGTCTATCCTAACACAAATATTTACTCTGATTTCTGTTTATGTAAATACCTGGAAGGCGAGGTGATATTTACGGATCACTACAATCAATTTAACCAGTGTCCTACCTGTCCTGCTGAAAATCCTCATAGACCCAGGGAATTCAGGTATCTACTTAAGGAACAAACAGAAGGTAAAATCAAGCAAATTCTTCTTAAAACCAAAGGCTCCAACAAGAAGAAAGCTGTTACTGGGGTAAGTATCCTACGTCCTCCCCAAGAGATAGGAAGTATGCATCTTAGCACTGTGTATTTTCCCCTGGTTACTAAGCAGGACACCTTATACAACCATGTCATATGCTGGACAGATGCTAAGTGTCAAATGTGCAAACTTAAGATGCAGTCCAATGTGCATAAGCTCTTCTCCTGCTTGGAACAAAACTCTGCAAAAATCTACTTCCTCTGCTCACAGTTGGGATTTGCGCTTCTGTTTAGTTTTCTGGAAAGAAAAAGGATCAAACAGGCCAATTTATGACACGAGCAGATTTGTGCATGTGTGATGACATCCTAGCAGTGCAAAATGGCATGGACCCACTCTTCCACCCTCAACTGGAATTCTTTCCTCTTTGCCAATATACCTCTATGTATTTTACGGCAGTTTCACATCACACGCAGGCAAAGGCTCTCCACCCAAGGGTATTCCATTCCAGCATTTAATTGGTTTGTCTTCTTTCCCAGTGTTGTGGTCCTTGTGAGGACATCAGCTGAGTATTTTAACACTCAATCTACATCTCTCCAGGAGAAGAGCATACTTTCTCACAGCCAAAAATAGCTCAAAAAATGGTTTTGTTTGGATGGGCTTCAAACAAAAGAAAATTATTTATATGCGACCAAGCCTTTATTCAACCCAAAACGTCTTTCTTTCCCTTTCCCCCCACTCCCAGAATATTACGGTCATGTAACATAAACATTACCAAGGGCACCAATGGTGAGGTAGGTATGTGGTGGCAAACAAGCACAACTAATTTCTGCTTCCTGATACAAGGGTTGCCATGAATCTTGCACCCATTCAATGCTTCACCACAGCTTCACCAGCAGATAAAAATGGGGTTTTAGGGAAAAGAAGCCTTACTTTAATCACTGATCATCAAGATGACAACTACACTGCAAAAATAAAACACATTCATGAAGCCCTACAGGAAAGATCAATGGTTTTAGGTTTCAGGGAGATTAGACTGTATATTTTTAAAGTTCTGCAATATGAATTTGGTTTAGACAAAAAGAAGAAAGTGGGGGAGAAGTGTAATCTATAACACTTGTTCGTTCCGAGTTTCAAAGCCATTTATTATTTTGGAGACACTACTGCTTCATAATTTCCAAGCGACCAAGAATTTGCTGTGGTTTTTACAGCAGGATTAACCATCACAAACAGAAAGCCAAGCTCCTGGCACCCTGAGGAGAACTGGAACCACCTGGTATCTTCCACTTCATTCCCGTTATGGGCTTTGACACCAGCTTTGCCAAAGTGGCCATCATGAGCCTCAACGTGACCCACAGAGGCTCTCCACACACTGCCCTGGAGTATTTGTCATCTTCTGAGCTTCTCCATCTTAAAGAACACACTGGTCCAGTACTTGGCTAAAGCACAACAATTTCAGTAAAAAAAATCCTTGCTACATTTTCTGTGTGCTGGGTTCCTCTCATCCTTGGTGCTCCTTCAGGTTGCCTGTGTCCCTCCCATTTTTCAACAGGGTATTCCCTGCACTACCCAGCTGGATTAATCACCACGGGAAGCTAAAGAGAACGGAGCACAGCATCTTCAAACCTTCTATGTTTGCAGATCTCTAAATGTTTTCCCAGTGGAGATGCAGCCCCACTGCATGAACATCAGCCTCCTGAAAACAGGCTGGGTTTACTTAGCCTGACTACTTCTGCAGATCCTTTAGGGTAATCCTCAAATCTTCAGCACCTCAGACCACAGCCACTGGGACAGGACAGATGACACAAAGATGGCAAAGATGGAAGGATGGCGGAGAGCAAGAAATACAAATTTGGAAAAAGAAGCTAAACTACAAAACAGAAACAAATGAAGGAAGGATACCAAATCCCCGTCACAAGAGCATCAGCAAAATATGTTTGTGTTACTCTGACACCTCCTGCCACTCAACAGCTGACAGGCCAAGCTAAAAGGTACTGCAGAAGGTTGATATTGGAGGCATTTGCAACTTCTTGTCTTCTAATGTTCCTGCCAGGTATAGGTTTTGTTTAAGCTACCGTGCCACAGCAGGGATGCTTAATTACAGGCAAGTTCTCAAAAACAGCAGGAGACAAGGTTTTCATTTTGCATTTGTACAGGCTCCCTTTCTTTGTCCAATGGCACAGAATGGAAGTCCAGAGCAAAATTCATCAGCTAAAGATTGTGGGGAATGGACTGTCTCCTCCAACCTGTTCAGACACCTAATGGGGAAGAAAGCAGCTGGGACACAAATGAGTCCCACCAGCACAAACATCCCAACCTTGAGGGGCAAAGTCCACCTCCCTCAACTCTTGGGTGGCTGCAATTAATAACACTCATCAGAACATCAAGTGAGCATTAAATCGGAAAGGAATACAGTTTCTACAGCACCCCGAGCCCTGATACTCCCCATGACTTTCAGTGGGGCACCCTCATACAGCAGCAGTGTGCAGAGCTTCACTGATCCCACCAATCCGTCCTTCATGCTGCTTGCAGAAGATTCACAGCAAACAGGCAACTGCTAAGCAACTGGCCAGGATCTCCCACTCCCCGAGTCTCCTGAGATGCCAGGCAAGCAGGGCCATCAAAACAGATCCTCCTGTAACACAGGGTCATGCCTGCAAGACGGAGACTGCTGGGAACCCAATACCTAAAGGCAGAGAGACACAAGCACAAACATTAAGAGTCCATTCCCAAAAAGAATGAGTTGCTCATAGAAATCCAGGAGGAGATCTTCTAGAAAGTGAGAAAGAGAAGCCTTAGGAAAGGCAGAGGAGGGCAGCTCTCTGAAGACTGAGTGTTCCTCTTCTTCTCAAGCCTTCAGTGAGGAAGAGCACCTTCCCTCTGCCCACAGGCTGCAGTAGCAAGAAAAGGAGCTGGGATCTGCATCAGCCCATAATGGCAGCTCCCAGCCAGGGAAGCAAGCTCCAGGATACTTCCCCCAGCACAGCAAAGACATCTCCCAGTGGCCAAAATGGAGAAGGGCTTATCTATTTTAGCTGCTGTGAAATGTCTGGATGCCAAAGCTGTTTAGAGAAGGGATATCTCAGCTAGCTAGTCTGCTATTCCATTAGCAGGGGTGAAACATCAGCTCTGCTTGGCCTCTTATTAGCTTTGCTGCCCAGGCATCATCTAATTGTCACTCCAGTTTACGAGCTGAAGATCTGTGTTAAGATAAGACTGGACGAACTTTTGGCAGCATGTCCAGAGCAGACAGGAAGCCCAGAACTAAAGAAGACTAATTCCATCACCTTCCCAGTCTGAAGTGCCCTTCTGCCCCACCAGAAACAGCAGATCTAGAGAAACAAGATAGAGCAGCAAGGATTGTTATGGGTTCAAACAGGTGATCCAACCCCAAATATCAAAAGAGTCTGCTCACTTTGAACTAAACCCACTTGTTTAAAGTGCCAGCTGGACCTCACACACTGATCTCCTCTCAAAGCAGTAAAGGCTGCTTCAGCATACTGTTCATGAGTCTGGGGCCAACACCTTGGCGAACAGTGCTCCCTTCCCGCGGCAAGTGGACTTCTTTCCCTACCTAGAAACATCCCTACCACACTCCAAATCACTCCTACTGAGGGATCACAAGATGGAGCAAAGATGGGTCTTTGAACCCTTGTGGGTCATACAGACAGAAAAAGTCTGGCAAGATCAACCACCCCAAGCCACCTAAGCTGGGATTCATCTCGTCCTACTCTGCACTAAAGCAACAAAACCCTCTGGCCTAACTGCTCATGGACCCTCCCTCTCCAGTTAGATCACCCCTAAAGTGCCTGTCTCCATCTCAGCAAAGGGAACCCAGACACAGTCTCCAACCAGGCCTCACCTGGAACTCAGCATGAGCCCACCATGAACATCCCCACGCACCTCCCACCCATTCCCAACACGCTGACAACCTGCTCCAAACTGGCACACTGAGGGAACTCCTCCAGCTCATCACCACCCCACACACCAGCACCAGGACATGACCTCTTTCCCCTAAGGAAACCCACTGAACTGTTGGACCAGGTAAGGCCACAGTCTGGAGAAATGACCACTTTTACTGAGTTTGGAAACAGCAAAGCTATCGGAGTTCAAATTTAGAAATCAAGCAAATCAGACTACTGCATATCTGTTTTCGCTCAAATTAGACTCCTTTCTTTTAAAAAAAAACAAACCTGTGACTGTACATTGCCCTAGCACCCCCACTCCATCCCAAACTTAGCAGGCATTTTTCTACGTTACAAATTCCAAAGGCAGCTAATTAGTCAAGACTCAGCAAACTCAGGTTAAAAAAAGAAGCCGCTCCAACTCCATCAGGGAGGCAGATGGCAACGGCGTGTTTCAGACACTGCAGGCTGCATCAGCACTTTCTCCAGCCGATGGTGTCTGAACAGGGAGGGCTGCAGACTGGAGGCAGCACAGCAGTCCCTCTGCCAGAGGGCCACAAACAGGTGACTCATTGCCGTGAAGAATTCTTCCCTGGCCCGCACCACGCAGCCTGGAAAGGCACACCACTGATTTATTAACTTGCAAGAAGCATTCACCTGCCATGGCTTGACCCTCAAGCCACAGTCCCAGCCTCACACAGACACAAGCAGTATTCACTGGGGTGCCCAGAGGCAGGCATTTCACCCTGCCTTTTCCCAAACTGGCTTCCCACCTCACTCGCTGGGATGTAGGAAAAGAGGGCAACTGCCAGTGGTGGGGAGAAGCGAAAATGTACTAAACCTGTGCTGAATACAAGGAGCAGCAAGACCAGAGCCTATGCAGCCCAGCTGACTCTTCAAAATAATCCCTTATGCCAGCAGGAACCAAGCCAGGTAGGCACAATTTAATTAAAATGACGTCAGCTCACACACAGGAGTCAGAGGTCCCTCTGGACACGGTGCCCAGTGGTTCAGATATTGAGCAGGGACGAGCAGAGGTCAAACTTGCTGGACTCCATCCATCCCTACTCCTTGCTTTTCTTTCCTCTTGGTTTTAAGCAGGTCTTCGCTTCAGACACCCTTCCTTGTGCTCCTCCCAGTGCCCTGAGCTCTCAGCGACACCAAAAGCCATCGGACTACAGTGTGAGCAGTGTATTCTATTTGCAGCATCTCCCGTTCCTCTCAATCCTGTCCTGCTCTTTCAGGACTTTGAAGCATGTCCCAGCTGAGAAGAAATGGAGAGGGCACAGCAGCATGGGAATGTCAACAAAGTCTCCCTTGGACCTGCAGCAGAAGAAAAACCTACACAATGGAGGTGGGATGCTGCATTTGCAAGATCAGCCTCTGAGCCTGAGCAGACCAGAGACAACAGGCAACTGGTTTTTCAGACGGCCAGTTGAGCATTTGCAGGTTCTCGCACTGCTTACAGCCACTGCTATGAGAACCTGTACCATCTGCAGGCTCGCTGCTGCCTTAGCTCAGTTATGGACTGGGGGTCGCAAAAAAACATCTGTCAGGTGAACACATCACATTCCCAAAGCATCTATGCAGAGCAGTGAGGAGCAGGTGACCAGTTTCAGCTAGAACATGACCACAAAAGACCAAGTTCTCCAGAAACACCATGGCCCAGATCCACAGCAGCAAATGTTCTCCCTGCAGTTCTCCAGTTCACTTTGCACTAGGGATGTAAAGAATCGCAACTGAGGGAATTCAGCAGCTAAGGATGGTCCCATTCACTAGGATGCAGGATGCATCTGCTGGCACGTTCACAGCCCTGTGTGAGGTGAGGAGACCCTGACCACGGGCTGAGCTACTTGTTGTGCTTCCCACTGCAAGTAGGGAGGGCAACTTCCAGCTGAGAGGGCAAGGGCACCCACGCCCAGCACATCTGACCGGGTCCTGACTTGGCAGGGACAGGCCTGGGCTCCTTATCTGTAAGCTTCAAAAGAGCCCAAAAGATAAGAAGGGACCAGCTGCCCTGTAAGCACTATTAAAACCTCTTCAAAACATCCGGCCAGTGCTCCCAGACTTATCGATCGATAGCAATCAATTTCTGCTCACCAGTGGGATTTTGCAAGTGCCTGCTGCTCTCTGGAATGGGCCATTAGCACCTACAGTCTCAAACTAAGAGTCAGTAACGAACATTTTACCTATGCTAATAGCATAACTGTGTGAATGATAAACAGTGATTTCTCTATCACTGTTGATCAGGGTGAGCAAACCTTCTTGCCACAGCAAAGGAGAGAAGACACAGGGAGATGGTGCTGGCACTCTGGGAAGTTGGCTATTTAGAGGAACTGGGAAGGAACAGGTACCCAGAGACCAAGCAGAGGAGACAGGAGAAAGGCATTTTTATGACATAAAAGTAAATCACTAGCATGGGAGTCTCAAGACAAAAAGGACTAACCGAGCACAATGTATTGACCAAATCCAAGAAGAAACACATTTACCCTATCTTTTCATTTAAAAACCTGAGTATTTCCACCGGCATTGGAGAAGCACAGTTCCCAGGGAACCATATCCTCACAGGTCCGCTAATTTTGACTAACAGGAGTTTTCCCCAATTGCTCCATTTCCCTTCCAAATGGATACTCTGATATGTGGTAGAAGTCTGGGTTCACAGTGATGCTGCTTCCCCCTGGAGATCTACCAGGGACAGGCTTCTCTGCCCTCCCGAGGCCATGCACCTGGTAAGAGTTAAACTTCATGGCTGGTTCCAGCTCCTGCTTTGTGGGTTTAATACGCCCAGAGCTGTCGCAAGGGTGTTAAACTCCCACTCTTCCAGTTCAAAGGCAGCTTTGCAGAGCTGAGCAGTCTTAAAATGCACAGCTTTTCAGAAGTGTGACCTTTTCACAAGGTTTCCAATTCAGTAAAGGTTTGTTTCCTCCCTCTTCAAGCACGTAACTAATGGTAGTCATGAAACACCTCCTCCAACAGCAGCAGGGAGGCGGGCCAGGCTTCCCACCAGCCTCGAAATGTCATGACCAGTTGCCTTCGGTTATTGCGATGGTGGTTCTGCAAAGGCTCAAGGGCACAGAAAGTCACTGCACCATCATCAGGCATCAAGCCCCTGCACGCTGGGTCTTGCACACATCTGCACAACACCTCCATCCTGCTGCTCTTCCCACACAGGGAGCAGCCAGTGTGGGCAGGAGGGCAGCAGGGTGATGGGCCTAGACCCACCACATTCCCCTGCACAAGGTGGGGTTGGTGCTGCCCCATGCACACAACCCCCATGCACCCACAGCAGGAGCGGTGTCTCACTTTCAGAAAGCTGTTCAAATCCCTAATTGCCCTCCTCAATAAAATCCACACAATGTCTCTTTCCTGCAGATACCAACGGGAGAGACCTTTCCAGCTCTCCTCAGTGGCAGACTGAGGCCAAATTGACAGGTTTTGCTGGCCATCTTTCTTCACTCTTGCTTGCCCTAGGGCTTCTCCAGGCAAAAGAAGCGTAAGAAGAGCATTTTTAGGCATTTGCACCAATAAATCCTACAGCACACCAGAGTGGACACCTTCTGGTGCACACCAGACAGATACCCCAGTCCTCACCCCATGCCCACTGCCCAGTTCACGGGCTCCTGCTCTTGCCCCTCTCCACCAAGACACTTGCAGCTCCACTTGGCAATCCAAGAATAAAAGCAGCCACTGGCCAAACAAAGCAACACTTCATGCTGACAGGACGGACTGCATTGCCACCCAAAGGGACTTCTCCATCCTAAATACCTACAAACCTACAAGCCCCCAAAGAGCCTTGGAATGAGGTACTGCCCCTGGCTCCACCTGCATTGCCATCCCACTCCTTCCACCCAAAGAATGCTAAAGCCCCGTACACATCCTGCCTGTCCTCTTCTTCCTTCTCTGTTCACACTGCCTGGAAACCTCCTCCTGGTTCCCACACAGAGAGGGAGTTCTGGGGGGCAGCAGACAGTTTTCCCACATCTGGGAAGTGCTTCCACATGCTACCTAGCCATGCATGAAGCACAGAACCACTGTACCGCTCCATCAGACTCCCTTTCACATGTCATTTATTTCCCTGCAAATGAGCTCAACATTTCATATTTTGCCCCTTTTTTCCCTGTTTACATCACAGGAGTGGGGGAATGTGCTGCTGCCCTCTCTGAGGGAAGCAATCCAGCTCTCAAAGGCTACCAATCCCAATGGAGACTGCACTGCATACCCCCATCAAAACAAAATCTGTCCCACAGCTTTGTTGCTATGTCACAACCAAGGACCTCATCTCCAGTTACACCTTTATTCCAGGGTGTCCAAGCCCTCACCACATCAGCAAATGACTGGACATGGGCTTCTTTGGAGGCGCTCTGTAGAAATATCCACACAGTCCCTACAGCTCAGGAGGCTTATGTTATCTTAAAATACCTGGGATTAGTCACCTAAGGCAGGTCACACAGTCTGCAGGGGGTAGTGCTACAGAAACCAGCCTCAAATCCAGGGCCAGTGAAGTCCAGTGCCATTAAACTGCTGAGAGTCACGAGCACTGATGTGCCAGGTATTTCTGAGCTAAATGACGGACACACTGCTGATCCCAAAGCTTACAAACTCCTAATGCAAGGCACTGTCAACAACACAGCTGATGTTTGGAAGGAACACGTTTTTACGCTGACGAAACTTCTCCAAATACAGAGCACAACATCACACAGACCAAGTTCAGAGTTTGGGTTATGTGCTTCCCAGAAAAACTTTGGGCCAACCAAGGGGGAACTCCAGCCTTACACCAGCCTCCATAAACCTGTCACACAGCTCCAAGGCAAGCTGTGGCTAGCCTGCATTTTGGCGTTTTCCCTATCCACTGCATATTTACCACATGGGTTTGTTTGGATGTGTTTTGCTCACGACTTGCTCTTTGGAGCAACTCCAAATCTGCCTCCCTCTTAAGTTGTGCTACAGTATAGTAATTCAAACTGATTGCAAACATCAGAAGCGAGGGTTGATTTCTTCATGTGCACTAATTCTAGACTAGGTCACCAAAGTATTTTCATAGTTATGTCAGCACTGTCTAGACAAACCATTAAAAACAGGATGCAATGATCATCAGAAATGCAACGTCAAGTTTGTGCCCAGAGATACTGTGGGAGCCACAGGCAGAGAAGAAAGGCCAAACCTGTCCCATTCCCATAGGTTTGCCAGAGTTGGCTCAGTTGTCACTTTTTGGTTTAAGCAAAACTTTACCAGAAAAACATGTATTTAACTGCAATTTGAAATAAATAAGCTGACATCAATGAGCCTGGAGAGCAGCAGGATCTTTTGAAGTACACTCAGAGCAGTCACAAACCCATCTAAAACTGGCTCCTCGGTGCTACTGGATGCCCATACCTTGCTACCAGCACTGGACCCTCACCAAACTACCACATCAGCATTCTCAGGGCACCAGGCAGAGCACCCTGTGCCCCGAGTCTCAGCACACACAGCAGGGTTTGGCCGTGGGCACTCACCCTCCCCAACCTCCACCAGGCTCCCCTGCTCACCACCAAACCCACAGCCCCCCGCACCCACGGAGAGCTTCTTGCTAACATCGTGCATCAGAACGGCTGCTTCCCGTTCCTTGCCACTTCTTGGCAGGGAACTCTTGCAAACTCCAAGAACATGAGCTGTAATCTTGGCAGAAAGGGACGTGCGTATAAAAATCACCACTCTGTCAAAACAGAAAAATAATGCAGGAGCTGATCTGTGCACATTAATCCGCTGCAGTCATGAGGAGACAATTTCCCTGGAGAAAGTCATACATTAAAAGGAAAAAGAAAAAAAAGGGAAGAAAAAAGATTAATGTGACTTTGAAATATCACAAGCACCGTTTATCTTCCTCCTACCACCACAGGTTTCTTGTCTATTTTTCTCTCTCTTTTTTTTTTTTAATACAAAGAGCCTTAAAATTCCCTGTGAATACAGCCTTTCTGCCTCCGATGTGCAAACACAGGTGCATTACAGTATAGCAAAAATATAAATATAGTACGACCTGTTCTCTCACGATACAACGTTAACATTTTTAATTAATTCAATTTTAAAAAAACACTATTGCTTTTCAGCGGCATAACCTTCTAATTACACTCAGAGTAGATTCATGTTCCTCAGAGCTGCTACTTATGCTTGCAACTCAGTCACACACAAAGTTCAGCCCCTGGTTACTTCTATGTCAGAATGGAAGATGAATGCAAAACACTGCTCCCCAATATACATTTAGGTACAGATAGAGAGCTCAGGCTGTGTCATGGGCATGACCAAAAATTTAAGAGCGCATTCCTTTTCTAGGGCAGGACTAAAGGATTTTTTCCAGCTAAAAAAATAAAAATAAATAAGGTTCAATCTATGTAACACAAAGATGACAGACATGCTTAAAACCAAGGTGAATTGCATGAACTCAGCCTTTGGCAATCCTGAAGCAAATGAGCTCACCATACCGTTTAGATTCTCATTTTCCCTTTACACATATCCCATAGATCATAAATACACATTAATAACTGTAACAGTCAAAGTTTACATTCGGCTGTAACATTTAGGATCAATACTCTTCAAATGACCTTTAGTAGTAATGAGCTGCCATAACACTGTCTTGAGGACATTAAATTTTTATTGGAAATACTTTACTACAAAGGTTCAAATCTGTCTCTATGCACTTGTGCGCCCATACAAATATTCTCCTGTTATATTTTTCCTTCACAAAAACAAAAAGCAGGTCTTCCAAGGTTTTTGAAAAAATGTGCAGTGTGGAGGCTTTAAATATTTCACATTGTCAGATGTGGGGGTTTTCTTTCCTTGTTGTTTTTTAATCAGAACCCATGAGCCAAGGGTTGGAAAATCAACCACTTTTCAAAGTGATAAATAGGAATTGTTCCCACGTGGCTCAAACAGGACAGGACTGAGCTCCTGATTACCATAAGCCCTCAATTTGATGGGGGTGGAGGAGGTGGGAGAAGCTGATGCTCTACCCGTGGAGGGGTGACCCGGAGCAGAACTGCGCCTGGCCCTACAGATCACCCCCAGCTCCTCAGGGAAGCCATCCAGGGGCTCAGCTCTGCTCCTGACTCTGGCTCGTGGGGGTCCCGATGGGGACCCACCATCAGAACAGATCTATCTCATCCAGCTCCGGCCAACAGAAAAGCAAAAAAACTGAAAGAGGAGGGAAAGCATCTAGTCAAGATCCAACCTCTCCTTTATTATTTCTTTTTAAAGACTAGTCAAGTTCAAAGTCAGATCATGTCCACATTTTGCTGCCTATTTAAAAAATTACAAATAATTCACAGGATGGGGGCCTTGTAGCAATTTATTTCTTCACCTGCAGGTCCTGGACTCAAACTAGAGAGAAATCTGATTTTAGCAGAACAATGAAACCGAGTGGATGGAGGTGAAGCCAAACAAAGGAGACACAGGGGGAAAAAAAGAAAAATATTTCTCTGCATTGTTATTAGATGTCACCTCTAAGAGTTGCAAATTAAACACATTCAAGGCAGCACCATATACTGCAGTTAATGTCCTTTGAAGAACCTGCCTTGGCTCAGCACATCACCAGGATGCTACAAAGAGCCCAGACCTGGCAGGGAGGGCAGCACAAGCACATTCCCATGTTTCATTGTAAATTCCCCTGGAGTCTTGACTATTAAGAAATGTTTCAATTTTGCCTCTCTTGTTCACACTTATCTTAGTCTAAAAAAACAATTTTGTGATTTCCATACTGCTTTCTAGACAGCAGTGATCACACCGGAGCGGCACACCCCTGTAAAACCACCAGAAAAAGGCAGAAAAGCTGATCAATCAACATTTGCACTCCCCAGCCCAATGATTTTTAGGGAGACTTTCTGAAACCACAGTACATATCTTTCCATGCCTTCGGAGAGGATCCTTCTTTCCAGAAGCAGTACCAGGAGAGCCAGCAGCAAGCCTGCAGCTCACACTCTGCCCACAGTACTCTCCTCCCCTCTCCCAGCAGAAGGCAAACCACATCCCCCATCCTCCCAAACCCCTTATCTGGGTCATGGCAGTGGCAGCCCCTCACCACAACCCCCATTTCTCCCTCAGCTCCTGTAGTGGCTCATTAGGGTGGAGAAAGGCTCCAGCGCATCATCTCTGCGGACTTGTGGAGGGCTGATCCGCGACGGGTAATTCCCACTGCTTAATGACCTGAGACCAGCGAGGCAGAGGCAAATGGGAAAGGGAATCTTCTCATTTGTTACCCATCCCCACATCCCGATAAAAAGAATGATTACACTTTTAAGTTCGAACAATTCCCTGTAGTTGTAGCCATGTCATATCTAGATTGTCTAATTTACATGCATATTCATAATCCCTGTGTATTTAATTAAATTCTTCAATCCCTGGAGTGTCTTTCCTAAACAATAGTAATTTATCTTGCACAGATAAGGGTGCCCTCGATTTATTCCACTCTGTAGCTAACAGCATTTCCTTCTGATCAAGGCTAGGAAGCAAACTTAAACAGAAGGAATCTTTAAATATATTTAAATTGCAAGATTAGGCTGCTTCTCTTTCTTTCTCTCTCACCCCAAGTTACCCTTTTAAAGAATAAACACTTTCTCCTGAGCTCCAAGGAAAACCTTTCACCCAACCTCCTGACAGCAGCTGCATGTTCCAAATACAGTAACGCTGCCCAAACCCACAAGGCAAGGAGATCTCACAGACTTGGTGTGAGGAGCTACTGAGCGGCAGCACTTCCACCCAAAGCAGTCCATGGAATATCCTCTGGATGCATCTTCCACCGCAGGCTACAAATTCCACATGCAGCTGCATGTTAAAAGTTGCAATCAGGAGGTTGAAGAGTTGTTCTTCTTCCCAGCAATATTCCTACACTAGGGGCTAATCTTCAATGGATAACCTTGGGCATCTCAGAGAGGGCCAGACATTCAGCAGACACTCTGAGATGAGGCAGCCCTTCAGAGAGCTGCAGCTGCCTCCAGACCGCTAACCCTGTTCAAATATTAGCACAGGGAATTTAACTTGTCCTACAATTAGAGAAGCGCTAAAATATTTAGCAAAGTCAAACCGACAAGAAGATAGTGATGAGAAAAGAAAAGAATAGAGTCTGGTGCTACTGCACATTTTTTGACTACACATTCCTCACACCCTGTTAAATCCACAGCTCTTGAACAGCTTCGCTTCCCCTCCCAAACCTCAGCCTGCAGATCTGGGATGGGATCGAAGTGGGATGAAGAAGTGTTGGTCTCTCCAAAAGCCTCTTTAGCCCCACCAGTGCTGCATCACTGCTGCCTCCCAGAGCAGTCCCCGCCAGGAAGGGACATCCTGATGCCCAAAGCAGGGATGCTATGCTCCGAGGACACTCATGGATAATCCCAGTGCTGCAGGAGATGTGGGGCCAGGGCTGCTGTCACAAACCATCTCCTTCTGCATCCACATCACAGCCAGGGCAGCCCTTTGGCTGGAGAGACTGCTCACACCAGGGAAGCATCCCTCTACTCCAGCCCTGCTTCTTAATCTCCTCCCCAAGCATCTGCTGCTGACCACTGCCAGACACAGGGGAACCCAGCCGTTCTGTTCCCAACCAAGCCCTCAAAGCCTTTAGAGATGCTGTTACTATTTATGAAAATAGGGTCAGGATCCTGCTGTCACAGCTCCTTCCTGAGCTGCAGCGTCACCCGTGCTGTTGAGGCAGCTCTGGGAAAGCCCTCAGGAATGTGACCACTGGGACTCAATGATGGACAGGCTCCGAGTCCCAGCCACTAGCACAGCTCTGGAGTAAAATCAGCCTCCCCTCACCTGGGTGCCCCTGTGCCCACCTCCCTGGGCAGCTCCATCTTCCAGTTTCACATACACTACAGCCACCAGGTCATGCTCTGGGCCACCCCCAGAGCCACCAGACCCCTACTTCACTGTGCCACCACACCACAGCCACAGCTGAACAACTGCAGCCCCACACAGCCCATGTCTGGCTGACACCACAGCCCCCACAGTGAGGTGCTTCTCTCCTGATTCAACAGCAGAAGCAATGGACAAGGAGGGCAGTGGTGTCCTTCAGTGCTGGAACTGGGCCTGGCACTGTCCTGAAGAGGAAGGGGCTCGTGCAGCCAGGCTGTCTCACCAGCGCAGGGCTCCCAGCAGAGCCCACGGAACAGCGAGGTGCGTCCCCCACCCACAATGCAGAGCCTGCCCACAAGACATCCTGCCATTGCCAAATCCTCTTCCCCAGGAATTCATAACTGGATTCAGACATTCCCAGCCTGTTACTTATTTCAATGCTTTCGGCTCTCTAGAGTATAGGGACATCCTGTCTTAAACCTGCTGAGCCTCACGCCAAAAGGACATCTGCTTGGAAGGCAGTCCCTCTGGCTGACCCAGCCCTGGAGGGCTGCCTTCCCGTCTCAGCAAGATCCCAAACATACCCTTGCACCCACAAAGCAGAGCTAGCTCACAGCAGAGCCAGGAGCACGAAAAGTTGCTTAGGCAAACCACAGCTCCCATTCCCACTTCAGAAGCGCTGCAAGATTTTTAGGCCTTGGAAACATTTTCTCTCTACTCAGGGCATTTTTAGGTTAATGGTTCATCAAACCTCACAGCCCAGGAAACTTTGGTGTAGCCTACCTCTGTGTGGGTGTGGGAATGGGTGGGGGGAAAGAAGTGTCTTGGGCATCAGGCCTTCCCACAGAGTTTGGGCTGAACTGGGAGCCACCAGAAACAAGCCAAAAATCAGGCAGATAGGCAAGGGAAAACCTCACCCTGTGCCTCCTTCAGATACAGGGAATGGATTGTTCATGTGAAGTATCAATCCCCTTTAAGTCATCCTTCCACACCCCTCTTTTCTACAGGAAGAGTTGAGAAGCTGAGCCATGACTAGAAACAACTAACCATTCATCTTTATCCTGTCTAGTTTTACTAAGTTTTTATGATTTTTCAGAGCCTAAGTCACAGCAAATTTTTATCACAACACAAACAGAAAGGTAACAGAGCAAAATTTCCCTGTGCACCCTTTCCCAGCAAATTCAGCACCAGTGAATTTTATATAGTGGGATGGGGTCCCTTGAAGCTAAAGCAGACTGAGTCACACTCAAGGGAAGAAAGAGATGAGGAGAGCTCTAAGAAGGGGAGGCAATGCACATTTCTGTGTCATCCAGGAGGTTCAGGGGAAGAACATCGCTAAGCGCCACTCTGCCCCATTTCAGAGGGCATAGCTTAAAAGCACTCTGAAATCTGCTCCTCCTTCTCGGTCATCCTCACAAACACTTGCTTTGTGCCTGCTGTTGGTGAGTAACATTTTCCACAGAGGCAGCAAGTGAGCAGAAGCAGCACACCACAAGCCACCCGAGTTCACCATCCTGCTTTGTCACACATTGGTTGCAGTTCCTCTTCATGAAAATGTGCTGGAGCTTTTAAGGTCTGACCTCATCACGAGCCAAAGGGGCAGAAGAGCACACTCCTTCCTCCCACTCATCACCTCTCCTAGGAAATATCTGCTTAAAACATACACTCCTTCCCTCACCCATTTTCCAGTCTCCAGAAGTCATATCCCAATGCAACAGGAGGCCAATCAAGGTCAAGCAACACGGCAGAAGCCACCGCAAGAGGAGGTGGCTGGGGACAACACAGGCACTGGAGTGCACTCAAAGCATCTGTCAGTGGTGCCAGTTAACCTCAAAGACAGACAACCTGCTGGGACTCTCAGCTTCTCAGTCCAAGTCTTTGGAGAGCTCAGCTGACCTCAACAACTTCCCAATACACCATGACAACATTTCCAAGTGGAGTTATAGCCTGATTTTTCAACTTCTGGGCCAGATGCCCCTTGTTTTAGCAAGTACATAAAATATGGCAAGTCCACATCTTACAAATTAAATAAGGTAGGCTTTAAAGAAGGGAGACTCAAGACAGAAAAGATACTTCCCAAAAGGAAAAAAAAAAAAGAAAAAACTTTTGCCTCAAACGTACCAGACACAGGGGACAAATTAAAAAGGGAAACCACAAAATGCTTGCCCAGCTCCTTTTTTTAATCCTTACATCTGCTGCTTTACAGTAAAGTTTCATCTACTGTGTATAATTAGATATATGTTCCATGATTCTATTCCATACAGATTTCTTTGAGACTTATCTGCACATTTTTTAACCCCAAAGAACTTTTAACTGGACCAAAAGCTGCAGTTAGAGCATTGCCTCACTCAAAGCTTTCAGAGGTGCTGCAATGTCAACAGGTGAAAGTTTCAGCCCATGGTCTGCAGACTTTTGCAAGGCAGAAGGAACACAGCAGCTTATTGCTGCTCACCTTCAGCTCCAGGAACATTCAAAGGCTACACAGCATCCTCTGACTACTCTCCAGATCCCACATTCAGGACCATGTTACACAACAGAGAGCTCAGGGCAAAACCCAGTAGGTTTCCCAGAACAGCCTGTGCTCATCCTAGCCCAACTGCAAGACACAAACCAGCCTTTCTGATGTTAGGAAAAGATGAAGCTTGGTTGGGTTTTCTTCATCAGTTAAGGGGTATTTCCTCAGAGATGGGAAACAAGACAAAGAGATAGAAGGCTACCAATTTCAGCATCAAAATCCAGCAAGCCAAAGAGATACCGGCACTGACCTTAAGAAACTCCAAGAGCAGCAGGTCCAGGAGATGAACATGACCCAGATACCCAAGAGCCAGACAACAACATGAGTGGGAGAAAGGGATGGAGAGACCAGGCAATGGGGATGCTCTCAATTTACAATCACTGCCCCATACTAATTGTTTTGGCATAAAAGAGAGCTCAATCTCATGCCCCCCACTTCATAATTAAGCACATAAAATGCGCACAAGGACAGAAGGAAACTGTCTCCACTCGTAAGGGAAGGGCCAACAATCCTCCCAAGCATTACTGAGGCAGGGAAAAGAGCATTGCCACTGCAAAGCACCCAAATGTACATCCCAATTTGCTTAGGACCAGTGCTGTGGGTACTCCTGGGAGAAGCTGATCTGCCAGTGTCTCCACCAACCATGAGGAAAATCAAGGAGATAAGCAACGCTAGACATCCACCAGCCGAGCTAAGAGGATGAAGCATTTCTCTGGAAACAATCAGGTTCTCTAATAACAGGGCTGCAGCAGCAGCGTGAAAGGGAGGGAGGAGGAGCAGGCGGGGAGAAAGGGACTAGCTGGATATTTATCCCATCCTCATCTTTGTGTTATCAGTACCCCGGTATCAGCATTGTTCAAAATGGCTGCTTAGATGGTTGCCAGCAGCAACAACAGAATCGGTCCATCTGCTGGCATTCTCCTTAATCTATCTCAAACACTCGTTTTCTTTTTAAATGCACGCAGGGGAAAGAAGGGGGAAAAAAAAGTCTGCCTTGTACAAAGAAACAGAATCCTCCTATAACAGAGCCTTTTAACTAGATTTTATGCCACCCCTGTTTCCAGGACACACAGACAAAAGTTAATTTTCCGATAAAAGAACCAGTGTAAGGTGCTTTTTTGTTATGAGATCAGAAAGCAAATGGAATTTGAATTGTCTGCAGTGGCATGTATCTGACAAAGATTAATTTAAACAGATATTGTCTCTGAAACCAAAGTCCATTGAGCGGCTTCACAGCCTATCAACCATGCGAAAGCAGCTCCTTAGCAGCACTGCTGACTCCACCACTTTCTTTAAAAATGGCTTAACCTATTGCTTGTAAGATAAAAGGTCATATATAGTTCTATTTTACAAACCCATAATAGCCAAAGCCACACCAAGCGAGGACAATCGGGAGAAAATAATAATGGGGGGGGATTTCCTCCCCCTTCACAGACAGATGCTCGACACTTGCTGGGTATTTCTCAAAGCACGCCGGTAGCGAGCGGCTGCAGCGCCACCGAAATGTTTCGACACCCTCAGAATAGAATAAAAACCACAGGGCCTCTGCAGGTCGCCAGCACAGGATGCAGGAGCCCACCCCGGGGTGGAGATCCTGCAGCAGGACAGCCCACCACCAACAGCGATATAAAGCCACAGGGCTGCAGGGACAAGGACAGGGGTTCCAGCTCCCTTGGTCACTGGGCCAAGCAGGCAGGGACAGGCAGGAGGGGACACCCACTGCTCCCTGGGGGCTCACTCACCCCCCAGCCCCCCTCTGAACACTGGGGTATTATTTCTCCTTTTAATCACAAGAAACAGATCTGTGCATGCCATCAGCGGGCTATGCGGATGGAGACAGCTGCTCAGACTTCAATGGGACACACACACACACGGACAGGGGGGGAAAAAGCTGCAGAAATCCAAATCCTGCAATTTCTTCCCTTTTTATTTCCAGTTTATACAGAGCACCGCAGGGAAAATGCTACCAGACAGTTTCAGAGCATTTGATATAGCAACGACCCAGCTTTGGGAAAAGAACGAAGGAGAAGCAAAATAAAAGATGACAGCCAAAAGCACTTTTAATATAGTTTCAGTACTTTCAAGAGAAAGCTTCTGTACACAGAGCAGCCAATGAACTGTTACCAAAATAAACACAACTGGCTTTAAAAAAAAATGAAAAATGTCTTTCTGATGATAAAGAAAATCAAAAGAGATGAGAACTAGTGAGTGAGACAGAAAATGCATTTATTTCTCATCCTCCAGACACACTTCTTTTAATTTGGCATCCAAAGCCATTGTAGTTCATTAATGGAAATTTTATTTATCTTGGGAACCATTTATTGCTTTGCCACTTCTTTGACAGGGCACTCATCTTCATCAAGGCAGCCACACAAGGCACAGCACAAAGCATCTCCTGCCACCCCAGCCTTTAAACACCACCAGTAATGAGGAATGGCTGTGACTGGTGTCCCAAGCAGTCAGCCACATGCTGGTATCAGTCACAGGACAGAGGCCAGGGCTACTGGTCAGCATGCAGAATGGGGGCACAGCCTGCCCTGACCTTGCCAAGGTCCCAGACACCAAACCTCGGCGTTCTCACGGGGAATCTCCCCGCGCCGGCAGCTGCAGGGCACAGGCACCGTCTCCAGGTGCAAGGACAGCAGCCAGGCAGATACCACGCCGCATCCTGCTGAGCGAACCTCAATACTGATTAGCAGCCCCGGTCAAACGAGCTGGGTGGCGAAGGTGCAGGCAGCTCATTATGGGCATCAGCGACAAGCAGGGCATGGCAAGGGGGACGCAGACCCCCCGTCCCATTTTAACCCGGGGCGACAGCAGCAGGACATTTGAAGACAACAAGCTGGACCAATATATCTGCATGCAACCCTTCCAAGCTGGCAACCCAGCAGATCTGCTTCCTAAGCACATTCGTGTCTTTGTTCTTAATGAGGGGGGGAAAAAAAAAATTAAAAAAAAAAAAAAAGAAGAACCCCTGGCAACACGCACCTACAATGCGACAAGTAAAAGCCCAAGGTTTTATCAATTTGTGCATTACTTTAAATGCACCATTTTAAAAGGACTAACCCCAATCCTGCACAAAATCCTAAGCCGTAAGCTTGAGACAAAAAAGCAAATGCTCTTAAAATGCAGCGCTAGAAAATCCATTTGGAAAGAAATGTGGTGGTGTCGTGCACAGGTGAATCCTCACACCCACAGCACCAACCAAGTGGAATCTATTCATATTTAAACATCAGGATTAAAAGAAAAAAAAAAGCCTTTGAACAACTGAATTTTATTTCTGGGACATTTTATTGTAATACCATGAAGATGCTTTCCTCCCCACATTCCCCATAAAGGGGTTTTGAAGCTGTATCTCTCTGTGAGATGTTGTCAGGACCTTTCCCAACTTCTGTTGCAAAGGCACAAAAGAACTTGAGGGTCAAGCCCATACATCAAACCCTTGTGAATACAGGTGAAGAATGAAATGGGCTCAGTACTTCTCTCCTGAGTGTGGAGGACAGCATCTCCAGGGCCTTGGCAGCACTGCGGACAGCCAGGGACAGCTCCCCACTGCCATCCCACATTCTGGCTCCAGGAACTAGATTTGTCCTAGTGCACTTATTAGCACAGCGAAGGTTTGATGTCTTTGAATTTTTGTTTTCATCGGGAAACAGATAAATTTCTATTGATGCTGACGCTGGAGAAAGCCAAGGCTCAGCAGAGGCAGGAACCAGTTACCCAGAGGAGTCACTTTCCTCCCCTCCTCTCATCCCCAAAAGACCAGGACTGTGACAATTCCATGACATAACCTCTTCAAGACAGCATCAAAACAGACAGTAGGACATACCACAAGTTCATTTTTAACATCCTCAAGATATTCCACACCTCCACCTCCTTGCAAAATAAAGTCAGCAGCACCAGCCACAGATGGAGAGATTGATGGCGAAGCACAGGTTCAACCACCACCTGCCTCCTGCTGAGCAAAGCCAAGAGGTGATTCCAGCACCCACCTGCCGAGGCGTCCTCCACTGCCCCACCAGCAGAAACAAGCCCTGAAAAGCAAATGCTCCTTCCCCCCCACCTCACCCCGGATGCTTCATGAGTTTGACTCCTAAGAGTGGCCAGAGCAACAAAGTTGAAGCCTCACACCACTGGGAGAAACCGCACAATCCCCCCCATCTCCAAAAGAAAATTCACCCACTTCAAGCACAAAGTAGCACCATGCAGCAACAAGCCTTGGCCTCACACTGAAAATCTCCAGGCCTGGCTGCCTTGAGAGGGTAAAGAGATGCCGCTGCTTCCAAAAAAAAACGTGCCCAGCTCCTCACCCACATGAGCTACTCCAGCCTCAAGAGCAGCAGGGGAAAACCAGCATCACTACTAAACACAGAGCTGTCCATGCCACCTAAATGCAAAACCTCTGAAAAATAAATGCAAGCGCAAGGTTGGCCATGCCATTCATCTGAGCTAACCCCAGAGGGGAGCAGGTCTCCCACTGGGAAAGGAGAGCAGGACACAACCCCAGAACCACCAAGGACTCCATCTCACCCATGGACCAGGTCCTCCTCCAGGGTGAGGTTCCTATACATGCCAAGGAAACACGTAAGCTCACGAACTCTTCCATCCTAATACTACCAGGATTATTTTTTTAACTTTCCTTTTTTCAAAGAAAATTAAAAACTGACACACCACGAGACAATTCACAGCTGAATGTGCCTTTACAGAGCTATCAGATAGACAAGCTCATTTAAGTTTTCCAAAAGTCCTATCTGAGGTTTGAGGGACTAATCATAAAACATCTAACATCAAAGCGAGCGTCAAATAACAGCAAAGCACATTCCCTCACACAAAGCTTCAAAAACAAAGCAAGTAGGCACATGTGGTTTATGTTATTGCAGTTTTAGCACAGTTAAATACTTCCTAAAATATTCCCTCTAGATGTGAGCAAAATTAAAATCTGCTGTGAATGACACGCGACTTGGAAGCCAAGAAAGCCAGCATCTCACCTGGGCTAAGCTTTATAAAGCACAGGTGAGCTGAGAACAAACTCCTACTGCCAGCTCAAGCCAGAAACTGGGACTTATCATACTCAGAAAAATGTTTCAAACCTATTTATTCTTAAATCCAAAACTAAATATTTTATTGCTTGTGCTTTATTTTTCAGGTCTCTGGCCTTTAAGTTAGTATAATTTAATTAACCACCTAGTTCAAAAGACATCCCAACCTCAGAGGATCTGTTTATACTCTCCAAAAAAGACTCAAAAGCCAACAAACAAATCTACTCAAAAGGTTAAAATTCCAGCTGTCATCCCAGCTCTCCCTGCACTACCAGCAAGAAACTCTGGTGGTTTTCATCATCTTCTATTTCAGTTTCTGTAATACTGTCCAGAACAGGCTCAAGGAATATCTCACCTATGAGGGAGCAACAGTAAAGAGATCATAAGTTCTAATGCCTGATAATACTTTGTTTTAATTATATCTGTTAAGAAAAAAATAATTAGAAACCTAAAGAGCTTAATGTATATTTAAAATGTACAAGAGTTTCCATCATGATAGGGCTAATGAACCTCTGCCAGCTCCGTTTATGTGGTTTAAAATATTCTAATGCAGAGGGTAAGATCGAGTAATCTACCCGTAAAGAAAAACAAAGTAAAAATTAATTAGCAAATTGGATACATGTTGTACAACAAGCATCCCACACAAAAACTAAGACGATACAGAAAAATTAAACTCCCTTAGCAGGATTCTGACACAGGACACCAGGATTTAGCCTGAAAAAACCTTTCACGTCCCATGGCGTTCCTTCCAAACCTGCTCCCACCGGATACAGCTTTAAACCCAGACCCAGGAGGAGACCAATCTTTACACAAAACAAAAGCAACCACAATTCGCCCTAGAGAGCCCCATCAAAGTGTTTTCCCTAAAATAAACAGCTCTATAAAGCAACACACCACTGGATATAAATTTAGACTCTGCTCCGTACCACGTCACAGGGGCAGGAAACCAAATGCTTGCCTAAAAGTGAGCATTTTTAGGGGAGAAGATAAAAAGAAGCTTAAAGCCTAAAAATAGTTTTGAAAAAAAAAGCTAGAAGTGGTTTCAACCACACTGGAACCCATCAGTATTTTTACCTCTGAAGCTACATCTCAACAGGCATCATTACAAACACACACCAACATAAGCTGAAAACTGAACTGTAATAAAAAGCTTCCAAATCTGAACTCCTACAATTAAAACACATTTAGGGATATCATTTACAGGTATCAGGTCTTGCTTAACCTCTGCCCAGTCAGAAGGCTGCTGAAGCAGGATTAGAAAATCCCCAGCACCTGCATGTCCGCATAGACACCAGACTAGGAAACAAGGGAAGGTACCCATGACTGAACTGCAAAGCATCAGATAAAATATCCCGAATTAATTGCAGGTTTGAAAAAAACAGGCTCCCTTCAAGTGTTTACAAAGCCAGGGCATTTTAAAGCCCTGCTTCATTGTTATTCTAACAGCAAAAGTAAATTCTGCCTATGTACTTATGGCTGGATTGCATACCTTCCCATCGGGGCACAAAGGCTTATCTGCGGGTAAGGAGCACATACCATGTAGGTTCCTAAGTAGCTGGTTACAACCCAAAGAACAACACAAAGCTCGATGCTTCCTCTCGTAAGTAATTGTAAAACCAATGCTAAAGGAGAATTTCCCCCTAGAATTACCCAGGACACTTGCCCACCCATTGGCATCCAAGACAACTTGAGGGCAAACCGTATTATACCATACTGGGGAGTGTAAGCAAGAAACATTAATTTGTTCTGCCAGATCACAGCTTACTGTCAAAATCCACCAAAGGTCTTTTCTCTCTCCAAAACCCCAAGAGATAATAGCATAAAAACTTTTGTTCATAAATATTTATGCAAGTGAACTTGTTAAAAATTAACCGCTGTCGTTAAAGGTTTTGTATCCTTTAGGATTCCCAGCATGCAGTGCAGTTGCATGCTTTATATTAAGCCTGGCATTTCTGCATTCCTTTCCTGCATGCTTTTGTCATTTGTCTAAAAATTAAAAGAAAAAAAACCCACACACCACACACACACAAAGACGGGATCTGTACACATAATAATAAAGCAGTTTTTAAGAAGACAAAGATGCCTGTGTTCAACATCCAAGATCTTTCTTTGAGCAGGGGGGGAAAAAAAAAAATCAATTTAATGACTCCAGTGAGATCAGGGTTTAAGCCTCGTTTAAGTTTTACTAAGCATGAAGGAATTATTGGTTGATAATGTGGCATATATATTTTTTTTCAGACCTGCCAGCTTTGTAAGCACGAAGGAGCCAGAGCCTGAAGCACTTTGTCCCCATGAGCACAACCCTCATCCCTCCACACCATCTTCCATCGCCAGAAGGTCATTCCTCCTGGATTTTGTCTTTCAGTTTTTCAAAAGGATTTTTCCAACCACACAGAGAAGGAATTTCACATCTGTACTATCCCTATTTTTTTACAGGGCTGAGTCAGAAACACAACTGTAAAAACATCTGATCTTTATTAACAGCAAATCTCAACTGTGCAAACCTCAGGTCATGGTGCCGGGAGCTGGTGGTGCCCGTTAAAGGGATCCTTAGAGGGGAACAGTAGTTTTGATTTAGTGCTGGAGAGCATCAAGGAAGTCAGGGTTGGGGTTTTATTTTTTTCCAAGACATAATGGTTCCCAAGTTCCTATCTTAATTGGAAACACACACACGCAGCCACAAAGTGTTTGTGTCTCTGGTGGCTGGAGCTCTTCCACCTCACCTTCCAGAGGCATCCACAGGATGGATGTGGAAAGTTGGCAGAGGACATCTCAGCTACGCCTCCTGTCCATAAACACACAGCCCTTTCACAGTCTTTTGTTTGATGTAAATTTTTCTCCTCCAGCTCAGAGCTGCAAGGGACTGCTGTGACATGGCTGCTCCGGGGACAAAACCAGAGGTGTCTGACCCCACGTCACCCACCCACTGCCGTGTGAAGAGGAGCCACACCACAGCCAAGACCCAAACCTTCCCCCGCCCCAGCTCCAAAGGCAAATTCCCATGGCGAGCATCCTGCGCGCCCCTTTCGGGCTGAGAAAACAGGAGATAAATCACCCACCGACTTTGCGGTGAGCGCTTCCAGAACATGCTGCTTCATTTAAAAAGCTGACGGCTCGGAGGACAATGAGCACAAGCTCTGATTTCAAAGCTGGGGAGACGGTTTAGACTTGTCAGGGGACATGAAACACCAGAGCCAGAACCATCCTCCCTGTTCTCTGGCTCACCCAGAGCAGCAGCAGGAAGTGCAGGGAGATGGGATGCTGGATACCAGCACTGGACATCACTTTGGGATGGGACTGCTCTGTTGCGTGTCCCGCATGCACCTGACCCCAGAGCTCACCCAGATCCTTCACAGAATCAGCTAAACACTCATCAAAGCCATGTTTCAAAGACAAATGAATTAAAAAACTCATTTAAAAAGAAAATTCCTTTGCACAGAACCAGTCCCAGGTTTAGGCAACCACCACCTCTGTCTCCCACTCCCACACCAGCTGCTCACTGCATCCACACCTTGGTGGGCAGGTCATTAAAATATCACCCTCAGTAAGCTATTATTTTCCCTCCCCCCTAATTTTAAAGTTCCTGAAGAGCTACTTGTCTCCTTCTAAAAAAATTATTTGGTTTTGAGTTTCACAGTATTTTAAACAGAATAATTAATCATCTTAACACAGCCCTTACAAAATATTAATTCACGCCAAAAAAAAGGGTATAATCATATCCTCAGAGAAAAACCTTTTGTGCTTCAGGAATTTTCACTGCATGTCCTCAGAGGTGGGAGGAGAATTCTTCTGCTGCCTCCTATTCTCACATCTCAAATGGAAAATGTTTTGATAATGCTCTTCTGAATGTAAACTGTACCAAATGGGATTTTTATTATTTTTTTAAGCAGCTTTTTTTTCCCCAAAAGGAAGAACGGCTCTTTAAATAAACAGAGCGAACTACCCATTCCTTACAAAAAAAAACACCCTCCCTTCACTCATTCACGCCATACCCTGGCACAAGATGAATTTACATTTCGCATTTGCAAAACAAATTCTCGCCTAATGTCATTTTAATGGGAACGCGCATTTCAATCCCTTCCAATAACAACGAGGAGCGGCTTATTTTATGTAAAACACCCCAATTTGTTTCTCTTTAAATATATGCGGATTTCAGATGGGGACAGAGACTAGAGGGGCAGGGGAAGAGGAACATTTCCTCTCCGGCAATCCCCCTCCGCCAGCGCGCACACAAAAGCCACCTGCCCATGGAAAGAAAACACGATGCCATTATTCCCACCATCATTCCCACGGCCCCTTCGACACCGAACGAGCGTGAGAAGCCCGCGCGCATCCGTCCCCGACACGCGCATCACGCCAGGTCACCGGTGGTGGCCGCGGGTCCACCCAACTTGTCACCCCCGACCGCTCCCTGCGCTCCCCCCGAGCTGGCCCCGCTGGACGTGCCCGTGCAGGGGCTGGGAACAGGAAAGCGGGGGCTGATGCCACCCCTAGAGATATTCCAAGCAGGGAAAGCCCCTGATGGAGAGGACAAAGAGGAACGTTCGGAGCTGCTAGAGAAATGCATTATGTTTATAAGCCCATCTCCCGGTGGAAGGGACAGGACCCCCGTGGGAGCGCGGGTGGGGGAGCTCAGGGGTGAAAGGGACTGCGGCTGCGGGGTCGGGGGGGACGGTAGGGCTGTGTGCCCTCCATACAACCCCCCGACGGGCACTTGGTGGGGGGGGCGGGGGGAAAGAGGGGTGGTCTTCATTTTTCCTCTCGGACTGGACGGACGGCGTCCAAGCTGCGGGCAGCTGCCGGTGACCCCCTTGCAGACGCATCCCCCGAGGCGGGGGGAGGTCACCCTCGCCCTCCCACCCCCTCAAACC
>VZRL01001586.1:1144597-1162849 GCA_013397895.1 Origma solitaria | reverse complement strand
CGCTCCGCAGCCCCCCGCCCGCCCTCACCGCCCACCGGCGCACCGCTGCCTGCGGCACCGGCCCGGCGCCCGCCGTGGGGAGGGCATGGCCCTGGGCACCGCCCGCTGTCGTCCCGGCCGTGTCCCCACGCGGGAGGGGGACACACAGGGACGCTGTGTGCCCCGTGTCCGGAGGGGAAAGCCCCGCGGCTGTGGGTTCACACGGCGTGGCGGTGAGGGCCATCCGAGCGCCAGGAGCCTGCACTGAGCCGGCGGGACAAAGGGCTACGGTGGCGCTGGAGGTGGCAGCGCTCCCCGGGGGTGTCGGCGGGATCGGCACTGCTGCTGCTCCGTGCCCGGCGGTGCCCGGTTCCAGCGCCCAGTCTGACCCGAAAAGCAGCACCCAGCCCCACCTGTAAATCACTATGGCTTTACACCGTGTAGCAGAGCAAACAGCAGCGCCCTGCCCTTCCATGGGCATCAGGGTTTGCTTTTTCTTTTAAACCCCTGTAATGAAGATGCTCGTCCCACACATCACAGCTGGGTTCTCGGGTACAGGAACTGCCAGGTCCTTTACCACACACGGCCTTTGGGGGAGGAGATGAAAAACACAGGTACCGCCGGCTCCCAGGAGCTCTGTTGCGCTCTCAGGTGGGATTGCATTAAAGGGACATATGAATATATTCAGCATACACTCCCTAAGCTGACACCCCAAAATTCAGGGAGCTGACTCCTCACCAGCCTTTGCTTTCAGCCGAGGGTGATGGCAGTGCTCCTGGGACCAGCACAGCGCAGGGCTGACGGGGAGAGGGCTGCTGCAACTGAAGTCCATTTCTCTGGGCCTCTACACCCTGCCAGGTATGATTGCTTTGCTGCTGTGTCCAGGAGGACACCATTCCAAGATTTTCCCCAGAAATACATTCCTGGTTTTTTGTCCTGTCTAAGTGAAAAACCTCTGAAGAAGAGCAGAGCTCACAGATCTCCAAGTTCAGTTTCCTTGCTATTATTCTCAGTGCTTTGAGAATCCAAGACCGATTCCTTCCTATCTGCAGTTCAGTCACATCTAGACCATTACCGGTTACTCCCTTGTTGCAGAGATCTCCTATTTATTCTTACTGACAGAGCAAGAGTACATTTCCTGGAATAACAGGGAGATGCAATTAGGGAACAGGAAATAATTATGCGCCTTTGCTCTGCCACAAGATACCTCCAAGCCCAAGGTCTCCTCCGCAGGACACAGAGGGAAGGAGTCAGGTCTCAGGCAGGTGGTGAGAGCAGGCAGAGCTATGCAATGAGAGATCTCCATTTTAGAGAGTAAGCCACAAGCTAATCGATGAAGGTCAGGAAGAGGTTTTCCTTGAAGGCTGAGGTGTTCCTTGCTGCCGTTGATCTTGTTCAAAGTAATGAGTGCTAGCAGTGGCAGGGACTGGCCTGGGGCAGCAGCTGCACACAGATTTGTTTACACACAGATTTTCCCCAGGAATCACGTCCCCATTTCTCTAACCCTGAAGGCCATTTTGCTCTCTGTAGGAGTTTGTTGCGACAGAAAGCACTTGCCACAGGAGCACGGCATTTTGCCCATCACCTCTGCTCGCTGTTGTGGTGACAGGGCCTGGGGCGACAAGATGGGCTTTGTCTCCTCTGCCCTCCTTGGCTGCACAGAGGGACTCACAGGGCCATCCCAAAGCACCATCCTGGCCCAAGGTGGAGCACACCTTCCTGGCAGAGAGCAGTCCAGCAGGATCTGAAGCTTTTCTGGTGATGGAAGCTGTGGGCTCTGGTGTCACAGCGTTTCTGCTGGCACCTGTATCTCCCTGCAACTGCCAGGACTGCTCAGGCAAAGGGTGAGCCTGCATGAGAGCTGGGACACAGCACCCCAGCTTGTCTGGTCCCTCTGTCACCAGTCGCTGCAGAGCTCACCTAGTGACAACCTTGAGTGTCCTTACTTACGTCGTCCCCAGACAGTGCCAATAAAGAGGATTTTAGACTTCAGCCCAAGCAGGGATGTTATTCATTCCCAATGAGCTGACTTTTCATTGCATAAAACATATAATCCAGACTCAAATCAAAGCAAGGTCGGTGCAGTGGCTGGCCAGCCTGTCTCTGGAGGGTTAGCATGTTATTTCAAAGACAAACCAATCTATTTTTCCTCTCACTCTTCATTCTGAACATTTGTTGCTCCCCATTCCTCCCCATCTCTCCCTGTGCTTTTCATTACTGCCTTGAATTTAGCAAGGGGGAGCGCTCTCCTCCTCCCAGAGAACACGGGCAGACCTCTTCTCCCCGGGGAAGGAGGCAAAATGTCAGCCTCCCGCCCAGCCCCTGATGCTGCTCATTCAGAGCCTGGAACCAGGTACATCAATAATTCACTGCACGCTTTCCTGAGCCTGGCCATTTGCTGAGCCTCTATCACTGGCAGTGCTGGTTCCCCTCCTGGTTTCAAGGCTGGTTGGTCAGGGTCTGCCCATGCTGCAATCCACCTACTCCAGCCCTTCTGGCCTGACCACTGGTGTTATCCGCCAAGTGTTGATTTTTTCTGCTGGCCCCAGGACGTATTTTATTTTGAGTCTCTGGCTAGAAAATTGACTGACCAAAGGGGCTGGAGCCCCCGAAGCTGTAGACCACACTTAGGCAGCAATGCAATGCAATATCCTGGGCAATTCTTTGGGTGCCAGCTCAGTCAGAAATCCAGCTTTAAGGTGCAGGAGCTGTGGAGTAAGAAAACTGTTTTCATCTTGCTAGAAACTAAATTCAAGGGCTGTAAAAAGGAGAGAGGACAAGGATGCCGATGAGATGCCTCTGCAGGCTCCCTGGCCCCTGTGCTTTGTTTTAGGGCAATCAACATAAGTGATGGCTCGTGCCACATCTCAAGCCAGGGGGATGTCACCTCTTTGGCTGCTCCCACCTGCACACTTTCATGTAGCTGCTCTCCTCTGTCCCCACCATGCCCAGACCCCATCCTCAGCAGAAAGACTGCCTTTCCCTGGGTATCTTCCCCTCTCTTGAATGCTCCCATGCTGCTTTGACATTGCTTTAACTCCCAACAGTCAATGCTGCGCCCTCACTAACACGAGTGACACTGCCTGAACCTTTGGAGATGACAGCAGAGCTTTGCAAGGCCCAGGGCGCACCAGGGAAGTCCTGTGGTGACAGATAAAGATATACAAGGGCAGAAGAAGCTTTATGGCCAATTAATGACAGGAAAGGAACAGGAGAGTAGAGTGCAGGCAGACACCAAGCTCCTGCTCCAGCCATCCAGAGGATTTGCTGCTGCAAAGCAGCCAAAGCCAAGCTCCCTGCTACAGCCGCCATCGTACGGTACTCATCGCAAGTGTGGCTGTTTCTGCCTTTCCTATATTACTGATGCTGTTCATAGCACAGGCAGAAGGGAAAGGACACAGGGAATAACTGTAGCTCCCCTGTCTCAATGCATTTAGGAGCAGAGGAATCTATTGTACAGGATAGTTGTTCCTTAGCATTCCCATAGGTCCAATGTCCAGGAAGAGACAGAGATCATTATCTTATGAAATATTTGGCCTTGCAAGCAAGAAGAGGAATGCCTTGATTTGGTTGCCCATGAAGCTGAGCACCATTTTTAGATTTTCTAGTGCCTAGTAAGGTCTCTGACAAAGCATAGACTGGAGTTGAAGCTTTTTGCTGTCAAACTGTTCAAATCCCCTGTGGATTCTCCACTGATTCATTAGCACTGAGTTATTGCTGTGCTCCTCTTCCAGCAGGGACTCTAATAAAGTGGCTTTTTGCTAGCCAGCCAGTTATTTTGTGAAACTTTCCAGAACTGACAAGCTCAAAGACCTCCTTCAGGTGTGACTGCAATTGTCTGTGTACTCAAAAGAGAAATGCAAGGACTGAAAGTACTATCTCCCCTCTCTAAGCACAGGCTGAATTCCAAGATAGGTGTAGGATGGCCGTTCTCACCCTCACATCGACTCAGGAACAGCTCTGCTTGCCTGTGTGTCCCTGTGTTTGCTCAGGCTGGGATGGGGCAGACCCAGACTCCTCCTTGTACCCAAACAGAGAGTTCTGGCTGTCAGAAGCTGTTGTTCCCTCTCTCCCCCAGACATGACATTACATCTCTGGCTTGCCGGGGCTGCCTTCCACCAGATCCTGTAAGATTAGCAAAGTGCTGAGCCTCTGTCTTGCCACAGAGATTTTAGCACCCTTCCAGCAAATGCATTTGCTGTGCAGGCAGCAATTAAGCACAGAGGAGCTGCTGGGCGAAGACCCTTGGCTTCCAGAAGGAACAGCCACCTCTCCAGCATGGAGTCTAAAAGCACAGAGTGCTCCAGAAAGTTACTCAGTCCCACACTGGAGAGACGTCCATCCCGGCCAGGCTGGCAGTCTCGGGGCTGAGCTCAGCAGAAAATGGCCCTCTTGGGCCACCGCCCCCCCCCTTTCAGCCACTGAAGTTCCTTCCCCTTAATTAGGGATGCTAAAATAAACAGGGAATCATTTTGCAGGCTACAAGAGTATGAATAAATGATGGCAAAGCAAGGGGTAAACAATGCTCCTGTTAACCTTTAGCATTGGGTGTGCCCTGGCCGTGGAACGCCAGTGGATCGCAGGGTCCAGCTGGGTGGGAAGTCAGAGTCAGGCATTTTGGCAGCTATTCCAAGCTGTGGTTCCTCAGGTGCTGTGAGGGCCATTGCTGTCACATCTGCCATCATCCCAGGCTGCTCTCAGCAGCGGGATTTGGGAACCCAGAGTCACACCCAACCTGCCTTGAGGAGAGGCATACAGAGAGAGACAGGGCAAATCACCCCTCCCATGGAAAAAAGGATTATCTTGCTGTCTTTTTTCCTGGCAGGAGGGCAGGAAGGGAGCCTGAATTTTAGCAAAGCTCCTACGAACACAAGGACCAGTGCAGGATCCAGTCTCAGCTCTGGGCGCCTGCCCTGTGCTGCAAATCCATGCATGAGCTGGGCTGGTGAGATGTGTCTCTCCCAGACTGTGGGCTGGGCTTTTTCTGCTCACACTGGGCTCTTTCAACCCTCTGATCTAAGCTGTAAATAACAAAAATGGACTGTGCTGGGTGGACAAAAAGAGGAGGTGAAGCCACAGAAAGCTGTGCAGGGGTGAGAGCCTTGGTATCCCATGGGGCTGGGACTCCAGCTCTGCCTCCCCCAAACCACTCTGGGCCCACCGGGAGGGAGGGAAGGAGCTGGGATGGGTGTCTTGTAGGTCATCAAATGAACTGAAGGCTTTTGGAGGATGGAGAGAGGTTATAAGGGGAAACAATGAGAGAAGCAAACCTGTTGTATACAGATCAGAGCAGGGACTGCTTTGGGGAGACACTGCTCTCCCTCTGCCAGCAGACAAAAGATGGGGCATGCCAAGCAACTGGGCTTTGAAAACCCAGGGACTGGACTCTGTCCAGCTGGAGGCCTCCTGGCCAGCCTAGTACCATGGTTGATATTGAAGAAGGAGATGGGAATGAACATGGCCAAAATCTGACTCACTTCTTCATCCGCTACATCGCTTCCATCAACCCGCCCGCGCCGGTGGCCGTGCAGGGACCACGAGTCACTGCTGCTGGCTCATCTCTGCTGCTGTTTCTCTGCTCTGTCCAATCTCCCTGGGCAATGCTGCACCACGATGAGTCTGGGTCTCTTCACCAGGGTCATCAGCAAGTTGGCCAAAGCCACGGATGATCTCTCCAGGCCTCATTCCCCAGCTTCTAACCCACAAAGGAGATAGATGGCTGCCATCCCCAGGCAGCAGCAGCCACCCTGACCCCACAGAAGCCAGAGGGGCCTGGCTGGGCTGGACTTGGGGGGACAGAAATGCAGCCGCCTTCATTTATTTTGCCTAACAACAGTGATCCCTCTGTATATTTTCATTCTGTTTTCCTAGGCTCAGCTGCCTCCTCAATGAAATGTTTCCAAAGCAGCCTGGCTTGGCAGCACGCCAACCCCGGCTGCCAGATGAATGGGCGGAGGAGGAGGGACCCATTCCTCTTCTTGACACAGCATCGCTGCACAAGAGGCCTCTGTTGACATTAGGACTGGCTGTTCCTCCTTTCCCGAGAAGATCTGCCTAGCCCTCGGCAGGAGAAGCACACAGGGCCAAGGCTTCATGTGATGTGAAACTGGCATCTGTTCTTCTCAGGGTGGTGGCACAGACATGGGTACCAGGGTACCATGGTGCACCCTCCTCCAGGGTGGCGGCACAGCCACAGATAACAGGGTACTGAGGAACAGCACTGCCAGGACCTGAAATCAGCCCTTGTTTCTGGCCCTTGATGCCCCAGCTGAGCAAGCCCCCCAACAGGTGAGGATTCCTTGGAGCTCTCTGACTCTGCTAACACTATCACTCTCCAAGACACTGGTGATGTAGAGAGCCTGTTTGCTCCCCCAAAACACCTCTTCTCCACCCCACCCAAAGTTCTCCCTTAGCATCATAGGAGTACAGACACTAGCACAGAATTTGCAGAGCTCCAGGTTTCTGTCATCTTTGGGGGATCACAGAGTGACACAGGGGCCCCAAGTGTGGCACCCCAAACCCTTCAGGTCTTTGGACAGTAATGTATGGAATAGATCAGCTTCACTCTAAACCCTTGCCACTACTCAGTAATGTAGGACTTCACCCAAACAATGTCACAGCTCTTTCCCACACCTCAATGTCTCTACTCAAAGGAAAATACCCACCTAAGCTTTCAGGCCCAGAAATCTGTCTGCTGGGAGGTAACCAAAAGGTATCTGTTGCACTGAACTACACAGCCAACACCAGATGGGATCCCTCTCTCTGCCATGGCTAATTGCAGAACTGGTCATCAGTGAGAGAATACAAACCCATGCACGCCCCACTCCTCACCTGTCACCTTCTTGACAGGGGCACTTTTAGGAGCTGCACAAGGAAAGGATGTGGAGTTTAACAGAAATGCTGGTAATGCATCAGTAGGCAAAAGAATGAGATAAAAGTCATCACCATTCTTCCAGTCCATACCTCTTCCCCTGACTGGCTCCTCTGGCATCTCCTGCTGGTTGCCAGCACCCAGCTGAGGCAAGCCAGGGACCAGAGGCTGGATCAGAGCAGCACCCAGCAGCACACCACAGGAACACAGTCTGCTCCTACCAGCCGTGGTGGGGAGAGGGCTCTGCCTGGATCTGGTGGAAAAGAGGCCAACCACACATCGATAAGATGAATTAGTTGTCTCAGCAGCACCAGCAAAATGAGCGAGAGGAGCCGAGCCCATGAGGCCTGGCCTGCTTTGTTTCAATTACAGCAGCTGCCAGAAGAAAAAGATAACCTCAATATTGATGGCAGGAGCAGCAGACAGAGGTGCCCTTGCAGGCTACTGGGAGCAGGTAGAGGAGGAAGGGGGAGGAGAGACGGAGGAGGGGGAGCAGGGTCTCAGCCAGCATCCTGTGGGAGAGCCTGGCTGGTGAGAAAGACACATCTGATCCCATTGCTCTCATTCCCACGAGGAGCAGCTCATTTTCACCCTGGTTCTTATCCCAGTCACTGTGCAGAGCATCCTCCAGCAGAGACAGGGGGGAGGGGTGCAGAAATCCAGCAGCAGGATGTGGCGCCATGTAACGCTGAGCAGAAAAACATCTCTTTGCTCCCCACTCAGGCTGTGGGGCCTGCAGAGGCATTGAGTGGGGCTGTGTGGGATGATGGATGGAGTAAAGGGCAGAGAAAGGCTTTGGGCACCCCAAGCTGCAGGCAGGCGTGACTGCCTGACAGGGACACAGCAGACTCAGCACCCACCTGCCTGAAGGCTGGGGAGCCCCATGGTGTGCCTGCAATGGGAACTGGTCTGGGCACTGGGGACAAGATGCCCATGGTGACTTTGGACTGCACGTGGGAACAAGCAGCAGCTTGGGGCAGGCACACCAACATTCACCTACAAGCCAGGCATGGAGATGCCAAGCCAAACATCCTCCAAGCAGGGCAGTGTTAATGTCTGGGGCTCCCATCCTGACAGACAACCAGAAGGGAGAAAGAGATGGGGTCTCTTCAGTCTTCAACCCCTTTACCTCCAGCTCCTGCCCAGGGGATGTAACTCATCACTGGCTGCTGCATTTTGGTATCTACATACATCCCTGTGTCCCTCCCTGTGACCAGAGCACAGACCAGCACTGAGCAAGACCCCCACCCTCTCCGGGCCCACCAGAGGCCAGACTGAGCAGCGGTCACTTCACAGAGGTTTTATTCGTACTCCAGATATCCACACTGCCTTCCCACCTCGCTTACCCCCAGGAGGGACCTCAGGATCCTCACCCTGTCCTCCTCGGGCTGTGCTCACTGGACACAGCCCCTGGGTCTCCAAGAGGGGACAAGGTCACCATCTTGCGGCCACCCACCACCACTGCACATACCCGAGTGCACGGTCTGGGGGGTGCCCAGGATGCGAAAACTATGGGGGTACAGGGTTTGGACCATGGGGTGCTACGACATCCCACCGTTCCTCATGCCCTCAGTTCCCTGGGACCACGTCCTGCAGGGCACACGCTGTCCCTCCCCTCGCTCCCTGGCCAGGAAACCCAGGGATTCCAGGACACCCAGGAGTGTCTGGATGGGCAGAGGGTGCCGGCAGTGCTGCTCCCATCCCAGCTCTGGCCCCTCCACCCCCGCCCTGCTGCTCTGTGCAGTGTCAGCCAGCAGTGACCAGGGACCTCCTGGTTTGCACGGCAGGCTTCATTGAGCACAGAAAGGCAGGCAGAGGCAGAGAAAGGCTCAGAACTGAGCCCTGGGGCTGAAAATGCAGCACTGAGCAGGGTCCAAGGGGAATTTCCATCCCTATCACAGCGTAGGAGTGCAACCCACATGGGGGGTGCTGGAGGGAGTTGTTAAACCAGTGCTGCTGGTGACCAGCAGCCCAAAACAAGTCCTTCCATGCCTCTGTGAAGTGAGTTGGGGTGGTCTGCACACTACTGGGTTCTGCAAGGCTGCCCAGCCTGGCTTAGTGCTCATCCCCCTCCTTCTGCTTCTTCCCCTTGTGATGGAGCTGGCCATGGTCTCCGTGGTGGTGGTGAGCATGGGTGGCAGGTTTGTGGTCCTCCTTTGGGTTTGTGTCTCTCTCGCTGCTGACCTCATGATGGTGGTGAGGATGGAGGGGCTTGTGCTGGTGGGTGGGGGTCTCTGACTCCATCCCCTTGTGTTCAGGAGGTGGGCTCAGGGTTACAGGGCCCTCCATGGTACTGTTAGCCTGAGGGAAGTAACACAAGGACTGGTGTGGTATGTGAATGCCCACAGAGCACTGCAGAAAGCCTGGAAGCTTGGCTGGGAGCTGGGATGAAGGCAGACTAGCATCCATCATACAGAAAAACGGGGATCAGAGCAAAGGCTCTCCAGCCCTGACCCAGGACATGGAGAGGACAGGAGAGGCTGGAGCACACAGGGCACAAGCCTCTACACCTGTGTCCCTTGGCTCAAGCTGTCTGTGGTCCAGAAAAGGGACTTAGCATTTAGTATTTCTGGATGTATTTTTCTCCTGGGAAGTGACTAATCGCCTGCTGAGCTCAGAGCTACACCCTTTCCTTTGCTCTGAGCTTGCCACCTCTACATCCATTGCCTGCCCTTTCTTATATCAGAAGTTAGCATTCCCAGACCTGGGATATGACCCCCTTAGTCAATCCCTTTTCAACCGGAAAGCTCTGACCTATTTAAGTGCCCTTATTCCAGACCTTTCATCACCCTCCCTCTCAAACACAGCTGAGGGCAACTGCCAACCTGGAGCCCGTCCCCAACACGGAGATAAGATTGTTTTTGCTGATGCGCAGTGCTGGAGGACAGAAGGGATCCCGGCTCCAGCGAGCACTCCAGCTCTTACCTCCCGGGAGATGTTGGCGTAGAGGGAGCAGTTGCCACAGAAGTCCTTGATGAGGCTGGAGCGGATGGCTGACTCCACATAGGGGAAGTGGAGGAAGCTGAAGGGCAACTGGATGTGGAAAGCCAGGCGGCCGCACCTGAGGGGAGAAGTCATGGCCTGGCTCAAGACAGGGGTCTGGAGACGCCCCGGCCCAGCCATGACGGGAGATGTTGGAAGCCCACCAAATGTTCTGTAACGCCCAGAAAACCCTCAGGGGGACACTCACCGGTCATAAACAAGGAAGTCGTCCTTGTCACCCCCCAGGACCTGCCAGACGTCGGGGTCCTCCTGCTCCGGCTGGAAGACGGGGACGCCGGGCGGGGCATGGCGCCGCAGCTCCGGCAGCATGGCGCGGGACAGCGGCGCCTTCTCGTTGACGATCATGTAGCGGACATCGGCCGTGCCCTGCCGGGCCAGCCGCTCCCGCAGGCCCCCGAGGCTGCGGGGAGGAGGCGCTGGGAGCGGGGCCGGGGCAGGCCGCTGCCGTACGCCCCGAGCTGGCGGGGGGTGTTTGGGGAGGGGGCGCGGGGCTCACCTGTGGGCCTGCCTCAGGCAGAACTGTCAGCTGGCCTTCAGCAGGGCCACCACCGTCACCTGCCCCGCCGCGCCCTCCATGGGGCTCGAGCCATTGATGGTCCACGCCGGCGCCTCCTGGCAGATCCGGCTGCTGTTGGCCGCCTCCTCGGAGGCCGAGGCCAGCCCCAGCCAGGTGGCCAGGGCCAGCACCAGCAGCGCCATCCTGGACCCCGGCCCTGGCAGGGGGACACGGGGTGTTATTGTTCCCCCAGGTCCCCTGCAACCCTAAACTGCCTCCCTGCCCCTGGCTCCAGGGCAGACAAGGACTGGTGGGCAGTGTTGGACTGGTTCTGGCACTGGGAGCCAGGACCGCCACCCCAGGGGGCAAGGAAAGGGGGACAAGGTGGGGAATTGGAGTGCCCAGCTCCTTGCTGCCATCTTTTGTGGGCACCCACTGCCACAGCACCCTGTTCTCCCCCAGCAGTGAACACCCACTCCACACGTCAAGACATGAAGGAGCTCCTCCTCCCATGAGCCTTTTCCACGTCTCTGATCCCACAAAACAAACCCAGCCCCAGACAGAGGTCTGTCTTTGCCTCAGAAGAGAGCAGGGATACAGGCCTCATGATCTCAGCCTCCAGCAAGCAGTCACTGGGACACAGATGGTTTCACCTTCAGGTCACCTTGAGAGTCCTTGATGCCCCACAAAGTGCTTTGGGGGTACCTAGACCCTTTAAAGCCTTTGCCTCCCAACATTTGCCTGAACCCCTTCCCCTCCCTAATGCTGCCCACCCCAGGATATTCGCCATCCCTCTATGTATCCAGCACGTTTAACGGGCAGTAGGGAGGATATGGGTCTGGGGGGGATGATCTGGGCAGGGAGCAGGTGGATGCAGGATCTGGTCAGGGTGGATGTGCCCCCAATCCCCAGCCCTCTCCCCCGCGAGAACGAGCCCTCGATACCGCACTTCTCGCTGCCGTCCTCCCTCGCTCCCGGCCCCAGCAGCTTTCAGCAACTTCCAGCTGGCCCTGGTCCCCCTTTTATCTCCTGTCCACTCTCCCCGCCCAAGAGGGAGGAGAAGAGTGTGGCTGGAGCAGGGACTGCACCCCCGGCCACCACCGCTAGCCTCCAGGGGACAGCAACAAGGCAGGCACTGTCCCCATCGGTGCCATGTGGCCTCAGGGTGCTGCTGCCACAGCCCAGCCCAAGCCATGCTGGGGCCAAGTGGTGCCTGGTGCCAGGCTGAGCTGGAGGGTGACAGGCGATGCCACAGGGAAGAGACAGACACAGCCACTCCAAACCACCTCCCAGGCACAGGAGGCCTGGGGGCATTGCCAAGGGCACTGCTTACTCCAGAGGGTCGCAGGACTGTGGGGTGACCTTGAACAGCACCATCCATGCACAAGGTGCCACAAGAACCACCAGCGCAGCTTCTGCTGCCCTGCAGCCAAAAAGAGGGCGCCTGCCTCACACCCGGGGATGCTGGAGCACCCTGCCCTGTGGGGTGTCACCCCCAAGGCCATGCTGTTCTGTTGTGCCATGGCTGCTCTCAGGACAAGTTTGGCCCCACTGCAAACCCCCAGTGTCCAGCCCCTCACATCTGTGGGGCTGTGGTGGTGTCGGTGCTCCCTTGGGAAATCACAGCAACGCTGGATTCCACCCCCCAACCAAACAAGAGAAGCTCACCACTCTGGCAGCACAAGGACATCTCTGCAAATATTTGAGCAGTTTATTGTACCTGGGCTCTGTACAAAAACATGATAAGGCAGTGAAGGGCAGCTGCCACAGTCACAGTGGGGGCAGAACACGATCCCAGACACACACAGAGGGGGGATTCGTCTGAAAACAGCAGCGAGAGAGGGAATTGCTGCTGGGGGGCTGGAGGGACTCAGAGGTATCTGCAAGGATGTGGGGCCGTGGGTTGCATTGGTGATCAGTCACATCTCATGACTGACACCGGACCTGCCGCAGAGCTGTCACCCCCACCTGTATGCTGCTCCCCCCAAGCTCCCACCGAGTGCCCCGGGCACCGTGAAGTGCCCAGCACTGATCAGGGACACGTTTCCCCAGTTCATCTCCTCGGATTCGGGCTGGCCGGGAATGACCCAGCACAGACATGAGCTGTGTCCCAGAGAGCCCCAGCCACCGCCTGGCAAGCGCTTCCCTCCTCCCCTCTGCTCATCCCGGGCCGCAGCGCCTCCGGTTTTCAGCCCGGGCAGATTTTCGTCCTGCAAACGCAGCTCGGCACCGCCGGGCTCGGGACCAAGTGCGGCACCCGCAGCGGGCGGTGCGTTCTCCGTGTGCCGTGCCCGGGACCATGGGCCCGATCCCCGGCCGGGAGCGCTCCCGCGGCCGCCCCGCAGCGCCCGGGCAGAGCCGGCGCCGTGCCCGTCCCGCCTGCATACCGTGCCTGGTGCATGCCGGGGCGGAGCGAACTGAACCGCCCCCGGCACGGCCCCGCCCGGCGTCCCCTTCGCCCGCAGCCTTGACCCCGGTGAGCCGCAGCCCGAGGGCGAGGGGGGCCCGCGGGCACGGGGGTGTTGGGGCGGGCGGCGGGGAGCGGGGGCGGCGGGAGCGGAGCGGGGATCGTGCTGATGCCGCGGCGGGAAGCAGGGCCGGAGGGAAGGAGCGCCGGCCCCTGCCCATGTGCTCACCGCGGCCCCACGCGGTCCCTCCACCCTGGGCAGGTGGGAAGGAGCAGGGAGAGCTGGGGGCACACAGCCAGGGGGCAGGTGAAAGGGAATATTTCGGCAGGTGTGTGGCCTCCAGCCCACTGCACCCTTGTGGGGTCTGGCTGGGGTCTGGCCAGGGCGGCTCCTGCATGCCACGGGGTCAGGAAGCCTCAGTGGGATGCTCTGGAGAGGTGATGCCGATTGGAGTTTTGGACAGGTATTTTTTCCCCCTTGGGCGTCACTGATATTTGGATGGGTGGGGAGGAAGGTCACTTTCCCGAAGTGTCCCTCCTCTGTGCTCCTAGGGCAAGATCATTGTTCCCAGCCTGTTGCAGAGAGCATGGTGGCTCCATGCTGTCCTTGTTATGGAGGGCAAGGGCACATCAGCCTGTCATGACCCCACGGCTCCCCTCCATTCCTGGGGCACACCTGACGGGCTGGGGCAGCACAGGAGCCTTTTAGCCATAACTGGTGTGTTGCTCCATGTTTACCAGTCCAACCTTCATGTTCCTGGTACAGGACATTCCCACCACAACCCTTGCCCCATAATCCTGCTTACACGTGCAGCACATCTCCTGCACCGGGAATCTCCACTGACCTCTCGGTGGCACTCCCAAAGGACACATGGCTCCAGAGGGGACGCGCTGGGCTGCATCCCGGGCTCAGGGCTTCCTTCTCTGGGACCCCAGGCATGGGGCAGGGCAGCAGAGGGAGGGCTGGTGGGATGGCTTGGCATCCTTTGGCAGCTCCTTGCAGCTGGTCTCAAAGGTGGGTGCTCTTTCACAGTGCAAATTGGCTCTTGAGACCCACTTATTCAAAATACACAAAATTAAAAGGTGCAACTTTACACACATTTGCATCTGTGCTTGCAAACACAAGTGGGCTCTGTGCAAGGAGTGGGAATGGCTTCTTCCCAGGGCCGGCAGCTTCCCTGACCCCCTGCATCCTCCCTGCAGCCTGCCCAGCCATGGCAGCCTCGCTGAGCCGCCCCTGCTTCATCTCCCTCCACCTGCCCTACAGGCAGGGCTGGGCCCAGCACCTGGCCAACACCTTTCGCTTCCAGACAGTGGCCGGCCGGGAGACGCCACATGTCCGGCAGCTGGCCTTGCGACGGGAATCTGCCATCTTCCTTGTCAACGAGCGCCTGGCACCTGCCAACACCTCATCCTGTGATTTCCTCTACGACATAGACCCCCAGCCCGCCTTGGGCACGGCCTCCAATGTCTGCTTCGAGGTGGATGATGTGCCAGGGCTCTGCAAGCAGCTGCAGAGCCAAGGATGCTCCTTGCTGGTGCCCCCCACTGAGCTGAGGGATGATGGTGGTTCTGTCACCTATGGGGTGGTGAGCTCTGTCGTGGGCAACATCAGCCACACCCTTTTGGACCGATCCTGTTACCAGGGACCTTTCCTGCCTGGCTTTCAGCCCATCCAAGGAGCCCCCTCAGCCACAGAGGATGGGATCAAGATCACACACTTTGACCACATCACATACGTCTGCCCCCGGGGTGGGGCCCGGGCGGCTCTGGACTGGTACCAGCGCTGCTTCGGCTTCCACCGCTTCCTGCTGAACCCCCAGGAGAGGCCGGCCGAGGGATATGTGCTGGGGGAGCAGGGGGTGGGCATGCTGCTCCTCGCGCTGCAGAGCGCCCAGGGCACCCCAGCCCATGGCTGCAAGCTGGTCTTTGCCGAGTCCCTCTCCCAGAACGGCACCAACCAGGTCGATACATTCCTGGAGCAGCACGGCGGGGCTGGCATCCAGCATGTTGGCCTCTGCACCACCGACATCGTCAGCACAACCAGGGCTCTGCAGCAGCGGGGGGCACGGTTCTTCACACCCCCAACCACGTATTACAGCCAGGGGGGCAAAGCAGAGGAGATCCGGGAGGTCGGGCAGGACCCTCACATGCTGGCAGAGCTTGGCATCCTCCTGGACACCGCAGTGCCCGGGGACAAGGGCTGGCCACACACTGGTGGCACAGAGAGTCCCTCTCAGGAATATTTGATGCAGATCTTCACCCATCCCATCTTCTCTGAAGAGACCTTCTTCCTGGAGCTCATTGACCGTCGGGGAGCGCCGGGCTTCGGGGAAGGCAATATCCGGGCACTGTGGAAAGCTGTGCAGGTCTATATGGACCAGCAGCAGTAGGGCAACACTGCAGTCCTCCTCCCTCAGCTCCCCAGCCTCTCCAGTCCAACCCTGGGGCAAGGACCATAGAGATCCCAGCACAGGCCTGTGGCATGGCCCAGGTGGGCAGGGACCAAGAGAGAGCTCCAGGTCAATCCAGAGCCAAGTCAGCATGGCAGGAAGATGCTCAGGGCTGCATCCACTGGGCCTCTGAGCATGCCCCAGGATGGGGGTGATTTCTCCTTTGCCCTGGATTCCCGGTGATTTATCAACACATGTGAAGAACTTTCTGCCTTTGTTTCATCTTAATTTATTAAGATTTGAGTCTGCAGCATGGCCAAGAGCAGTCCTGGCACAGCAACAGCCCCAGATGTAGAGGGAAGAGGGGCTGCCTGAGGGGAGTGGATAATCTGGAGGCCATGGATACAGCCACTCACTGGGATTTACCACTCTGAGCATGGCCAGCCCTGGGGGGTGAGTGGTGGTCTCTTGCTCCTCTCAATTAAAGAATTCACTTACAAGCACTGCCTTGAGTTTTTAATCCTCCTATTTAAGATGTGCCATGTGCCAGGTGAGGACGAAAAGGCCATTTCCGTCACTCAAGATGGGCTTGTTCCCTTAAATTGAGGTCATTGCCCCTTGCACCCCACCGGGACTGGCCCCTGTCCCTTCCAGCACCCAGCATTGTGCCTTTGCAAGGGTACACCACAGTCAGCATGAACAGTGCTGAGCAGCCCAACAGAAAAAATACAACAGGAGGATAAAACCCTACAAAAAGCCCTGGGAGCAGTTGTTCAGCCCCAGAGAGGAGCATCTCATGGGCAGGAACTGCACAGCCCTCGGGGGCTGATGCCTCCCTTGCAGGAGGGGTGCTCTGGGTGCCTTACTTGGGATCACCAGCAGTTAATGCTCAGCCAAGGGGCTCTTTGGTGCATTAATGAAGAAATCCCTGGTGTCCCCAGCCCACGTGCAGGGATCCTGTTGCCTATCTTCACATTCCTCCACAGGCTACCTGACACTCCCATCTTAGCACAGGGCAACAGAGACAGAAAATAGCTTAAAAAACCCCCCACACTATAGATTTATTATCAGGTCCAGTAAAAACAAGGAAGGGTACAGCAGCATCCCCAGTCACTGGCTGGTGGATGAGATGCAGGCAGGGGACAGGGCTGTGGAACCAATATGGCCACACCCTTCCCACTTCTGTAGAAAGCCCTGCTGCCCTGAGTCCATGGTGCCAAAGCAGTGCAAATATGGGGCTGACACAGCCCCAGGAGGGCTCCAGACAAGGAGGGAGTGCAGGTCTGGCTCCAGGATTAATCCAGGACCAGTGGCCACATCCAGGCGCAACTCCCAGGGGGAGCCAGGGGAAAGGAAGAGTGGGAGATCATTACAATGCAGTGTCCTGGGCTCACAGCAGCACAGGGACACCATTCCCATGCCACGAGCAGGACTCACCCCACTGAGGGGCTCTGTGTGCCACAGGAGGAGGGTGCTGTCACGGAGCAGTCGGTGCGCGGAGAAAGGCACAGAGGGAGAGCTGTGTCCCAGGGCAGGTGCTGCCTGCTCCCTGTGCTTTTGCCCCCTGCTTCCGCTTGGAGCCCTGCAGGAGACACAGCAGGGCTAAACCAGACCCCAAGGGACCCCACAGTCTCCAGGGGACACCCAGGGGCAGTGCCAGTCTGCAAGTTCCCTGCCACAGGTTGGGGCTGCTCCTTGGCCTGATCCCAAACCCCAGGGGGGCCTCAGCACAGCCCACCAGAAGCTGTCCCACAGCACTCGGGCCCCAGGCACCCTGGAGCACTGCTCACCTTGACAGGGCTGCTCTCCTTCCTGCGCTGCTTCTCGTGAGCTTTCAGCACCTGAAGGAAGAACAAGAGAGCCCAGAGCTGAACAGCAGCCAGGTCCTGAAGCTGGGATGGCCCAGAGAAGCTGAGGGGATGCCAGGGGCTTTCCCAAGATAGCTGAGGGAAGGGAGGAAAGGCCCAGGTGCCCCCCATACCTTCTTCATGGCTGTGGACACAGCTGAAGCATGGAACTCATCTTCTGTCACCCAGCGCGATGGGGACAAGGCAGGGTCCAGGGTCACGTCCCCATCCAAGGGCAGGGAGTAGACCACATACGTCTGGTGGATGTGGGAGAAGATGTGGATGACCTGTGAGGGGATGGAAAGGCACATGAGATGGGCAGCTGGAAGGCAATAGGGGGATGCAAAGTGCACTGAGTCTGCCAGGGCTCTGAGGAGTGGAGCAGAGCGTGGGAGGGGTGACAGTGGGGAAGGGAGACCCTTCTGTGTGCTACATCCCCCATGGCTGAGCACAGGGAGCTCACACTGCAGCCCTCCAGCTCCAGCTGACCTCTCCGATAAACTGCAGGCCTTTGGCTGCCACAGGCTGCCCCATCCAGGCCTGGAGGTGATCAGCCAGCACCTCCCTCTCCTTCTCCTGCAGATCTTGAGCCAGCGGGACACTTGGGAACTCCCAGAGCCCAGGCAGGAGACCTGGAGAGGAGGCATGACAGAAATGTGAGACAGCAAGGGGACACTGAACCTCATCGCAGCCCCAGGGGGGTCTTTTCCCCACCCCAACAACCAGTGCCTCTCCCAGGGTGCTCTGTCCCTCATGCAGGTGGGAAGGAGCTGTGTGGTGCCTTCATCCCTGTCCTGGGATGGCATAATGATATCGTGTATTCCCTATCGTTTTGTATGCTTGACCAGAAATATTGTCCTGTAGCTTTAACTGTGTCCAGCAGCTGGGAGCTCTGCCGCCAGCGCGGGATGTTTTGAAACTTTCCCCAGCTCTCCTACGGGGGAGTGAGAAGGAAGGGACACTGTTTTTTTTTCCTCCCCAGAGTTAGTTGCTGCTGCTGGTGGCTGGTGCTACTGGTGTGGCTGCTGCTTGGGTTGGTTTTTTTCCTCCCTGGGATTGTTTTTCATCGTTTTGGACCCTTTTCTTCGACTTGCTTTCTCATCCGAGAACCTGAGGAGCCCCGGGGGACAGCAGACGAGAATCGTCCAGGGAGCCACTGGAGGAACTTCACCTAGCCCCTTCGGGGCCCCCCGGAAAGGGGAAGCTACGCCTGAGGAAAAGGACACTAAGTTCATCAGCTGTTTGTTCAGGTTTTC